>OY744524.1:100913340-100915840 GCA_963556195.1 Sepiola atlantica | reverse complement strand
GGGTGGGATTTTGCTGATAGTCGGGTTTGTTTGGGGTATTTACGTTAAGGAGGCTCAAGTGCAGAAAGTTTGTCTAAGCACATTCCATTTAAATATTTGTAAAATAAGCACCGGAATGTAACATTACAGCGATGGGGCATGGGGCCGAAACTTATTAGGTTAAAGGCTTATTTTACTTTGTCTAAAGGGGAGAGACGAGTGGTTGGTGCACCAGCCGTGATATTATAAAATTACTCCATGCATGAGCGAATAGTGAATAGTGAATAGGATACTGGCAGGTGTCAAATAGCTAGCCTGGATCTAAAAATGTTAGAGAATCTAGATAAAATCTAAAGTGTATACTTATGTAAAATTAGCTGAGAAAGATAATGGAAATATTCCCGAATTTCTAAATGCACTCCTAAGAGGAGCGGCTATGGTACAGACCGGTACTGTCCGTGATTCTGGATTCTGTCAGTCTGAGTAGAGTTCTAGCAAGGATTTACCTTCTTACCCTTTAGTTTATTGCTACCTGCCACTGTCCACAACTACCCGCCACTGCCTGTAACTATTGCCACTGCCACTTCCACTGCTACTTCTACTATGCCCATCACTGCCCGCTACTAATCACCACTATCCCCCATTACCTGTCACTATCCACCAATATCCGCCACTGTCCGCCAATGCCCGCAACTGTCCGCCAGTACCCGCCTCTGCCGCTACTACCCGCAACTACACGCAACTACTCGCAACTACCCGCCATTACCTGTAAATACTGACACTGCCCGGCACTATCCGCTAAATACTCCCCACTACCCGTCATTGTCCACAACTATATGCTACTACTTGCCATAGCCTGTAAGTATTGCCATTGTCCGCCACTACCCGCCACGACCCATTACTATTGCAACTGCCCACCACTCTTAGCTAGTATCTGCTACTTCCTGCTATTACCTGCCACTACCCATCACTGTTCGCCATTACACGCCACAATTCACCACAGCTAGTAACTACCGTCCACTGACCACCACTGCTCGCAACTAACCACCACTGCCCGCCAGAACCTGCTGGTACCCGCCACTACCCGCCACTGCCTTTAAATATTGCCATTATCCGCCGCTGTCCGCTACTACCGGTCATTACCTGCTCTATCCTGTAACTATTGCAGCTGTCCGCCACTACCCGCGATTATCTGCTATATCATGTAACTATTGCTATTGCCAACCACTACCAACAACTACCCGCCACTACCCGCTACTAACAACCACTGATCGCCACTATCTCTTAGTACCCGCCACAATTCGCCACTGTCTGCCACTACTCGCCACTACCCGCCACTGTTCGCTAGTACACGTCATTGCTTGTTGCCACACCGCACCATATCTTTTAACTATTGCAATTAACCGCCACTTACCCGCTAATTCTCTCTACTACCCACCACTGCCTGTAAATATTGCAACTGCCCGCCACTGCTAACCACTGCCCGCCACTGCTAGCCACTACACGCTACTGTTTGCCACTGCCTACCAGTGTCCGCAACTATCGGCCACTGTCTGCCAGTACCCGCTACTACCCACCAATACCCGCAAATATCGCCCACTGTCTGCCAATACTCACCACTGCCGGCCACTGCCTGTAAATACTGCCACTGCCCGCCACTACTCGCCACTGTTAACCAAGACCCGCTACTACCCGCTACTACCCGCCATAGCCTCTAAGTATTGCCACTGTCTGCCACTGCCCGCCATTACCCGCCACTTCTGTCTGCTACTATCCTTCACTACACGCCACTACAAGCCACTACCTGCCACTACTCGCCACTACCCGGCAATACCCGCCACTGTATGCCACTACCTGCCATAGTCTGTAACTATCGGCCACAGCTCGTCAGTACCCGCCACTACCCGCCATTGACTGCCACTACCCGACAATGCCTATAACTGTACGCCACTTTCGCCATTGCCAGCCAGTATCCCCCACTTCCCGTCACTGCCCGTCACTGCCCTTCACTGTTCGCCACTACCCGCCACTTCTACGTGGTATTTTCAAGGATCAAAGCTGACAGTATTACTTTTTTAACTCATACATATTAACTCTCTGGACTATTGACTTCATCAATATTACGTATTTTTTTAATCTGTTAAAATAAAAAGGGAGAAATTAAGAATTGACCGTGTCCATTTTTTCTACTTGGCATTGTCTGGGATTAATTATTGTAAGATTACTGTATTACTTTTGATAAGGGATATACAGTAAATCTTTTTGCACTATTTACTTCATCAGCATTACGTATTTTCTTAATTTGTTGAAATGGAGGGAGTTAGAGTAGAAATTGAACGTCCCATTTGTTCTACTTTCCATTTCCGGGATCAAAAATTGTAAGATTACAGGAGTACTTTTAGTAATTGGTATATATTAAATCTCTTCAGACTATTGTCTTTATCTATATTATTTAGCTTTATATTATTGCGAAATATGGAAGAAATTGGGAATTGACCGGGACTTTTTGTTCTACTTGACG
>OY744524.1:100900840-100908340 GCA_963556195.1 Sepiola atlantica | reverse complement strand
ACCTGATTTGTCCAGTGTATGGTATGTGCGTTCAGAAATGACCATTAGGATATCCACAATAGACCGTGCTTGCCTAAATCCATACTGATGGTCAGAAAGCAGCTTAGTATTAACAAAGTAACGGACTATCGCTAGATTGATTAAGGATTCAATGATTTTAGCGAAGAGCAGAAGTAGACTGATGGTGCGATAATTGTGAGATTCGGCCTTTATTGTAAAGTTTGGAGAGGACAGGGGCGAGTTCAGCAGAGCGTTTCTTTATTACTATTATTGATAGAAGATCGGGCCCACATGTTTTGGAGGTGTCAAGTTTTTTTATGATGTCCCGGACATGAGATGGGGTTAATATCAGGTCATAAAGTGTGAGTTCAATCCGCAATGGGAGATTTTGGAGGGGTGGTTTGCGGAATCCAAATTAGAGTTTAAAGGCGAAACGCTGGGCAAGTAGTTGAGCCTCATCAGTTACCGTGCAAACGACAGAATTGTGGTTGGATAGCGGAGGAATTGTTGAGTGCCTATTACTCACCACACTATTGAAGATTTTCCAGAAATCGCGAGTACCTATTTTTGTGATTCAATGCGTTTTCTGGTCATCTCTGTATACTTTTTCTTTTGCTTAATCTATTACAGTCTAACGATTTTTTCTTGATGCTATAAGTTTCTATCTATTTGTAGTTGACTTGTGACGGTTGAATTGTCGGAATGCTTGCTGCGTTTGTTTAATATCAGCTTTAGTGTTTCTCTTTCTATTCCTGTTGCCATGGCACTAATAAGGGTGCTGGAAGTAAACGCTTTACATGGGTTAACGTTATCCGCCTGATAGTCCAAGGACCCGAACCTTGAGGTAACTCACAATGCTGTCCTATCAGCAGGTGTATGATACCCGGGCGGCTGTATTGATATTTAGTGAATCGAATCTGGACCATGCGGTAGTTTTCGGTGAGGCCTCTCGATACCATATTAGTGGGAACTGCTACGGCATTTATTTCTTCAATGGTCTTCAAAGAAAATATCTCTTCTTTACTCATACTCTCTCTCTCTCTCTCTCTCTCTCTCTCTCTCTCTCTCTCTCTCTCTCTCTCTCTCTCAACATGACAATATACACAACATAAACGTAAACCCAGAATCCTAACTTCCAACGTAAGTGTTTATGTTCCAACCTTCCAGATGGTTGAAATCCATTTACGGGAGACCAAACCCGACGTGTTGTTTCTGTGTGAAACTGGAGTTGACCTGTCTGTTTCTGTAGATGAGTTCACGAATGACGGTTACTCGAACATTACATCCAAAGCTGACCCTCAAGATCGTTATGGACATAGAATATGTTTCTATATAAGAGATGGCTTTCTATCTGGCAGGGACATCTTCAAGGAAGACCCCAAATTGCCCTATATGTGCGTCCGAGTGGCACTTATTTACAGCAGCACATTCGTATTTGCCCTATATCGTCCCTACGATGACGGAGTTACTATCTTTAAGTGTATCCCTTGGAAAATTGACCATATCCTGTCTGCTCATCTCTCTGTCAACATTCACGTCTGTAGAGAATTGAATGTTCAGAATGTTGAATTGCTAGTGCACTCAAACAAAACAGATGATGAAGATAGGTTTTGTCACGATTCTTATCTTGCTTATGATCTATCACATATCGTTGACAAACCTACTCGCGTACCTGATGCTATCACACATTTTGCAAGTCTTCTTGATCTTTCCTGACAACTTGCCCTGAACTGTGATCATCCACCGTTCTGTCCCCGCCGGGAGCTTCCGGTAACTCAGTTGTCTCAATTAAGATCAAACTAAGTGCAACAAGACCTCTGATGTCCCTCTCCATCGCACTGTGTATCTATACTCGATGGCTGACTGAGACAGCCTCAGATTTTACATATCAGAAATACCCCTGCATGCCATGTTTGAAAAGAATGGGTCCTCTATCACATCCGACGAAAATGATTGGTTAACAATTAGAAAGTTTCAACAACTTCTAACAGAAACAAACACCAGAATGTGCTGCCGTCATTGCACACAGAAACCATTAAATCAATTGCTTGCAAAGAAATAGAAGTTCTGAAACTATAGCCGACTTTAGTATTGCTTTTAGTACTTCCAATAACCACGGCAAAAGTGTTATAGAACACGCAAGAGAGTCATATGCCACATCCGTTAAGTCTTAAGTAACTGAGCAGAGGCTTGGCTCTCACGAGTTTTATGCGAATACAAAATAAAGTCCTGAACCGATGCGTGACCTATATCCCAACCATCATCAACGGACCAGAGGTTATTTCCTCAGCATCCGACAAAGCCAAACTTTTTGTGAGGAACTTTGCATCAAATTCAATCCTTTGCGATCAGGGCATCCCTCCTCTTGCATTCCCCCTAATACTAAAAGCGACATCTATATATCTGTCCAAGATGTTGCCAAACTTATCAAGAACCTTGATGCCAGAAAAGCAACTGGCCCTGACAACATTCCATTCATAGTGTTTAAAAAGCTGCAATCGGAACTAGCTCCCATTCTTACAAAACAATTCAAACGTTGCTTAAAATACAAACGCTTCTAAACACCTTGGAAAACACTGTCAGTCTGCAGAGTATTTAAAAATATTGGAGATCGGTCTTCTGCATCTCAATGCAGACCAATCAGTCTCGTATGCGCGATGAGTATTGATTTACTCCTCTCCAGGAGTTAGGCACAAGGCCAGTTTTATCTTACTCCCACAAGTAAGATGTGACCCAAGGTCGGGTCGGGAAAGTGGGGTTTAAAAATTGCCTGGGCAGCCCCGTCGGCATTCTCCGGTAGGGGCGCCTCAGGCAGTAAGCAATAAACTTACTCCTCCCCAAAGAGGGGAGGCGGAGCCTGGGAGGGTGGACCTCCTAGAACTGCACAGGACAGACCCATAGACCGGCGTAAATCAAGGCCCGAACGCTAAGACAATACCAGTCTATGGGGTGCAGTATCCATCGGAACAGATACTACACTTTGATCTTAGCCAAAAGGCCAAGAACAAAGATCTGATTAATTAAGAAGTTTGCTATCATCTCAACAAAAACAGCCTAATAGGTGGCAAGCAATATAGTTTCCATCCTGTGAGATGAGCAACTGAGGTGGTGACTGTAATATAACACACGATCAGTAAATCTATTGACGGGGCTTCGTTTCTAGAGAAATAGCTCTGACATATCAAAGGCCTTTAATAGTGTTTGGCATAAAGGTCTACTTCACAAGATTTCTAGCTATGGAATATCTGGAAATGTCCTCTCAACCATCAAATCCTTTCTCTCCGATAGGTTCATACAAGTAGTCGTTTATGAGCAGAAGTTCGAAGCTCAGTATTAATGATTGCGTGTCTAAAGTATCCATTCTGGGTCCAACCCTCTTCCGGATCTGCATCAACAATTCGTCGACATTTATGCAAACGACACAACTATCTATGGCAACACCTCGAAGAGCATCAATGTCCAAGATCGTTCTCATTATCTCTCTTCCGATCATGGACACGTAGGGCAATGGGGAAAAGGATGGCTGGTTACTTTAATGCGTCCAAAATCAAGCTTTCCTCTTTTCACCATTAACGCTTTGATCCTTACTTGGCTCCAACTGAAATGAATGGCTCTCGTCTTGAGAAAACCCCCTGCTTTGACAAGCTTCTGGGATTGAATTTCACCCACGACCTGAAGTGAAAGACTTATATTAAATCCGTTGCCAAGGTCGCTGGGAAAATGGTTGGATCAATCTATTGCTCCAGAAAGTATCTGACTTCTGACGCAATCTTTTACCTGTATAAGAGCCAAATATGTCTTAAGAGAGGGATGTGCCAATCAGAGCCCCCTTTCATGCCTTGACAGAGTACAAAACCGACTTCGAAAACTAGTTAGCGATGTTCTCTTCTCCTCCCTTCAGCCTCTTTCTAACAAAAAAGACGTTGTTAGTCTTTCTCTACTCTATCGTTATTTCATGGCAGATGCTTGACTGAGCTTCAACCAATGGTCTCCCTGTAAAACATTCACAACAAAAACTCGTCTACCTACAACAACTGTCAATAATTTCTCTTTCTGTGTGTGTGTGTGCATAAACTAACCGAAACTTCGATTAGAATAGAACAGAGTGCAAATATGCTGTTTCGCGGCTAACTACAACATTGCTGTCTTCAAGTCCAATGTAAACACATTCTTAAATAATCAATTCTGATACTAATTCCAGTCCACCTGTCAAACTCAAGTTTCGGTTACTGTCTGTTTTTGTGTTTTTTTTTATTTGTTGCTCTTGTTTGCTTTCAAACGCCTTCTAGGGATTTACGAACAAAGCAGCTACTAACCTGTTATATCAATTTAAATGTGCGTAGGTTTGACTACTACTACTTTATCGAGACGTTTAACCATGAACTTTTCCGGCACCAGCTCAATAGCCTAAAACCTAAAAAAAATGAACAATCTTGATCCTTTCCCTAAATACCAAAAAATCTTCTTAATTACACCATTATATGAGAACATTGAAACAACAAACTAAAATTACAAATCCACATAAAAACAGCCATCAACGAAATTAATTTTTAATCCAATGAAAACGTTTTAAAATGCCACGAACAACGCTACGCCTCTATTAATACTACCAACTATCTCAACTGTCCCGCCAAGATTTCGACTAAAAATAGTTCAGATCCCCACGGTCTTTACTCGATACACAACCTCGATAATTTTACCCGAGAGAACCGAAAGTTCTAGGGTCCACAACAACTATTGTAAAATCAATAGCCAGTCAAGCCCCAAATTAAAACACTTATCAGGATATTTGCGGGGATCAGATGGAAGATATGTAGACATTATTTGTCCGCATTATTTAACCATATATGTTTTGATATATACATATATATATATATATATATATATATATATATATATATGTGTGTGTGTGTATGTGTATGTGTGTGTGTGTGTTTGTATGTATTTATGTATATATATAGTGTAATTCAGTATCATCGAAGAAATGAGAAGTGCTCAATTACTTATGCAACGCAAGTATATTTTTTATTCTATGGACACGATACATTACTTTGATCTTCCATCGGTACATCTGGTGCTACCTTAGCAGGTTGTTTAAAGATATCGCCTTCCTGACTTAATATGCACCAAATATTGAGGTTATTTTTTTTGCTTTCACTTTTCAAAACTCAATTATGTTCTGCAAAGCTAAAAACAAGAACATTTATTTGTTACTCTAAAACTAAACACCCAAACCAAACACCATGAATAAATATTTGAAGATATAAATAACTTCTACCAAAATGACCGGATTCGGCATTAAATAACCCGAAAAGTGTTGATATGCCGTAAAACAAAACAACCAAACAAAACATCATGAATAAATATTTGAAGCATAAATTGTTTTACAATAATGACCGGATTCGGCATTAAATAACCCGAAAAGAGTTGATATGCCGTAAAACAAAACAAAACCAAACACCATGAATAAATATTTGGAGATATAAAGAACATGAAGCATAAAAACTTTTACCAAAATGACTAATAGGTTCCGCACTGTCTGTCAAGCTCCATACTCTGTCGCATCGCTGCAGAATTGCATCCCCGTGCCTGTTTTACAAATACTTCAACGGAATGTGCTCCAATGAATCTCTTGCACTTGTACACACCAACGTAAATACTCTTAACTCACTCGACTAGCAGCAAAATCGCACCCTTACACTGTAGAGGTTCCAAGATGCCGGGAGATTTTTTACTCTGATAGCTTCTTTCTCCAGCCGCTTGCATTTGGAATTCCCTTGCTGTTCCCTGTTTCTCCGACCGTACAGATATCCTGAAATTCAAATGTAATGTGAACAAACATCTTGCTGCTCAACTCCCCACCAAGGCTGCTCCCCCACCACCATCACCAAAAAAGAATTAACTTCTATCACAGTAACTACTTACGCTTCGGTAGCATTATACATTGTTTGGGGGGAATGACAGTGAGACTAAAACAAAAACACACACACACACAAACATACCAGTAAGCCAACTCACGGTTATAAGGTGAAATTCGAAATCACCACGCGAAGTTTCTACACATGAATTGTTTTTAAGAGGATCGTACATTTTTTAAAGCACGACCCATTCTCTCACGACCCACTCGCTGGTACGTGGGTATTTATTGTATCGCTACACTTACTCGGACTTTTAAAATTATCCCATTACAATCAGAAGGACTCGGAAATCTTCGACGAGTTCACCGCTGATAGATTTCGACAATAAGGAAAAAAGGAAAAAAATGTCTGAGGAAGGCATCTTATGCCGAAACTATTTGATTTTTATAAAAATAAATAAATGTTTCGTTTATGTAAAAATCTTTGCATCGTTTAATCTCGTCTTTAACCGATTGCATATTTTATTTTTACTCACCAATGCTTATAAATGTAGCCCGACTCATTTCAATATATATATAGATATATATATATATATACATATATATGTGTGAGTGTGTGTGTGTGTGGGGTGTGTGTGTGTGTGTGTAATCTTCTGCATGACTCTATACCGCTTAAGAAGTGTGTAAAAAATACAAATGTTGTTACTAAGAACAATAACAAATATATATATATATATATATATATATATATATATATATATCCATATATATATATATATATATAGTTATGTATTTATTATTGTTTTTACTGGCGATCATAATTTAAATGTTGTAATCTACTGACACGTGTTTCGTCTTTTCAAGACTCATCAATATAGCTAGACGTAGCGGGCTGACCAACCGCGAAATTCGAACCCCGGACATAGGTTAATATCTATAATGTCAGACCGACGCTCTACCCTCTGAGCTAACTTTCCTTCTACTGTAAATTGAAGAAATATACATCGCTTCTAAGCAAATTTTGTTCACCTTTTTTACGATGTGAGTAACAGAGAGGATTCAATTCTTTTTACTGTAGGATCTTTCTTTACGCTTAAATGGAAACCATCATTTCGTTCATCGGAGTGTTTAACCCAAGATTATTTTGAAGGTAAAATTTGCCTGACGAACAATGAAGCAGGTTTAAAACCAATACTCCGGTACATTCGTGAAAACATTTGTATGTTTGTACTATTCGTATATATATATATATATATATATATATATATATATATATATATATATATATATATATATATATATATATATATATATATATATATATATATATATATATATATATATTGTGTTATAATGAAATAATTCCAGGAGGAGATCCGGGTATGAGAGCTCAATGTGATAAACAGAGCAAGAATGAAATGAAGTATAATAACACGAAATTACATAATCATTGATGTAATAATTTATTTCAACCTTGCGGTTTTTTCAAGCATCCGATCCAGACAATTACATTTTTGAAACTGAAAGAAAAGAATTTAATTCACACTAGACAATTCAAATATAATTGGAGAGAGAGGTGGTAACAACCCATCCAATACATATTTAGAGAGAGAAGGAAATTGAAGCATATCTAATCCGTAAGT
>OY744524.1:100883340-100888340 GCA_963556195.1 Sepiola atlantica | reverse complement strand
TTTTTCCTACAAGCTTATATCTTACCCGGAATTTGCATTGCCTACAGCCTTTTAAAAACATACTACTACTATTCCCAGCAATGCTTCAAGCAAACTACCATTATATATATATATATATATATATATATATATATATATATATATATATATATATATATATATATATATATAAAGATTAAAGAAAGAAAATTGAAAGTTTTTCATATATTGATCGACGTTTTGTTTTTATTGTTCAAGACTTTCTCAATATGAAAATACGTGGTGCGTCTATGAAGTGGAATGAATGTTTTTTTTAATATCCATGTCAGTTATAAACTTTTAATAAATATACACTACATAGTTTGAATTTTAACGCCACATTTTATTTTATAACAAAAAAATCATTCTTTCCACCCCATAGACAAACGACGTATTTAAATGTTTTAAATGTCGATGAAGATATCAACAATGTTCGATCTTCGTTTTTTTTTAATCCACATTACGTTGGATTATTAATTCCATAACTATATATATATATATATATATATATATATATATATATATATATATATATATATATATATATATATATTTATATATATATATATTCAAGAATCGTGTCCACGTTTGATTCATTATTAGACGTATATTCATATGCTTGTGTAATATAATAAAAAATAAAATTAATTTAAGTTCGTCATTTTCAAGAACTCTGTTCACACCTTATTGAAGTCCTGAAGAAGTGAATGGTTCCCGAAAATTACTTACAGACTATACCCAAGTAATAAAAACAATAATTGAAATTGGGATTTAATTTACTTTGCTTCTAAAATCGTCCAATAAATTCGGCACGAAATTTTAAGTTGCACGTTTACTTATTTATTTATTTCTTAAATTAATTTTTTCTTCATTCTCAGCTTTTTATTTACTACTATTAGACTTCGTTTCTAACTTGCGCGCTGATGATTTTCTGTTGACTGATTTCACTTATATATATATATATATATATATATATAGAGAGAGAGAGAGAGACATATATATATATATATATATATATATATATATATATATATATATATATATATATATATATATATATGAGTAGATAAGTGATGAGAATAAAAATTGTATAAAATGATATATTTATTAAATCATGTATTGTTTCATACAAGGGTTATATATATATATATATATATATATATATATATATATATATATATATATATATATATATATATATATATATATATATGATGGCCTAATGTACGTTAAAAACACAAACGGACAAAAATGTGAACAAACCAAAAAAATAATATCCAAAGAAATGAAACGAATAGGCCTAAAGGCTGAAATAACATCAAATGTTAAACAGGTCAATTTCCTCGATATTACCTTCAACCTCAATAGAGATACTTATGAGCCCTATGCTAAAGATAATTCCTACCCCCTTTATGTCAACCCACTATCTAACCACCCTAGATCTGTAAGTAAACACATCCCGGAATCAATTAGTAGAAGGATTAGCAACAACTCCTCCAATATAGATATCTTCAATAAACATAAGAACTTTTATAATAAAGCACTAAAGGAGAGTGGATACAAAAATACCAAAATAGAGTATATTCCAACTACACAAAATAACCCTAATAGGAACAAAAATAGAAATAGGAAAATTATCTGGTATACACCTCCATTTAACAACTCAACTAAAACCAAAATAGGGAATAAATTCCTGAACTTAATAAACACTCATTTCCCCAATAACAGCATACTCCATAAAATTTTTAATAAGAATACACTAAAACTCAGCTATTGTTGTGGTGACAACTTAAAAGCACAACATGAAAATACTAAACACCCCAGTAACCTCAAATTCTAAAAGAACATGCAACTGTAATAACAAATCAAACTGCCCCCTAAATCAAAAGTGCCTATCAACCCAAGTGGTCTATGAGGCATCTATCTCCTCAACTGAAAACCCATCCCAGACTAACTATTATATTGGTCTGGCAGGCAACAACTTCAAGGAAAGATTCTACAACCATAAACTCTCCTTCAACAACCCAGACCATCCTGGCCAAACTGGACTTTCACTACACTACCACAAAATAAAAACCAAAAAAGAAACTCCCATAATAAAGTGGAAAATCTTGAAAAAATCCAGCACCTACAAATCAATAAACTCTCCATGTAGATTATGCTTAAATGAAAAACTGGAAATTATCCGCTTTAAGGACAAAAACAAACTCTTAAATAGAAAACAAGAGACATCTATTAACTGTAAACATAGTAGACTCTACCTCCTTAGCAACCCACATACCCCACCTTAACCCCACACCAACCCTACTTAACTTTAAAATAAAATTAACAGTTTTTTTGTTTTTTTTACAAAAATGAATGATAACATTAAACCCCCACTATACACTACCCCAAAACACACTATAACCCCCTACCCACCCACCCAAATTTACAACCCAATCCCACCCCAACAAGTCATGATGAATCTATAAATATATAACCACTCCTCTAAACTACCAATAATATCAAATCTCTACGTACTACCTATAATGCACAGCCTCAATAGCCTCTCAGCCATACTACCAATTCTAACATAAACCCATAACTGGGACAGCTATTAACACTGATATTACTTAGACTAATCTAATCTCAATTACTTAACCCCTCGATCACTACCTTGGACACTTAATTATTAACTGGTACTTAGTCCTTGTCATTGGTAGTAGAATTAAAAAAGCCTACCATCACTTGTCGACTTATTTCGCCCAATGACTTCACAAGTAGCAAGATGGTAATGATGGTGATATTTATCAGTATTACTATTATTAGTAGTATTATTATTATTTTTTTTTTTTTTTTTTTTTTAATACTATTATTATTATTATTATTGTTATTATCATTAATATTCTTACAAACTTGTTATTTCTATTTCTATTTTTATTCTAATTTTATTTATATTTATCTTTATTTTTATTTTTATTAAGGCTTTTATATAAGGCTGTTATCACTGCGACTATCGTAGGTATGATTGGCAGGCGTTACCATTGTCATAATAGGTTTTGTTAATGATAAAACTGGTAACACCAGAAAACTTCTCTTATAAAATGATTCCACTAGTATTGATCTCGGTATAATATAATCACAATTTAAAAAATATAATCACAACAAAATTCACTACAAATAATAAACAAAACATTAAAATAAAATGCAAAAGTAGCAATTAATACCCTAAATTAAAATTATCAAACATTTTTATCCACATGATAATTACTTATTAGAATTAAAATAAAATAAAAATGACGGTTGTAATCATAATTTTATTCTCATTTTAAATTTAACTCACTCTGGCCGTCGCTCCATCTCCCTCCTCCCACCCCGGCCGAGATTGAGATCACAGACACGTGAAAAACCTCCCACGTAATAATTTGAAACACGACTTGTTGGGGTCCTCCCCCCTCCCCCCTCCCCTCTCATGTCCCATGTCGCCGTTATAGACAAAGCCCCAACTCTGTCCCCCTCCCCCTCCAATGTATTTTCAATTTTCAATCTCCCGTTAAAGTGAAGTTAAAATGTTATGCCATTTGAATTCCTTTCGCCGGCCCGATGAGTTGGTCGCTATTAGCACCAATGAAACAAAACTTGTTTTGTCGCAACTAATGGAATAAAATCAAAAAAATATATATATTTTGCTCTGAATTTTCATTGAGCACTCTCATAAACCCGGTTTCAACTTCCTTCGGATTCATACCCCCTGGATATTTGTAACAAGTTAATTATATATATATATATATATATATATATATATATATATATATATATATATATATATATTGCATTTTATCCAATTTTTATTCTGATTACTAATCTCTATCTCGTATATCGACCATTGACTTTTCAAGATAGCGATATAATTTAAAGATATTATTTTTATCTTTATTTTCTCACCTGATATATAATGATTATATATATATATATATATATATATATATATATATATATATATATATATATATATATATATATATATATATATATATATGAAGTGTCTGAAGGCAAAACTGCGATAAACGCCATTTTCAAAATTACGAAGCTATCACTAAAAACAAGTGTTACATTTCAACACCCGACAATACTCCAAATTCATGCTTTACATAATATCAAACCGGCATAATTTCTGTTTGTTTCCTAATAAAACTAAGCTGGTGTTCGAAGTCTAGATTATATATATACCTCTTTTTATTGTTTTACATCGCAATTCCAACAAATTAAAGTTATCGCGTTTTGCATTCAAACTGTTCGTATCATAAGTGGCGCAAATTCGCATATTTCACCCTGCCTCTAGCCACATATTCATGGGATGGTGCCCAGTTCCTTCACATGCTGGTCAAGTATGTCTTCCGCCAACACCATCCAAATCTATTCCAACTCTACTCTACGTATCTATGCCTATTTCGCTTACCCTTTTCGCCGTACGTTCGCTTTCTCTCTTTATTCTCTCTCTCACCCTCCTTCAATCTTGTCTTCTCATATCTATTTGTCATGTATCTTTTGATTTATCAATTAAAACCAGATGTTACTCTGAAGAAGCCTTTCAATATATAATGACGAAATATTGGTCATGCAGATCAGTTGGATTAATTTTGCCTTTGTATCACTGCAATTCCTTACTTTTTCCACTTAGTCTCAACATTCTGTAGGATTTAATCTACATTTTTTCTTCCATATATATATATATATATATATATATATATATATATATATATATATATATATATATATATATATATATATTGGGTTAAAAGTGACGCGTGTACGGGGTCTGAAATATGCGACCGGCTGAACTGTTATTTTTCACACTGATGGTTCCATTAGGATGAAACGTATACGTATGTTGATAATAATTTTAAAAGATTTATTACTAAATAATTATATATATATACATATGTATATGGTTTCTTACAAAAAATATATATTTAAGCATATACATTTTATAATATATAGCG
>OY744524.1:100870840-100878340 GCA_963556195.1 Sepiola atlantica | reverse complement strand
GAAACAATTGTATGTAAATGAAAACTGATTTGTGATATAATAATGGGAAGTTTTTCCTATCACTAATTAAGATTTATGAAAAATTTAAATTAATTAAGAGCTCTAGTACTGAGCTATAACGTGAACCTTTTATTTTGAATAAAAATGTATATATAAAGATATGAATGTATATATGTGTGTTTGTGTGTGACGATGCTTGAGAAGTAATTGCGCGTTTAATCTGTAAGAATTCTGTAAACCAACCAAGGCAGAACGAATGTTGAAATGTACCGAATAACGTTTAAAATTAATATATCACCATTTTTATCCGACATCGGTATTTTCGGGTGAGATGACAGCTTAGGGGCGTGAGTTGTGGTTTAGAAAGTTTTAAAATAGAATAGACAGTGTGACATATCCGACAAACCTCGCTCTGAAAGACGAACTGCTCTGAATGAAGAAGTTTTCAAACAGATAATTGAATTGGATCCATGCCAACGCACCAGAGGTTTGGTGCACGCATTTAATGTGTCATGTTCTACTGTCAAGAAAACGTCTTAAGCGAATTGAAAAAGTGCAATGACGGAATTTAGGTGCGTCGTAAGCTTTGAGTTGAGAATCGAAAACAATGTTCCACCATCTGTAGCAGCCTGGTAACCAGGAATACCAAGACATTCTCCCACATCAATTCAATTTAATTAAATTTACTCGCGGCCATTTTTTTAATTTTCCGCCGGAAGTTGAGGTTTTGTCCAATTTTCTTGATCTATGTAAGGATTTCTATGTTTTCAAGTCGACTGGAGTAGATTTTAATGTTTATAAAAGATGTTTCTTACTATCATTTTTTCATTCTTTAAAAGATAGCAAGCAAAGGAAGCAATATTAAAGATTGGTGTTCTTTTTCTTTAGGTCATTAGAAACGACATGCGTTTCTTTTCAACTCGTGATAGTTCACTCCTATCCTATTGAAATAAAAAGTATTACAAAGACTTACATTGGAAGAGCAACCCTCGCTGTCTTGAATAAATTCGAAAGTAAATCCTCACTTTAAATAAAAAGTCAACTGTAGCTGTTTTTTTTACTTTAGGTCATCAGAAATGATAATAATAATTTATATATCAAAGATTTAATTAATGATGTAATTCTATGATTTTATATGAATATTTTAATAATATTCTCCACTCTATAATAAAAAATAATATGTATTTATTTGCATATAAATATAAATCTGTCATGTCACGCAAAAGTTAGCGAGTAAAATACGTTCCCTTTTCTAGCCATCGGACGAAACCATTTTTAAATTATGAGAAAAAAGTAGTCAGACAAAAAGAGAAACGAAATAGCAATTCAGACAGCGCCGCCTGGAATTAATACGTAAAGAAATTCTTTACTCTACATTAAAAGTCAACGGGTGGTGTCTTTTTCATTTGTTCATCAGATATGATAATAGCATTTTTACATGAAAAATTAAATTACTGACGTAGTTCTATGATTTTATATGAACATTAGTGCGAACACTGACGAAGCATAAATGCTTTCCGTCATTTTATAGGGAGCGTGTACAATAGTTCTATTTATCTTCCTCCCACAAGGTAAGATGTGACACAAGGTCGGGACTGTGGGATTTGAAAAACCAGCGCTCGAGAATTTGAGCGCTCTGGTCATTTAAAAATTGCTGGGTAGCCCCGTCGGCATTTCCCGGTAGGGACGCCTCAGGCGATTAGCAATAAACTAACCCCTTCTCAAAGGGTGAGAAGCGTGTACAATAGTTTATAGCAATAAAAGTGGTTCATCGTAAAACTTTACTGCAATTTAATGTTTTGTGCAAACGAGGGAGCTTTTTTTTCATAAAAAGCTCCACGTTTTCCCACTTCTAAAACCAGTTGACTTAAGATGTCAACCCAAGCGGTCGTGTAAAACGTGCCCCGTACAACTCAGCAGCGGCATAGAACCCTTTCTTTCTATTTATCTTCCTCCCACAAGGTAAGATGTGACACAAGGTCGGGAACGTGGGAAAAAAACCAGCGCTCGAGAATTTGAGCACTCTGGCTATTTAAAAATTGCCTGTGCAGCCCCGTCGGCATTCCCCGGTAGGGGCGCCTCAGGCGATTAACAATAAACTAACCCCTTCTCAAAGGGTGAGAAGGCAAAGCCTGGGAGGGTGGACCTCTTAGAACTGCACAGGACAGACAATCGATAGACCGGCGTAAATACGGTTTATTGGTCAGGGTAAAAAACCCTGGTTGAACTCTAACCTTTGGCATCAAATCTTTTTATAAACTCTTTTTTTGTTGGTTGAGCGAAGACGTAAAATAAAGCTGATATAAGACTTTTTCAGTTATTTACCTTTTGACAAAATGTCTTTTTTCTACAGTCATTTTATTCACAGGCATGACTGTTTATTCCCCTTTGCCTGGTTCTCATGTCGAGGTATCCTCGTTGACACCTGTCTGCTTCCTGTCTTTCGTCGACTGACAGAACGGACAGCTGTTTTAAAGGTTCCCCCGTTTCAAACTTGCCACGTGCCAAGTGTCAACCAATCAGAAACTTTCGTATCTACCCCCCACCCTTTTACTAGCTTACAACAGTTAAAAATTAATTGATTGGCTGATGGCGAAGAAGATACGTTATCTGATTGTTATTTCAGAATAGAAACGGACGTAGATTGTCACGCTTTTTCGTCCGCGTCGTCTTCTTTTTTAGCTCACTTCCCAGACAAAAACTTAGTTTGTTTTTCTTTCGCTGAGGAAGTTGTTTTCATTGGCGTTTGTTTCTGTATCTGTGTTGGTTTGAATGCCGATTACAGAAAACCTATTCTACCGATTATCTCTATCAAATGCCGATTCGCGATCCTGTTCTACTCTAATTAACATTCCGCGATAAGGAGTTGGATAAACATTGTTTTCTATTTGTTTACCTGTTTCTCTATCTTTTTTTATAAATCTAATTCTCACTGAATTAATATTTTTGTTTTTATATTCTTTCTCATAAAATGTATCTTCCTTTCTCATAAATCCTTTTCTGTGTACTGTTGAATTTCAATAACATTTAGTATGTTATTTATTTTGGATTGATTGAGATGAATAGAGTATGCGCAGTGTATATATATATATATATATATATATATATATATATATATATATATATATATATATATATATATATATATATATATATATATATATTGAGAGAGAGAGAAGTTAAAAGCACCTTTAAAGATGTAGAGCGCTGTTTGAAACTGAAAAGTTTGTTGTCATTTCTGCGATAAACGAGTTCCGCGCGAGCATCGAACACTGTAGACGACAAGACACTTTTTCTGCCTCCTGGGCAAGTGTACCATAATTTCAACTACTGTCTGTGTCGATTTCTCGCGGCCGCGTAGTTCTGGGCGCTTGTCTCGTGATTCTAGACTGAATCTACGGACTGCGTTCGAGCCCATGAGACTGTTTGAAACCGCCACTCCTGCACTGATGAGGGTTAAAAAATCGAAACGATATCGTCTGTAAGTAAAAAACACTTAATATATATATATATATATATATATATATATATATATATATATATATATATATATATATATATATTAAGTGTTTTTTACTTACAGACAATATCGTTTCGATTTTTTAACCCTTTATGTATATATATTTACAATCTTTCATACACACACACACACACATATATATATATATATATATATATATATATACATATATATATATATATAACTATATAAGCATATATATATATATGCATGCATGTGTGCATACCTATGCATATAAAGAGTTACTGAGAGAAATATATATCCATGTATACGTGTGTATCTCTATGAGCTTTTATTTGTAAGTATGTGTATGTGTGCACACACATATATATGTGTGCATATATTCATTTCTAGTATGTAAGTTCACAAATACATATATATATATTTAACGATTACCACGATGCTTCTTCCCAACCGACTACAACATAGTCGTATTCAAGTCTAATGTAAACAAATTCGTTGTTGAGCCCTCTTTTTGAAATAACCAATTTCACTTAAGTAATATTCTGCACATTCCACCCAATGATTATAATTGCCAAAATGATAATTTCTTTTACCCTTATCCTCGAGTTGCCCCCTCGGCCTTGATAAATTGTGACGTAAAAGAATATATATATATATATATATATATAGAGAGAGAGAGAGAGAGAGAGAGAGAGAGAGAGAGAGACAAACATTATTAAATTATACGGAGTGGTTTTGTTTGATGCGACTTTTTTTTATTATTTCAATTTTCCGAATTGTCGCATCAAACAAAACCACTCCGTGTTATTTAATAATGTTTGCCTAAATGAAAATATGCTGCCTAAATACACACAATATATATATATATATATATATATATATATATATATATATATATATATATATATATATATATATATCTTCCTTCTTACATCCATTGTGGGCTGGGTTGCAAATCTCTCGCAGGACTCAAATGCCATTTACGATTGAGTAAATGTAAGCATGCTAAATCCATCGTAGACTAAACAAATTTTGAGTTGTCAAGACCTCATACGTCGAAATCGACGGGAGAGTCCATGATATATATATATATATATATATATATATATATATATATATAGCATGTATCATAAGTTAGGTGAAAAAAAGAATAAAGTGCTGTAATGTATGTTCTGCAAAAGAGCTAATATAAAGTGTTATTCAAAATGTATACATTACAGTGTCTGTTGCGTGTATCCAGGTTTCATCGATCTGGTCATGCTGAGTCTGCAGTAGAAACTGGATTGAAGAAACAGATTGGCTCTTCAGCACCGTTCAGTAAACGAAGACTTTCTATCAGCCAAGTGTCCACCCCAGACTAAGCATGACCAAATCGATGAAACCCGGGGACATCAAACAGACACTGTAATATATAGTTTTATATAAAATACTATATATATATATATATATATATATTATTTTCATTTCTCTTTTATTTTGTAATGTTTTACGTATTTGATTTCCTTTTTACGTTTTCGTTCCTTTTTAGTTTTTACTTCTTTTCTATTTAATTTCTTTTTTTTTCACTCATTTTTCTTTTTCTTTTCTATTTTTTGCCAAATGTTTTTTCAATATAATTGTTTCCATGCAACTTTTTCTTTATTCTCTGTTGTTTATTGTTTTATTCACTTTTACATTTCCGAAATATCTTTTGTTCGATATTTTTTTTAGCTTTATATTTTTGTTCTCTTCTATTATTTTTTATTTCTGTTCGTATTTCGTATTTTTTTTACAGTTTCTGCATAAACAGCCCAAAAATACACTTCTATTTGACACGTGACAACCTTATTTTACTAAAGCTGCGATTTGAAAACAAGGTCTGGATCGGTTTGGTTTGTGGTACGACTAATCAACACAAGCCGTGGTGAAGTGGATACCGACATTGATTGACGACATGGAGTGCCAAGGTTGAATCATGTCGGTTCCATAGCATCACTTCCACTATAGATGCTTCAAAATGTCATGCATTTTCCCCCGTAAATACCTGATTCTAAAAAGAACTGAGGAAAGCAATGTCAACTACAAAATGGAGCCGGTCAAAAAAGTATCATTTATACAAATTTACGTTTTTAGTATTGTTTAATACCGAAATATGATATTTTAAATTGAATACAAGTTGCTATTTTACACATTATATTCTGTTCTAGTCACCCCCGTTTTTATGACAAAAAAATCGGATAGAAAATGACAAGAAATTGAAGGTTCAAAAGTGACATGCATCGGAAACATGGGCGTAAGTCGATGAACAGAAATCAGTGAGCAATATAACGATATTTCCCCTGGGAGCGGGTTGTAGGCAGTGCTTATAATAAGTGTGTTAAAGAGTGTATGATCAAGTTATGTAATTTGGATAAGAATTCGCTGATGGAATGCGAATACGATATTGTGAGATTTTTAAAATAAACATCAAGTAAAGTTAGCATTAAAAATTCCTTTTTGTGTTTTTCGAGTCTTCAATAGAAAGCAACCTGCGAAAAAAAGATGCTTCAAAAAATGCGAGGAGAATTCTGTAACAGAAGGACAAATAAGATGTTTCCGTTTTAGTCTTATGTAACGGAGACCCAGTAACAAAATAGGGTTGACCATGTTACACTAAGTGAGCAATCAGTCACGGAGATATTTCGTTTAGAAGCAAAGCTAGCCAGACGTTCGAAATGTAGACCTTAATAATAGCCAGTAGTAAGCGCTAATCCCCCCCTCCCTCTCTCTCTCTCTCTCTCTCTCTCTCTCTCTCTCTCTCTCTCTCTGCTCGAATCTTTAACCTAAGATAAATAATAAACAACGTATGTTCTGGGTACAAAAGAACTTAATCCAGCCTACTGACGACCCCATGAAGGATGAACCAGCAGCGGCATATAACTATTTACTTACCAGGAGAGAATTAGACACAAGGTCGATTTTTAATGTTGGCAAAATCGAGCTCCCCAAAAAGGGTCACTCTGGATTGCGACAAAAATAAAAAAAATTGCCATAGGTGATTGGGATGTCTCTTTAACTGATAAAGGACAGAAAAGATTAAGTGTAGTATTAGAACAGATACTATACACTAAATATATCGGATACTGCTTACCTCAAACTGTGGGTACCAAGGTTTCGTGCATACTGTTGGCTGATGTATCTCGGTCGCTAAACGGCAACACTTGGACGCTAGTCTGGTTTCAAAAGTTTTATTTAAACATAAAACAAGAGACGAGGACTGGATGGTGTGTACGAGAGAAAGGGAATGAAGGACTTTACTTTACCCATATGTGTTCATCGTCCCCGCCCGCTTCTCGGGCTGCGAGGAATTCGAGTTGTTCACGTCTGATCTATGTGCTGGTTATCGGCCGGGAGGCAGAATAAGCCCCGAATGGTAGTGACGTCATTTAAAATTTCCGCTTTTATTTCCCCCTCCTCCGGGATCCCTCTTCACTATCTAATAAATAAAGTAAAGCCATATCCCACACAACAGAGAATTCTCCATCAATCCATCTCTTCAGACCGTCGCAAGTGCGACTTCACATCGAACTCCAAAGAAGAAGGGGACATGGCTAGGCGGGAATTTCATATCCATACCTTTCCCAAACGTATGAGTGCATAAATGACTACAATAGTTCTGTAACCAATTGCATAGACTACGACATAACCGCGCACAATGTATCGAAGCACGTGTGCAAACAGTCGCCATTATGCATGTGTAGTGATGTTTCATGCATGCATGTGACAAACTGCCGGACTTGTGGTAAGAAAAATAACTAGGTTTGTGGCTCCGTGGTAGAGCGTCTAACCAAAGTCACTGGGTTCGGGTTTCGAATATCGCTATATATATATATATATATATATATATATATATATATATATATATGTGTAATACTTTTTATAGGTGATAGCTTGCTTTATGTTTTTCAGAGTAATGCAGAATAAATGCATTTTACTCGCCCTTAACTTTATGGGACGTATTTTTCGTTGATATATATTTATTCATTCATTTTATACAT
>OY744524.1:100738340-100868340 GCA_963556195.1 Sepiola atlantica | reverse complement strand
AGATCTATCAACAGTTTCTGATTTATCTGAAAAAGGAGAGCCACCGGTTCAGCCAAGAATCAAGTTCCAAGGAATCAGGCTACCGTGAGAGGTATTAGTGAGGGACGTCGTTTTTCAAGTACGTCAAGTTTGAATGGATCGAATACAGCATCCAGTAGAATGGTATCTCTCGTCATACATGCAAGTATTCAATGTTAATCATAAATAAATCAAATAATATAGAAAGTTCAATTAACTCACTTCATCTTCATCGATTATTGACACATTTCGTGACTGGATAACTTTGTCAGCTCCTTCAATTTCACGTATATGGACTGCTGTTTATAACTTGGAGTAATCCTCGGTTAACCCTCTGAATGTCTTTCCTGATTATGTTTTTCAATTTGTATGACCTGGATGGATTGTATAGATTCAACAAAAAGTATGTTTTTGGGTTGATATATTTGATGTTATGTATTTTTATGTATTTGTGTATATAATTTTAAATATTTTCAAAGCTTAATTTTATTACCTGTAGTAGTATAACTGCGGTAATGGTCCTCTGAAGAGAAGAATTATCTTTGAAAACTCATGAGCTAAGAACTTAAGGATACTTTGCTTGAACTTTGAATTCTAATAAAATTTGATTGACACCTTATTTTATTACTTCATTTTATATTATAATATTAATGCTCTATCCAGTATATTGAGCTTCAGTTTTTATCCGGATGTTTCACTAATTATAAGATATTAGTTGACGCTTATATCTTTTGTTGGATTGCTTCATATATATATATATATATATATATATATATATATATATATATATATATATATATATATATATATATATATATATATATATATATATGCTTAGAACAAAAATATCAAATCATAACCTTCAAAAACCAAATTAATTTATTAGAATAAAACAAACAAAATATAAATAAATGCAGACACGTAAACAAATACTTGTTTTTCTATTCGAGCCCAGATTAAGTTTAAAAAGAGTAGAATAAAAAAATTGTCCAAAAATTAACAATCAATATTATGTACAATCAAAAAAAAACAATTGTCTGTTAATCCAGAAATAATTAATAATTGATATACAAAAAGGTAATTAAATAAAAATCATTGAATAAAATAATTGTCTACTACTAATTAATAAAACATCAGAAAATAAGATTTTAAATATTTATGAATATATAAACTAAGAAAAAAAAAATTTTAATTAAAAAAATTAAAAATTAATAAAATTTAATAAATTTTTAAAATGAACAAATATAGGTAGATAACTTTTATCTCTTTATTTGATACCAAATGACTCCTAGCACACTTCTGGTTGTCGGTGTAAACTATGAAATTGCAGTAATGTATTAAAACTAAGTGCATTTATTTTATTTATCTAAATGATATTACCATTAAAGCAACTCACTCTTATTTAACCCAATAATACAACATAGTCTTTTGAAATACTGTATATATAGTAGAGAGAAAACACCTTAACAACTATTTATATGTCTACTTTGCATAACTATTTAAAATAGTTTATAATAATTTAATGTTTGATGTTAATCATTAGTAATTTTATTGTCCTATTTCCTGTATATAAATATGCGATATTTTTATTGATATTAACAGTTATTAATTAAAGTGATTTAATAAAACCGGATAAATAACGAAAACCTTTCTTAAAATATAATGTTTATTAATTTTCAAGGAAGATAATTTAAATGAAAATAATTATTTTTAAAAACTACAATTTATATCAAAGATATCTAATGTAGTTTTATAAAATTCTTCGAGCTAATAGCTACCGGATGTGTGTATGTATATATATATATATATATATATATATATATATATATATATATATATATATATATATAAACAGAGACCACCACTTTATCAAGGCCGAGGCCATCCGTGGACAAGTGTAAATGTGATTTCTATTTATCCCCCCTCCAGGAGATTAGACACAAGTGTCATGTGGGTTTGATGGAAGCGTTTTCAGTGGAATGAGTTGGATTTGAACCAGGTTCTCAGTCCGCGTCGATACCAAGTAAGCCACTGTGCTATCCCCATTTCGTTTTTATTTCAAGACTTTCTCAGGATTATTGGTCTGAAGATATAAACACGCAGGTACAAATTTCTTCAGACCAATCATCCTGAAGAAATCTTGAAATACTGACGAAACGTTGATGAATACATAAATAATATTGTTGGTTTTCTTTTTTCATTTGCTATATATATGAAAACGAAAAAACAAAACCTCTAAATATAGAGAACCCTCCTAAAACTAAGGAAAATGACTTTCTACCATGTAATCAAAAGTAGTGATACCGCATCCACATATAGAACATTTCTGCAGATGGAGGAACAATTCATCAAAATAAAATTCCAAGAAAAATAACCCCACAGGATACGGAAGAACAACAAAGAATTTACAAAAAACTAAATATACCCAAACTACATGCCCAAATCGACATACAAGAAGATAACAAAATACACTTCACAAAAAATACACGGAAATCGATAACAAAATATTTACTGAAATCAAAGATTTATGCCCCACAGAAACTCATCAATTTCTATCAGAACTCTGGGAATCCGAATACAAATAGGAGGAAGAAAAATCCAGAAATATTGTCAAAAGAAAAATAACCTGGCTAAGAAGCTACCCGACAAAGAAAATACAAAACAAACATCATACATTAACCAAAATAACAACCCAGAACAAAACCCAATGGAAAACACCCACCCACGACATACACAAAACCAGTGGAGAACACAAAACAGAGGGAAGAAGCAAAACACATACCACATACAAACATACATACACAACAGACCCAGTTACTCACAAGGAAACAACATAGATATACCCAAATCATTTATCCACCCCTTTCAACAAACTCAATCCAAATCCTCACTAAGCTCACCTCGCAACCACACACGCACACATACGCACAACAGATACAACATATCAAACACACATACCACTCAACCATACACTAACCCTTACGAATAAGGCCCTACACAACAATACAAACCTAAATACTCCTACCCAGACCGACCAATACAATAAAAAAAACTATCATACAACCTACACCACACAAACAAACCACCACAAAATACCCTTACTCAACAACCCCTACCAAAATCACCCCACACTACAAAAGAACCCGTACAAACACCACTCATACCTAAATAAACCTTACAACCATTACCCACACCCACCACACCAACAGATAAAACCTTCATACAACAACTTTCTACCCCACCACACACAACAAAACAGACCCTACAACCACCCAACACACCAATGGATACAATCGAAATACTCCAAACACTACCCACATCATCAAACAAAACAACCATACAACAATACCTACCGACATAACCTTACACAACAATACAGACCCCACAACTGCTTCTACCATCCACAACCTCTACCAAGATACCCTTACCCGAAACAGCTAACTCACAATAACAACACATTCGAATATACCAAAATAAACCCGCAGCACCAATTTTCTCCAAAACAACACAATCCTCTAAAACACACAAAATATATCAAAATATATAGAAAGCAATAACCCTTCAACAACTCCCTAAATCAACGGAACAAACAACACTCATCATTTTTTTAGAAACCCCTCCCCGAACAACAATCCCAGATTAGATAACATAACACCCAAAATCATCAATTTATCCACATACACATTTACGAAGGAGGAAATAGAAATACTAAAATTAGCCCTCAAATTCTGCCCAACTCTCAAAAGTAATATCACGGAACTGAGGAAGGCCCTTAAAGAATTTGAAGGCAAATTTAGACTAATAGAAACACTAAACGATAACGAAAACAAAACAGATGATTCATTAGTGAGAAATAGATCAACATATTTCCCTAACAAACACAACAATACGAAAGAACTAAACATCTTCCTTGAAAACCTCTGGAACATCAACCCTTAGAGTAAAACTAAACCTACTAGTAACCTAACATCTAAACAAAACCAAGCACTCGATAACATCCTAAATAATAATAACATAATTATAAAACAAGCTGACAAAGGCAGTGCGGTAGTCATCATTGAGAAAAATTACTATGAATCGAAAATTATAGAGGAACTAGAAAACAAAGATTTCTACAAACCAATTAGCACCAACATTGACAACAACACCATTTCAAAAATCACAAAACTTTGCACGACATACAATAAATTACTAACAAAAGAAAGAAAAGGATTTCCTAACAAACTTCATGATTAAAACAAACAACTTCTACGGACTACCTAAGATACATAAATCAAATGAGATAAGAAATGCAATCAACACACAAAAATCAGAATATATTAATGTTCTGAATCCCAGTGACCTTACATTTAGACCATCATGCCCAACAAGCAGACTGAGTAGCTTAATTGACATATTACTAGAACCATTCACCGATCAAGTAAAGAGCTATATAAGAGACGATAATAAATCCCGGGACTAAATTAGTTATATTTGACGTAAGCAGCTTATATAGCAACACACCCCATGACTTAGGTAAACAGGCGATATCATACTGGGTTGACAAACACCCACAAATACTACACCACAGATTCAACAAACAATTCATCCTCGACAGCATAGACATTATTCTCAACAATAACTCTTTTGAATTCCATAACAAAAACTACATCCAGATTCTAGGTACAGCAATAGGAACCAAAATGGCACCAACATATGCCACCCTAACACTGGCCTACCTAGAGAAGATCTTGTATGAAAAGATAGAAGAAATATATGGACAGAATATTCAAACTCTCTTCATAAAATCTTGGAAGAGATACCTAGATGATTGTTTTATCCTCTGGGAACCCACATGGGGGGTGGGGCATCAATAAATTACACAACATACTACAAAACCTACACACCAAGATTAAATTCACCATTGAACACAGTCAAACAAAACTACCTAAAACTATGTACTAATTAAAATTAAAAACAATCACATAATCACAGACATCTACCACAAACCCACAGACACACAACAATATCTCCATTTTAGAAGACATCACCCAAAAAGCTGCCTACAATCGATACCCTATTCCCTAGCACGCAGGATCTGTACTATAGTCAGCGACAAAGACCTCCGGATTATCCGACTGGAGGAACTACGAAAAACTTTAACAAGAAGAGGATATCCCTACAAATAATACACAAAGGTAGAGAACTAGCAGAAAACATATTATTAGAACAATTACGAATCCCAAAAAAACGAAACAAAGAAAAAATATTAGCATTCCTCTCTACACACAACAAAAACAATCCAGAATTATTCACAGAAATAACAAGAAAACCTAACCCTACTCAACCAAAACAACAAACTAAACAACATATTAAAAACAACGAAAATAATAAAAAGCAAACGCCAACCAACAAAATATAAAATTATAAAATTATAAAATGATAAAATAACAAAATAATAAATAAATGTTGAAAAAAACTTTTTACAAATGTTGGTAGCCTTACTCCTTTACATATATACTTTTCTTTCGTTGGAACTGCACTGATACTGCACTACCCTCTTTTCTCTCTCTCTCTCTCTCTCTCTCTCTCTCTCTCTCTCTCTCTCTCTCTACATATATATATATATAGAGAGAGAGAGAGAGAGAGAGAGAGAGAAGAGAAGATAAATGTTATTATTGTTTTATTATTATTATTATTATTATTATTATTACTATTATTTTTATTGTAGAAGTTAAAAAGATGTATTTCAATACTTTTAGCTTCTCATTTTTATTATAGTAGATTTTATAAATTCATGAAAATCAAGCGCTCAGATTGCATCATTTTATTCGTCGTAAAATTTTACTCTAGAAAAGTTGTGTTTAATCGTATTAAATAAAATAAAAACAAATCAAAACGTGGCACTCGTTGTTTATGGATTTCAAGCGCGACACACGATATTAGAAAACTTCCTAAGACGAAACTAATACAGCCATTGGCTTATTTATATCTCCCTCCCATTGCGGGAAGATGTGACACAAGGTCTAAAGATGTGGATAAGTAGCCAGTGGCCAAGACGTTGAGCACTATGGCCTACAAAAAATGCCTGAGCAGCCCTGTCGGCATTTCCCTGGCAGTAGGGACCTCGGGCGATTGGAAATAAACAAACCCCTTCTAAAATGGCGAAAAAGTAAAGCCTGGGAGAGTGGACCTCTTACAACTGCACAGAACCATACCTCAGCCCTACAAAGCAGGGCCAGAGGATGCCACAAGAGCCCATCCTTGGTTGGACTGATCGTCGTGGACGTATCCGCGACCGGTCTGAAATTGCGCCCAGCACAGCCATTCGAGAATATTTATGTCTGATCTTTGTATGGGCTTTGCTCTAAATTTCATCCCAAGATTGACAGACGAGTAAACAGAGATACCGCAAATATAGTATATATATATATATATATATATATATATATATATATATATATATATATATATATATATATATATATATATGGAAAACCAAACCCTCGGCTCTCTTCGGTGTAGGGAAATAACAATTTCGGACGGTCACGGGGCTCGAACCCGGTTCACAGAGACACCTTGAATATGTAAGCGATCGCCTAATCCCCATATATATATATAAACAAATATCTATAATTAATTATTTGTCACCTCAAACAAGGCTGGGGTCTGTAGCTAGTAGTATTAACACAACCGTCATTGTGGTTTAAATGCAATGTTCCTTTCTAAAGTCTCTACGACGGCTGCCTTTAAATAGGATTAATTTATCGCTGATTTACCGAGTTGTTGACAACGGCCGTGTGGGCAATGACGTTGGAATTTGAGTTTGAAATATTACTCGTGTTATGGGGTTCGAGTTCAGCGACCTGTGTGAATAATTCTTCTCTATACTGACGAATCCCGTAGGGATGAAATGCATACGTATGTAAGTAAAAACAAAAATGTATAATTATATATATGTATAATTATATATATATATATATATATATATATATATATATACAAACATCGTTAACAATAACAGAAGTTGTCTGTTTAATTATAACCTTTTTTTTTCAATTTTTCTGATAATCTTTTTTCTATTAAAATCAAAAAAAAATAAATGTCCCATAGCTCTCACGAATGTTTTTGATTTTTTGTCAAAAGCAAAGTAACAAAATGAAAAGCAAATAAACAAAATAGCTGGAGAAAGAAGAGAATCTTTTAAGAGACAGCGGAGAAACGTGTAGAAAACTTTTTTCGCATTGTTCCAGGAAAGACGTTGTTGATTTAAATTCAGCGACACCGGAGTAGTATTACAAAAAAAAATAGCATTATGTTAAGCATTTTAAAAGTTTGCCATTGGGTTTATATGTGATGTTATTAATTAATAACAAATATATATATATATAAGAACTTGGTGTGTTTGTTATAGAAATTTGTATCAGTCGATCTATTATGAGTTAGAAAATTTTAATTCGTTTTAGTAAGGATTACATTTTTTCAAAAAATTCCATGAGACCATTCAAATATTCCTGTAATTTTATCTGGAGTTACTAGTGTTCAATTATCGATTCCTATGATCGCTTACCAAGGATGAAATTTAAAACAAAGACTTATACCAAGATCAAACAGTATTTTTCTCGCGTAAAATTTTACGAAGAATACAATGATGGTACTAATTTTGTATTAGGGTTTTTAGTATATTGTGAGGTCAGTATTCACGTTGGATATCCATGAACAGTAAAAATGACGTCTTACTTTATTTTTAAAACACTAAAAAAATACTTTCAAATGATGAGATGGGGTTCAAGACTTAAAGCACAAGCATACTGGATACTCATTACTTCCCATGCAACGCCGGGTGATAACTAGTAAATATATAACTGTGATGCACCTGATTTTGCGCGTCTAATACATATATTGGCTTCCTTTTAAAATTTTACTTGAGAATTTTTTTATTTGATCTTAGTATCGGACTTTGTTTTTAATTGATCCGCGGACGGATAGACAGAGACACCACAATGTAGTATAGCTGTAATGGTATAAATAAACATATATTTTCGGCGCACCTGCTTCTTGCGCGTGACCAAGTGTTACGTGTTTGTGTGCATGCGTTTAAATATGTGCATATTTGTGCATATGCGTACGTGCGACCGACTTACCTTCGAAATGCTGTAAGAGAAATACGGACTTTTTTTCTTCAAAATGAAAAGATCCTTTGGCTCAGATTTTATGGACAATAAATAATTTTCCACTGGCGCAATCACACATGCCCGCTCGTTTACATGGGTTCGCGACGATGTGGAACAAATGCAAGTAAGAATAGTTTTTCTAAGTAAATACTCTACTGAAGTTGGGACAAAAGAAAGAAAGAAAAGAAAAGATAGTAATGGAAATAAATAAGGAAAGAAAAAGAAAGCTCGAAAACAGAAAAGACAGAAATAAAAAGAAAGGAAAGGAAAATAGAGAAAGGTAGAAAAAAGATACAGAAAAAGAAACAGAAAAAAAAAACAGAAAAAGAACAGAAAAAGAAGGTATTTACATGATGAAAAACAAAATAAAAAGCAATTCTCTGCGGGCACCGTTCATTTTTTTCTGGTTTTTCTACTGAGAATCTTACATAGAGACCGGGTCGCCCTGCTTCTGTTAAAGCGATCCCGATATTTAAACACAAATAGAGAAATACTCTCAAACAAACACACAGAAATATAACACACAGGACACAAACGCTTCTTCTTTTTTGCGTGTCTTTGAAGGATGTGGCCATATGACAGTTTCCCACTTTTTTATGCAATCCTTTGTAATAGTGTTGTGCTCTGCAAAATCTTTCAAGCAGACCAGGCAGTGTTGCATCGTATGGTTCTCCTCTCCACATTCACAGATGGTTGGGGCAGTTTTGTAGCCCAATCTACGCATAGCAATTTTTGATCGCCCCATTCCCATTCTCAGGCGGTTTAGTGTTTTCCTGGAGCCAGGGTGCCTCTAAACCGGGAGGGAGTTCCTTAGAAGTAGGGATTCTCATGTCATTATGAGTGGAGAGGGGAATCTTCTAGCCGTCTGTTCCACAGCTGTAGCCTGGTTTCTTCCTGAGATGTTGTTAGGGGTTCAACATGACTGAGGAAGCTTTTTCTTGACTTCAGTCGTTGGACCGTTGGTTCAAGTCCATGAAGGAGATGGCGTTAATCACTGATAACTTTTGTAATTTCTACCCGGCGAGTTACTTCCCGTTTCACAAACGCTAATAACATGATAGGTAAACATATGACATATATTTTATATAAATTGATTCTCATAAAATTTCCCCCCAGATAGTTTGCATAATATCGCAAACGCATTGTTAAGATTTTATTATTTTGTGTAACGCTATTCATGTTTAATTTCAGATACGATGTTTTCGTGCGTGAACCACCCCTGACCCACCCGACTAGCAGCAAAATCCAACCTCTTCACTGTAGAGGTCCCTAGATGTTGGAGGATTTCCTACTCTAATAACTTCTTTCCTCGGACCGCTTGCCTTTGGAATTCCCCCCTTTTCTTATTTTCCTCGATCGAACTAACATGCAGAAATTTAAATGTAATATGAACAAACATCTTGCTCCCCAACTCCCTACCCACGTTCAGCCCTTGTAAATCTGGCCTCTATCACAGCAGCTTCTTGCGCTTCAGTGGCAATATGTCTTGTTTGGGGACAATAACAGTTTTTTTAATAGCTTTTCTTCCGCTCTAATTACAATATGACACGGACAAAAACTCAATTGTCAAGAAACGTCCGCCATTACCAAGGAAAGTGGGCAAGCCGCATTTCTTCTTTCATCGCAGATGAGTTATGTCCTCATTCAGATAAGGTTAACAATTTCTCGTGGGAACGTTCAGCAAAGAATAAACGGTTTTATTGTGGGATCTCCAAGACTTTAACAGCTTAGATTTTAAGGAGCATTAGCTGAAAGTTACATAGGCATCCCAGTAATAACGTCAACAACGAGATGATATGATATTATTGAGTTCATACTTGTTGGATTAACCAAGGTTCTTGAAGGGTTAAAGTGATCGCAACCTCCTACTGCAATCTCCTGAAAAATATTCCGAGGCTTCGACTAGATAACATAATAAAAACCTTCCCTTCTAAGGACTCTCGTATCCATGGATGGCAACGCCTTTCGTAGTCTGTCAAAACTGCCAAAGCATTCCGATACTCTTATGGCATATAAGCTGAAAAGCTAATGGTGTGGCGACCACTCCCACTAGATCTCAACTCTGTCGAAAATCTTTGGTCAATCATTTAACTAAATGTTTATGTCGACGGACGCCAATTTATATGAAAAAAGTAGAGGCAGTCAAGCCTGCTACTATAAAGAAATTGACGCATTCGATAACGAATAGAGTTTCTGAAGTTATCCCTCGAAAGCGTAGTGATGTGGCTTCACTTATTTTGTCCTTTAGTCCTAAAATTCCATGAGAGATGTTTCTGACAAACAGGGTAGAATTGCTGTTTCTGGGTCAGAATCACCTATGGGTATTGATTTGTATCAATTGTATTTGTGCGTCGTCTGTGGTAAATATAATTTAACATTTACTTATAAATATTATTATTAATGTCCCTTTAAAAAAAGCTAAAGTTGTTTGATATTTAAAATCGACATTCACTTAGCTACAAAGCAAAACTCCGAGTAAGTTCGTTGAGTTCTCTAGTCTGTATTGTTGTTTACGCTGTAATCGGCATGATATGACTTGAATTACGTAGTAATTTCCTATGGCTTCGAGGATATATATATATATATATATATATATATATATATATATATATATATATATATATATATATATATATATATATATAAGCCTGAGAATCCCCCCGGGGATGAAACGCGGGAGCCTCTGTGTAGCTTAATTGCCATAAATATATTTTCATAACTTACTACCTAGCTCTACCTACGTATCAAGCACTGTTGAAGTAAATACTGAAAATTGATACATAAAAACTTATATCTCCTTATATTTTTTTATGTGGATACCTGGAATAGTAATATATATATATATATATATATATATATATATATATATATATGTTGTCTTTTCTTTAGATTTTCAGAAATGATAATTATAATTTACACATAAAAAAGTTCGATTACTGACGTAATTCTGTGATTTTATATGTAATATTTTAGTAATATATCTAGATAAGTAGTGATTGCAAACACTGGCGAAGCATAATTGTTTTCGTCAGTTTTGTCTGAGAGTGTACATTAGCATACATTATAATGCTTCATTTTATCAGGAAAAATGTCAACATGGGATATTTTCAATAAAATGTTATTCGCGCAGTGCCCGTCAAACCATCCAACTTAAAATTTAAAAGTTTAAGTGTTTTTATTTTACTTCACTTCACTTTATTTCTATATGAGATACATACATATTGGAGTGTTCAATCAATCTTCTCTTTTACCTGTCAAACGTTGAGTCAGTAAAGCAGTGAAGAACACTAATTTTCCTTTCCCAATTGGCCACATAATTATGTTATAGTTTATCTTTATTCTGGTCTTATCTGAATTTTGCTGGATTCCAGGACAAGAATTCATCTGGTTTGGTGGAGTATCCAGCTAATTGTTGTTACTTGAGGTAACGTCACTAGGAAATTGTGCACCATTCCTCGTATGAGCCGTGTCGAGGAGATCTTCTTTGGGCTTCGAATACTATGTTACTTTGAATATTTGGTCATGGTTTACTTGTAGGATGAAGTATCCTCATAACCGGTTGTCCTGACAAAACCTTGTACAGAGAGACCGAAGACACTCGAGTATGATGTTTAGTATATAATATATCCGTGTGTATATCTAAACGTGATTTATGCAAAGTTTAAAAACTGATTTTAATTCAAAGTTTGGCTCACATTATCTTTATTTTTATTTTATTGGTAATCGTGTGATTCGAATTATTTCCTTCGTGCCGTCTTATTCCTAGAATTGCGTTGCCATATTATGCAAGACACCTCGAAAAGTTCTTAACAAAATCAATTCACATAAAAGGTAGAACTCCTAAATTCTACTACTAAGCTATTAGCGTGATTGTATGAGTATAATATAAACATTGATATTATATCAAGTGAGGTGAATCTAATAATGGCTAAGTTTTCATTGAGACAGAGACAACACGTGGGGTTGTGTTCCGTAGGTGTAGAGGGGTTATTTTAAATGCTACACAACGATGGGTATCCTATTATTCATCTTAAGATTCCGTATATATTGAGGTAGTGAAATATCGTTCTTTTTGCCTTGTTAAAAGACGCTTTATGGTTATAGAGTACCTTGTTTTAAAAGTTGTGCTCGAACTTCATACGTCAAATCTCTAATGATTAGAGTCATCATCTGTAAACTATATTCTTAGTTTGACGTTTTTCCTATAATTATTGTTATCTTTATTGTCTTGATTTTATTAATGTTACTATGGCTTTTATTTCGGAATCTATACAACATTTCGAACTGAACCCTCTGTTGTTACCCATTGGGTAGATTGTCCTCGTTCCGTCAGCCATAGAAATTTTAAGTATTTTTTATTTCAGTAAGTGTTCTTCAAGTTACCGATTCATTTGTTGTTTGTCTAATGAATCAATTGAAGAATTTCGCGTAGGTTTTTTCTTTTCATCCCATATTTTTTTAAGTTATTATCTAGATTTTCCGATTTTTATAAATGTTATTCTTCTTAAAACAATACCTTTTTAGTTTACTGAATAAAATAATTAATAAAAAAGCATGTATATAATTTTTATTAAATTGGAATATGGATTCTAGACATAAGGTTTAGTATCATTATATGTTTTATTGTAATCTTCGTAAGAAGGCATTAGAGTGGTGCAAAACTGATCGAAGTTAATGCAATGAATTCTATCCGTCCTGGGACCAGTATTTTTTAGTATATATATATATATATATATATATATATATATATATATATATATATATATATATATAGTGTGTGTGTGTGTGTGTGTGTGTGTGTGTGTGTGTCCGTGTGTGTTTGATCCGCGAAGGATAGAGGGATTTTTGTAGACAATTTTGAGTAGGAGAGCTCAATGTAAAAACAGAGCAATAATAGTAGTTAAAATAGCTCAGGTAAACATTACAGTCATTTCACGTTATAATTTATTTCTTCTCGTTAGATACCACTAGAGATAGCAACACGTCTGATGACGCTCGTCTTGAAAATAAAAAATAAATTGTAACGTTAAATGACTGGAATGTAAGTCTGAGTTATTCTTTTTAGCTTTTGCACTTGATCACGTTCCCGTGGTGGTGGTTTCGAGACCTGTCATAGTCGGTTCGCTCTGGTGAGTCGCAGTACAACAGTATACGCATTAGCGGATAACTATTTATATATATATATATATACGGCCCTAACAATCACGCGAGATTATGTAAACAAACGAAGAATAAACCCTATACGGCTTAGGGAAGCTAAATGTACCAGTAGCTGCAATACAGTTAGTTATCGTCAACAGCAAATATTAAACTATACTAATAAACGATAAAAATAATCACGTATTTAAGACAGGCCTTGTGGTTTAATGGTAGAGCACTCGATTAGGTTTCTCGTCGTCGGGGTTTCGAGACATGTCATAGTCGGTTCGCTCTGATGAGTAGCAGTACGATGAAACACTCGTCAACGGATAACTATTATATATATATATATATATATATATATATATATATATATATATATATATATACATATACATATATATATATACATATATACATATATATATACATATATATATATATACATATATATATATATATATATATATATATATAGAGAGAGAGAGAGAGAGAGAGAGAGAGAGAGAGGGGGGGTGTAATAGTCCACGTATACTTCTAGAGATAGTTTAATGGTGATGAGTGGGTGGTGATTGAAGCATAACAATGTCGTTGTTTTTTTAAATATTTTTAATGATAATAATTAAATATTTTAAGCGCCCCGCGCTCTTCATGATTATTAATTGATATGATGTGATTGTGGTGATGAAAAAATGGAAGTAGAGCTTCCCCTGTGCGGAGTATTTATTTGCTAAAAATTGGACGATCATGTGTGTGATTTTGTGAGGGAGAGGGTGAGAATGTCGGCTAAATGTTGTTTTAAATGCCTTTAGATGGTGTGTTTAAACTGATGTTGTAAATTATTTTATTATTTTATTATTTATGTATAATTGTTGGGTTTGAGGTATCTGCGAGACTGTTACCGACCACTTCCGGTTGCTATCCTGTATCCCGTTTCTTTAATTTTACCTTGTGAATAAAACTAATAACGGCGTTTTTTTTTGCTATTTCGATCGTATGTTTTGCTATGTCAGTGTAATTCTGTGTTGATCTATTGTATTTTTGAAAAAAGCACTTTTTAGAAAGTGTATTAGAAAGTGATGCAGCTATTTATTTTTTTATCATTTGCTTTTTTATATTGGTATGTGTAATTGTTGGATTTAAATTGTGTGCGTGTCTGTCAGCGGCTACTTCCGGTTACTATTCTGTGTCGTGTTTATTAAAGCTTACCTAATAAAAAAAGCTAATGATTGCACCTATATTGCTATTTATATCTTGTATTTTGTTTGTCTGTAATTCTCTGTGTGTTTATTTTACTTTTGAAAAGAAAGGTTTTAGAGACTGTTATTATTTTTAATTATTGTTTACTTGATTATTTATTGGATACCGTTATGTATCGTATTTCTTTAATCTGACCTTGTAAATAAAACGTATTTTGCTAATTAGATCGTATGTTTAAGGGTTATGCTATGTCAGTGTAATTCTTTGTGTGTTTATATTTTTTATTAAAAAAAACGTTTAATAGGAAAATATGAAATTGCAAAGTGTGGACATCAGTATTAATTTGTATCTTATATGATATGTGCAATTCCTGTTGTTTGATTATAGGCTAGAATTATAGTATTTATTGTATATTTTTGACTAGTGGTTTTATTGTTATCGGTTGTGGAAGCATTTGTATGAGTTTAGGTCATACAGGTCTGTGTTAATCCCTGCGATGTGGGTGTGTTGAAGTTGATGATTTATTTCATTTTTGTTTTGTTTGCGTGTTCAGGGAGATGTATGGTTGTTGAGTCGAAATCAGAATGGTGCTTAGTTTCGCAAATATAACCTCCGTTATCACAAATAGAGCAGTAAATATAATATATAATGTTGCGACTGTCGCATGTCAGGTGGGGAGGTTGAAGTTAAATGTTGGTGTTTAGTATGTTGAACAGGGGTGTGGCATTTATATGTGTGCATACGAGACATCTCGGCTTTTGCATTTGTAGTTACCGCAGGGTAGGGTGTTATGTGTGCGTTTGTGTGAACAGATGACTATGGCTGCTAAATTGGTTGGTTGCCTAATTGCATTGATTGGAGGTAGGTTGAAGATGGGCGTCATAGAAGGATCTGTTTCTGGGCGGTTGAAGTCTTTTCATAAGTGTCTTGTGAGTACGTGCATGTGTTTGTCAGAATGCGGTTGCCGGTGTTTTTTGTTTGTATCTTAGGAGTTGTCTGTCTATTCTTGTAGCTTTGTTTATAGCGTTCTTGATGTATTTGATTGGGTATAAAGACGTGATTAATTGTTTTGTAACTTCTGTAATATTGTGCATGTAATCTAGGGGGTGTAAGCATATGCGTTTAATGCGTATACACAAACTATATAGAATGCATTTTTGTCAGGCTGGATGTAAAATGTTACTGTTCCTTCCAAATAAATCCTTGAAATGATTTCCTTTAATCCACATCAGTGACAATTTTAAATACAACAAATTTCTAATAATGACATTCTAATTTTTAACAATCTATTTCAGTATAATTAATAGAGGGAAATATACCAGTTGCTTATGAACTGGGCAATACAACCCTTTCTACCGGTGAAGATGTATAGGGAGAGATTAATCAATTCTATGAATTAAATTATTTACCTTGGAAATTAATGAATAAATATTTCATGAAATTTATTATTACTTTATCATTTTTTTAACTAATCACTTTAATTAATTACTGTTAATATCGACAATATAGGGAGAATAGGACAATACATTAATTTATTATAAACTGTTCAAAAAATAGTTATGCAAATTAGTCATTCAAATATTTGTATTTGGGTCTTTCGTTGGTACTATATATACAGTATTTTAAAATAGTATGTTGTATTATTGATCTAAATAACAGTAAGCCGTTTTAATGATAATATAGCAGTGATAATTTTAGATTATTCTCAATATAATTAAAAGCATAATCAAATAACTGCCAAAATATACAATACATATACATATAAAATATGCATAAGATTAACTCGGATTATTTAAACTCAAATAGCTTGAAAAGTTAAAGACGAATATTATTTATTCTAAGATAATTCATTAGAGCACAGATGAAAATTAGCATTTTGGTAAAACAGATTATTTCCGTGGGACCGCAAACTATCTATTAAAAAAAACTAATATTCCTTGAATTAGAATTATCTTCCTTACTAAGAAACTCTCTTATATCACTGAAAGACGTCATTTCGGTTGCCACTTCGATCCTGCCAGGTTGGCTGATCTACTTTCAACTTCTGTTTAATATTGGACCTTTTATTTCGGAATGTCTTCCTAGAAATGTTTATCGCAAACAACTTGTTTTCTGGTTGACTACATTTTGCCTATCGCTTTCTATGTGCTTATTTCTCTCTGTAATATTCTAACGGGAAGCATCAATACGTGGATGGAGAAAAGAAAACGATTGGTTAGTTTTATGCTTTGGAATACATGATAGTTCGAAGTACGAGTAAAAGAATTGATTATACGAATCTTACTTTCTGAAATTTGATTTAAATGCATTTTAAATCCATTTTAAATCCATTAACAAGTACATAACAATTCTAATTCGTTGGATGATAAGATATTGAGCCTTATTTATTTGCAGGTTGGAATAGAAATTCGTACAAATAGCCCAATCAAGTCTTTCAAAAAAAGGTTGAATTAAATTATTTAATCATTAATATATATATATATATATATATATATATATATATATATATATATATATATATATATATATATATATATATATATATATATATATACGTGTGTGCGTACAATCCCAGTCGCCGCGGGATAGTTATGTGAGTTATGTGCTTGCTCAAAATGCAAATAGAATGTGCAACTCAAGAATCCGTATCTGCATCCATCAACAAACTTGATCACTTCATAGATAAAACACATGTAACACCCATGTGCTGTTAACAAGCAAAGAACTATTATATATATATATACATATATATATATATATATATATATATATATATATATATATATATATATATATGCAGTTGGCATTTTATTATGTATTTTCTGAGATGCATAGATTTAGTTTTAGATACTTCATATCAGATATGAATCTTTTTTTCTAATAAAAAATGGAACTCTGAACTTCAATATTTGCACACACACACACACACACACACACACTCATATATATATATATATATATATATATATATATATATATATATATATATATATATATATATCCCGGGTGAACCAAGTACAAGAGATATACAAACTATTGCACTGAAAAGGATGGTAGAATCTTTAAAAATATCTCTCGGTTTGAGTGTCTGAAATAGCGGGTGAATGTCTGGCATCCGATAGGATGCTCCATCCCAGAAAACATTAAAATATAAGAAAGTTTTAAAAAAAGAAAGAAGCCATATTTTTGTGAAATATGTTAATCTGCTTTCAGCTTGGAAAATATATATATATATATATATATATATATATATATATGTGTGTGTGTGTGTGTGTGTGTGTGTGTGTGTGTGTGTGTGTGTGTGTGTGTGTGTGTGTGTGTGTGTGTGTGTGCTAAATATTTTCTGGATGAACTATCCGAGGAATATATAGATAGATCTGTAGACTGGCTGAAAAGAGGATCGCTTAACTATGATCAGGAGATAATGATATTGGCTGTCCGAGATCAAGGCTTGATGGCCAATGCTTTTGTGAAGTGTTGGGATTTTTCCCGTTAAAATGAAGGACGAAGACTAGTCCGTTGGAAGAAAATTTGGTGGCATAAAAACGTGACTAGACAAGAACAGAGATAACAAACAACTTGGGTAGATAAAGAAAGGGTATTTATATAGATGAAAAAAGAGAAGAAATAGAATGTAGCTTGCAAAAGAAGTGCCTTTGCGGACTCACTGTAAATGCCAGTTGTCTTGTAACAGGATGCTGTGAAGAGTAGTTGAACATCAAGAGGGCTTCGCGCGTATTATATACGCTAAAAAAAACATGAACCCGCTCACACCTGACACGACAGAGAAGAACGATGTTCACGGCTGCGAGGCTGGAGCGAAGAGACCGTTATTTTCAAAAATAGGCGCTCTCCTGGGATTTCTGCAGAGATTGAAGCAGTGGTCTGTGATTGACTGATTTTCATCCAATCACAGGACACTTACAATTCACTGCGCTTATAATAATTCCAATAGAAAATGAGTGGTCTCAACAACGACACAAGTGTAGGTCTGCCTTACAGAAGTAGAGAGTGTGAGCCACCTGAGATCCAGTTGTAAGGTTATTCTTGGGGACGGCTACTACGACACAACAGAGTTTGTAAATATCTCCACTGGACCATCTGTAAAACGTTGAATATCCAGTGTGGCAGCAAGTCCTGGAAGCATACACCATTCACTATGATTATGCAATTCCTACAGCTACATATCTACAAAATGAAGCTGTTAAACCTGACATAGTGAGATGTGACAAGAGAGAGAAATAGAAACCCTAGTTGAAGTCAGTGTCCGTAATGATGTTGGCTTAAACAGAGCTGAGAGTGAGAAGGTCATGAAATACCTAGGTCTTATGTACGACATAAAAAGAAACTTGAATCTGAGGAAGATCTCCATCATTCCAGTAATTATAGGAACAACCGGGCTCATTAAAACAAATTGAAAAACTACCTGGCAAATACACCTGGTGAACCAAGTGCAAGAGATATACAAACAGGGACGGTTAAAATCTTTATTCCGCTAGTACTATGATCCCCCTTTTTCTATTACATTTAATATTTAATATACACTTAGTTTATCTACCGTAGTTGTAAAATCTATAAATTCGTTAATTTGTCTGGTTCTGAACTTATATTGATTTTGTTCTCTTTTTATCTAATTAAGTTTATTCAGCCGGCTAGGTCTGAATTGAACCGATCGTGGTATATTCCCCTGCTATTAGCACCGCCTCGTGTTTTAGACCGGTGTCATTGCCTTTTTATTCCTTGAGTGCATCTCAGTTGCATTCTTACGGAGAACAATAACGCATCTATAATTTAAATACTGATTGGTTTTATTTCACCGATAAAAAGACTCCTACTTCAGAATACAATTGTGAGAAACTACTTTTCTGTTTTTAACGTTGAACTAGTAATATTCACATTTTGAGGACTTAATGAAATATATATTATATCTAATTAAAACTACATACTCTTTCTCTATCCCACTTTCACTTTGAAAAAAATCGATAATGTTACACCGGCCGTTCTTACACAGGAGAAACAACACCGGTTGTCACTGTCGCTCAGTCGCTTTCTTGGCCTTTTGGCCAAGATAAAAGTGTAGTATCTGTTCCGATGGATACTGCACGAGACTGGTCCTGTGCAGTTCTAGGAAGTCAACCCTCCCAGGCTTTGCCTCCCCTCTTTGGGGAGGAGTAAGTTTATTGCTTGCTGTCTGAGGCGCCCCTACCGGGGAATGCCGATGGAGCTGGCCAGGCAATTTTTAAAGGTAATAGGTGCTCTTCCTCTAGAGTGATGACTTATCAAAACCCCACTTTCCGACCTTGTGTCACATTTTACTCTGTGGGGAGTAGATAAATACCCAGTCTTGTAACTGTCGTTCAGTCGCTTTCTTGGCCTTTTAGCCAAGATCAAAGTGTAGTATCTGTTCCGATGGATACTGCACGAGACTGGTCCTGTGCAGATCTAGGTGGTCCACCCTCCCAGGCTTTGCCTCCCCTCTTTGGGAAGGAGTAAGTTTATTGCTTACTGTCTGAGGCGCCCCTACCGGGGAATGCCGACGGGGCTGTCCGAGCAATTTTAAAAGGTAATAGGTGCTCTCCCTCTAGAGTGCTGACTTATCAAAACCCACTTTCCGACCTTGTGTCACATTTTACTCTGTGGGGAGTAGATAAATACCCAGTCTTGTAACTGTCGTTCAGTCGCTTTCTTGGCCTTTTAGCCAAGATCAAAGTGTAGTATCTGTTCCGATGGATACTGCACGAGACTGGTCCTGTGCAGTTCTAGGTGGTCCACCCTCCCAGGCTTTGCCTCCCCTCTTTGGGAAGGAGTAAGTTTATTGCTTACTGTCTGAGGCGCCCCTACCGGGGAATGCCGACGGGGCTGTCCAGGCAATTTTTAAAGGTAATAGGTGCTCTTCCTCTAGAGTGCTGATTTATCAAAACCCCACTTTCCGACCTTGTGTCACATTTTACTCTGTGGGGAGTAGATAAATACCCAGTCTTGTAACTGTCGTTCAGTCGCTTTCTTGGCCTTTTAGCCAAGATCAAAGTGTAGTATCTGTTCCGATGGATACTGCACGAGACTGGTCCTGTGCAGTTCTAGGAGGTCCACCCTCCCAGGCTTTGCCTCCCCTCTTTGGGGAGGAGTAAGTTTATTGCTTGCTGTCTGAGGCGCCCCTACCGGGGAATGCCGACGGGGCTGGTCAGGCAATTTTTAAAGGTAATAGGTGCTCTTCCTCTAGAGTGCTGACTTATCAAAACCCACTTTCCGACCTTGTGTCACATTTTACTCTGTGGGGAGTAGATAAATACCCAGTCTTGTAACTGTCTAGCTAAGAGCTAGTCACTTTCTTACTTTGTTAATACACTTGTTGAACCTACCCTCGACTTGACTTCCTTTATTTATTATTTACTGTGGAACAACTTCACAACAGATAATATGTAAAGTTCTATGTGCTTCTAGTATTTTTTCGTTTTTGTGGTGTTTGTTTTTTTTATTATACAAAATGCTTTTTATGTAAATCTTTATGTAACTTCCTCTCATGTGCTATCGCATTCGTGATTTTTGTATTTTCTTTTGCTGTTATTTTTCATACTGAATATATTTTTTTTAATTGCTTTAGTATATTCATAGTTATAAAAACCAGGTGCCTATGTCAAAATGAAGATGTTAAGTTATTGTATTCGTAATGCATAGCGAGAGCAACATTTTCATAAACATACATAAATCTTTCTACAGTCGTAGCCATTGAGAAAGATATAGATTGTGTAGAAGATAGCTGCGATTGTTAGTTCCGAAGACGTGCGAACGTTTTGTTTTGCTTTTGCAGGGAGGGACTCCTAAAAGTGTCATTGTCATCCCGTATACTGCGCCTGGTTTTCCCAAATGGTCACCCATCTGGTACTGACCTAACTTAACGTCGACTAACTTTGTTGATCTAACGAGAACGAGCGTGTCAACATAACTATAGCCGTACGAAACATATTTTGCTTCCGCTATTTTCAAGAGTTAGTTAAAAGCCCAATAAATAAAATCCGACAACATGACTTTTGAAAGAATGCTTATTTACCTTGCATTCTGACTTGCGAAAGTTTGTTAGAATTATAAGAAGAATGACCAATAAACCAAACAGACATAATTAACGATATGCAAGTTTATACCTGCTCCTTGAGCGGTGTTGGTACAGTACCTGGGTATGGTAATGGTCATCTATACCTAGCTTGCGGACTCTCGCTTGTTAAAATGTTGACTTTAGTTGTGTCTTAGAAAAAATGCTAGGATCCACGCTGACAATTTAATTGTTATTGAAATGTTATTGTTATTGAAAACAGAGAAAAACGCGAATGTTATCGAATTAAAAAAGAAAACATTGTTTAACGAACACAAGATATTTAAAGATATTTTATGTGAGTAATTGTTAATTCGCAATGTTGTGTTCTCATAGAAAGTTGAGTTAGAAATGTTATGAACGAAAACAACGTTTCACAATATAATTTAATATGTGAAATAAATGTTTATAATTAAGACGAGTGTCAAAAACAACGGGAAAAAATTATGCTTCGCCAATGTTTTTAGAATTACGTCAGTAATTTAATTTTTCATATATAAATCATCATCATCATCATCATCATCATCATCATCATAGTCATCATTACTTTTAATGCTCTAAAGAAAAAAAAATTACCATTGACCCTTTTTTAGAGTGGAGGTTTTCCTTTTGAATGTATTTCAGTCGTCAAGGTAACTCTTCGGTGATTGTCTGACTAGCTATTAGGATAATTAAAGACTGAATTATCGTAAGTTAAAAATACGCGAGTCATTTCTGGTGACATAAAGAAGAAATGATCAACTGTTGACTTTGCCTGTTGTATTTTCTTCCTTTAATTTTCTTCCTTAGATTATTGGGGGCGGTTAGACATTAAAATAATGACGCCGTAATTATTAACATCAAAGACGTTAACGGAAGTTAAATGGTTAAAATGGAATTAAAAGACAACAATTGCGGCGTACATCAACATTTTAAACGATTTCACAACGAAAGCTGACTTTCTATTTATGCTACTTTACTTTTAAAAACACATTTTAAATAAAAATAAAATAAAAAAGAAAACGTCTCAAGCTGGAAAGTTGTTTTTAAAAGAAAAAAGGAATGAAAAACGTATAAATCGGTATAGAAAGAAGAAAGGAAAAATAAAAGGAGAGAAAATGTATCATTATGCAAATAGATTTGCGTTATCCCTTCCCTGATTCATCGGGCAGACTTTTTTGTGTGACGGGACGGATATATATTTACAAATAAATATACATTGCTCTTTATTATAGAGTGGATGATGTATATTATTCGTTCTGCATACAAAGTTAACTACTGATTTATCTGAATAGATCCATTAAAACATAACCCTAACCCTAACCCTAACATTTGGCAGCAATAACATAACTTGATTGTCTGTTATATCAATTAGAAGCTTACAGTTACGCGTTATACATTCAGTTTCGTCCCTGAGCCGTCAATACAACACACCTTCCTGCAACAACGTTGTGAAAAATTCCCCAATGCTTAACCACAGCGCGTGTGCGATTCATATGAACTTGTGCCAAACATGTGAACATTTGAATAAAAGATTTGAAAGTTGATTCAAGTCGGCTGGTTTGGTCGGGTACTGTTGGCAAGGTTCTACACTCTTTGAGTGATGTTGATTTCTTTATTTTATTTTGTTTTTTTCCTTTGTGTAGCTTTTGTTTTTATTTTTTTGTAATTATTATTTGCGAAAAAGTGTCAATCATGTGAACATTTGGATAACAGAATTGAAAGTGGATTCATCAAGTCAGCTGGTTTTGTAATGTAGTGTTGGCGGAGGTATATGCCATTCATTTTATCCTGTTTTCTCCTTCGTGCAGATTTTTTACTTTTATTTTATTTTTTTTTATTTTGTAATCATAAGTGTCAATTATGTTAAGATTTGGATAAAACATTTAAAAGTTGATTCAACAAGTAAGCTGCTTGGCAGATCGCAAAGAAAACAGACAGGATACTGAAAGGACTGAGTTAAATGACTACACGTGGCCGCTTGAGCATAAAATTAAGAAAAACGTGAAACAGTTTAGTTTCTTCGTTTATTTTGATTACTTTAACCTGGCTATATCCGCGGACTTTATTTCCGAAACGAAACCTATATGTCTACAAAGCCAGCATTCCTCCGTGCCTGGAGTACTGTTGTCTGTCAATGTAAACACTATTAAGAAAAATTACTGTTTCTTCTTCCGTAAAAATAATTGTCACTGTCAGCTTAATATTCAGTAAATAAATAAAACGAATATGCGTCTTCTTTATTTATTTATTTACAATTGTAGCGATTTAATTCTTTTTAAAACAATATACTATGTCTCCTCATTGCAAAAAGAAGTGTCAGCTGAATATTCTTCAAATCAATAAAACGAATGTCACTTTTTGAAATGTATTTATTTAAAAGTATACTGTGTTATTCGACGAGACGGGATAATTTGATTTGGGAACAATTCATTTTAAAATCGATAAAGTCAGCATTGTTTACTTTAGCGATAGCAGATTTATAATTAATCACTATCTTTGCTGATCGAACGATTCCATATTTTTTAAAAGGCAGATCGTTAGGAAAATGCACATAGTCTTCCAAAAATGCCCGAGCATCCCCGTCAGCATTCCGCGATACTGGTACCTCGAGCGATTAGCAATAAACTATCCCATTCTAAATAAGCGAAAGTAAAACCTAGTAACTCGTAGGACTACACAGAGCCATACCTCAGATCGACAAAAGCAATGCCCCTATCGGACTGATCCACGACTTGTATGAACAACAACAACTCAAGCTATGGCAGGTAAATATCTTAATTAAATAGCACTCTTTTAAAATAATGCTACAAATAAGATATTTTAAGTTTAAGGAGTTTTTTTTAATTTCTGTGAATATTTTTAATCAGTTAACTTTTGTATTTATATGTTTTACTGTGGTCTACTTTTTGTATATATTTTATACATAAAAAGAATCGAGACTAGAAAACATATTTTCTGTGTGAGTTTTGTCAAAGAAATTCGAATGAGTGCTGAGCGTGAATAAAAGTATGCTCGCAATTTTTATAATATAAAATATGTATTAGTCACAAGTTATACCTACTTAGCGTTTGACAGGATCCATTGAAATCATTTTAGTTTTTAATGTTTATTTGTCTGCACATTGTTAAACTTAAGGTAGACAACTTCTATTATATTCTTCACTTTCAAATGAGTTATCCCTCCTTTCTAATTTTTATTTTTAGGTCATTATTAAAAAATATTTTATATTAGCAATCATTGAGGCCGGAATAAGTATTTTTTAAATAAAGTTTAGCTACGGACGTTATCATATTGGCAATAACACGGTACAACAATAATAAAATGAAAATTGGCTAGTCAGACGCAAAGTTTGATTGTCAGCTTGATTATTTTAAAATGTTTCATATTAGCAATCATTGAGGCCAGAATGAGTTTTTTTTAAATAAAGCTTAGCTAACGACGTTATCATATTGGCAATAACACGGTACAACAATAACAAATGAAAATTGACTAGTCAGACGCAAAGTTTGATTGTTAGCTTGATTATTTAAAAACGTTTCATATTAGCAATCGTCCAGAAGTATTTTAAAGTAAAATATAGCGAAGTACATTATTTATATTGCAAAAGTTTCATTTGTCAGCATAAAAGCGATTTGTGTCTGACTTTTAAAATCCAACAAGATAACTTTATGTGTTAAATAAAACTAATTAGTTAATGAATAAGTACTCTAAATTGCATGTAAATCGGACAATTTCCTGATTTTCGTTTTTTTTTTTTAATATTTAAAATTATCGATCTACACTTCAAATTTGAGATACCTGTAACGAGATTACCCCGGGATGATCGGAAAAAAAAAGAATAATAATAAATAAGAACGAAAGAAGTTTTTAAACGAATGCTTACATTCTTTTAATAAGCTCCTGCTTTAGACATTCAGTCAACATCCCAGCTCTCGCTGAGGGGAGCAGAACGCACAACGTCCGCTCAGTTCCACCACATGTCTCGCCTGTTCTTTTTTTTTCGATTCTCTCTCGATCGGTGACGTAATTCTGAAAATTGTTTTTACCACATTCCTCAAATCGGAATACCTCAAAATACACACAGTAATATGTTAATATTTTAATTTTTGTCTCAATCTTAAAATTATAAAAACAATCGAAGTCGCATTTCAAACGCGACGTCTACTCACCTACATCTCGCTACCATCTAGATTATGATTCTTAGGAAAGCGAGACTTGCAGTCGAAGTAAGTGGACGTTCCGGCTTGTGCTCTCTCCAGCGGGGGAGCGGGGGAGCGGGGGAGCTGGGGAGTCGAATGCATTTGTGGAGCAGGGGTGTATTAAGAGAATGTCGGCGTCGACTACAATAAAGTGTAAGCAATGAAAAACCTCCCTGTTTTAGATTCTTCATTTTATCTGGGACCCCTTTAGCATTTTACGAACAATTGGGAGAACGGGCATAACTTCTGTAACATTTTATATATATATATATATATATATATATATATATATATATATATATAAATGCGTGTTATTGTTTATTATCTATGTACGTATACGTTTCGTCCTTTTTAATCTAGACTCTTCAGCATAGAGATATGACTATTCACTACCGATCATGCGATTCGAAACCCTGGACTACAAGTATTTTTCAACTCAAATCCACCGTCTTAAACCGCTCGGCCAATTTTAAATAGCTGATAAACAATGATAATGTTAACACTTTTGTCGGCGGCTTAACGTCAAGGTATTCTACTTCTTTTTAAGGGAAGGAACGATGCATTATAAAGCAAGTGACGTCATGCTGTGTTAGTACTACCATTACAGTGCTCTACTTTTTCGAGGAGCAGAGAGAGAGAGAGAGAGAGAAAACTACTAGGCTAGCCTGATTATTTCCTTCGGTAATGAAACATGAACGTTTCTGTGTCGCTTATTTGCCATATATATTTTTTCATACTACTATATATACATATGAAGAGTTCAAACGCAAAACGCGATAAATCCAATTCGTTTGAATTGAGATCTGACACAATAAATACACGAATGAAATCTGATTTTAATTGAAATCAAAATAAATTATTTCGGTACTATATTATGTAACACATAGTTTTGGGGTGTCGTTGAGTGTTGAAATGCAACACTTTTTGGTTTCTCGCATTCGAACTCTTCAATTCCCCTCGCTTTGATATCTCCTTCTTCTTTTGTGTTTTTTTCCTTCATTCTTTTAACATTTGTTTCAATTTTTTACTTTTTATTCACATTTTTTTTAGTTCAATTACTACTTTGATATCATTTCCCTGGCATATTTTGATATTATTCGTAATAAACACCAAACTATTTGCGACGCTGTAGGAAGTTCTTCCCTTTCAATTAATATTTATATTTTTATAAACCGGAAATGGCTTTATTAACAGCCTATACACGTCTGTAGAAACGATTAAAACCATTCCACCCGGCATTACGCCACGAAATAAACTGGGGAAACGAAATATAATTTAACTTCGTATATAAATTCCCATAACAACACATTTTTATATAATTAAACTTCTTGATGATTCTCGTATTTTGAAAATCTCTATCGTCTGAGAAAAAAAAATAACAATTATAAACTGTCCAAATAATGTGTTCCAAATAATTGTGGTTAGTAAGTTTATTTTACAAATACAGTTGAATTTTAAAATGGGTTGATGGAGATTTAGTTGTAGTTGTAACATTGCGTGGCAAGTTCTTCCAGTCTCTCGTTTACATGTTGTAAGTAGTTGCTCAATGGTTAGTGTAAATGTAGTCGTAGTGATGATGCAGCGCCGAGGTTTCCGTGTCTTCCTCTTTCACCTTTTAGCTGTAATAATTTAACAAATAAATAAAAACTCAATTACCTGTGAATGTTAGGCCGAGGAGTTTGAACGTTGAACTCTCAGGTATGATGCTATTTGTCATGGAAATCGGTGTTGAAGAGGTTTCTTGTAGTTGTTGAAGGAAAGGAGCTTTGTCTTAGCAGCATTAACTGTTACTACCCATTTATGACTCCATTCTACTACAGACTGGACGTTACTTTCTAAGGATACGAGAGTAGAGTGTGGTGTCGTCAGCAAATCTACCCATCTCAGATACAATGTCATCGGGGAGGTCATTTATGAAAATCAAGAACAATAAAGGTCCAAGTATTGATCCCTGGGATACACCTGCATTTATGTCATCTTGTTTGAATGAACGGCCATTGAGTACAACCTGGATGCTTGTTATGCATGTGGTTATCCTAAAGTGAAGTTTATTCTGTCTTCGGTTGATTGCTGTTTCGCTTCTACACTTTAGTTAGTGTTTGATGTCTTTAAAATGTGACTTTCTTTGTAGCAGAATTGGCAATATCTTCTATGTATTTGTTCATATTCATGTTACTTGTGAATATTAGGCCGATGAGTTTAAACGTTGGACTCTCGTGTAGGGTGTTATTTGCCATGGCAATCGGTGGTTGAAGAGGTACTTGTAGTTGTTGAAGGAAAGGAGCTTTGATTATGCCGTATATTCTATATACTTATGTTATATCTGTGTATGTTGACCTGCATCCGAAACCCGTCGATGACGTCAAACCCCAACGATCACCTGAAAGTAATTACATTGGCAATCAGTCTTCGCTTTTCTTAAGCTGATGACATCTCGATCTGTAGTTCGTCTACACACACGTTCTTCGTTGTCTAGACAGAGTTCGAAATCGACTTGTACATCTAGTGAGGGTGATCTCTTCTGATCCTTACAGCGCTTTACTCACAGTAGCTACTCTCTCTCTCTCTCTCTCTCTCTCTCTCTCTCTCTCTCTCTCTCTCTCTCTCTCTCAATATATATATATATATATATATATATATATATATATATATATATATATATATTAAGTAAGCTATGAAAATATATTTATGGCAATTAAGCTAGACAGAGGCTCCCGCGTTTCATCCCCGGGGAATCTTTAGGCTAAAATGCATGGAGTTATTTTTGTCGGGTGTTTTTATATACACGGCTGGCTCGTTAACCAATCAGATTCTTTGTTGTTCTCTCAGCCAATCGTTAGGCTTCCCGCGAACAAAGGTATTGTTAGTGTCACTTCCTATATCCTGTTCTATTGTTCTGTTTTCTATAATTGGCCTATATCTTGTTTCCTTTGTTGTGTAAATAAATAAATAAATAAGTAAAAAATAAAATAAAATAAACAAAAACTTAGCAAATTAAAAATTAAAGCCTAAAATAGAAATACAAGGAACCACGTGTTAAAATAAATTCACCCAATATATTGACACAACAAAAGAAACATGATATAGGTCAATCTATAGAAAACAGAACAATAGAACAGGATATAGGAAGTAACACTAACAAGACCTTTGTTCGCGGGAAGCCCAACGATTGTCTGAGAGAACAACAAATAATCTGATTGGTTAACTAGCTAGCCGTGTATATAAAAACACCCGGCAAAAATAACTCCATGCATTTTAGCCTGAAGATTCCCCCGAGGATGAAACGCGGGAGCCTCTGTGTAGCTTAATTGCCATAAATGTCATAACTTACTACCTAGCTCTACTAACGTATCGAGCACTGTTGAAGTAAATACTGAAAATTGATACATAAAAAATTATATCTCCTTATAAAATGTGATGTGGATACATGAAATACTAATATATATATATATATATATATATATATATATATATATATATGTGTGTGTGTGTGTGTATATATATATTAATCTATCTATCTCTATCTATATATCTCTATCTATCTATATATATTTTTTCCTTCTCTATCTATCTATCTATCTATATCGTTCTCTCTATCTATCTATCTTTGTTCTATCGGTTTCATACTTGTAAGACATTCACAGCAAGAACTCGTTTTATTACCACAAAAAACGTTCCTTTCTCCCTCCATAGAGCAGAACTTCCATAAACAGAGTTTACTCGCAAAGGCTTCGCGTCTGTGAACACATTACCACAGAACTGCTTCCTTGCAGATTATAACATGGTCGTCTTCAAATCCAATGTCCACAGATTCCTGTTATGAACCGTCCCAACTCGTAATTCGAGCTTGGTCTACCCTGTCAGTCTTTCACAATCTTCCTATAAGATTCTTTATCTCTAATATGACAATGTTTCTATCCTTGAATGGCTTTTAGCTTTCATAAGTGGTGACCCATTTGTCAAATAAACGTCGCAGATCTGAGTGGCGTCTTTAAATGCAGTTTTTTACTCGGTTTTAGCGCGAAACCGCACCAAATTATATTTCATTCCTGTTTGGCATGAAATTGCTCCAGACAAGGCATGAAGCCACTTGATGTAAGGAGTTAAAAAAACTACTTCAAGGTCAAAAATATCCAACAATAAGTGCTAGATGGATAGATTCCGACCCAGAAAACAGCAAGTCTTCCCCCTTTGTCAGAAACATCGCTCATGGAATGTGAGGGCGAAAGGACAAAATAAGAAAAGCGAGAGTTACGAGCCTGTCGAAAGTAAACCCACGGTCAACTTTCTACTCTCCTTTGTGGCGAGATGTTACTTCTTCCAAGGTTGGCGTTAGTATGGTCCGTCTATCTTTTTCGCCGACCTCCAACTGATCTTGTACCAGTGATTAATTCAGCATGAAAGAGTTGGCGAGATAGTTTGCGTTCTGGCGTAAAATACATTTAACCACACTCATCCCAACTGGATAACAAGTACGAACTCGGGTGTTCGCCTTTAGGCATATCTCTATGTGTCGTGTACATCATGCCGTTATTTTAAACCTAACATGTGTTGCAGGCTCTGATGGTGGTAGAAGTCAAGAAAACTTTAAGTTTATTCTATAATGAAATCATGCCTCGCATCCGATCTTCTCGACCAGTCATAAGAAAACTGCGGCGTGCGAGCCGTAGGGGGCTCACGAAGCTTTCTGAACGACACGCCTAATTTCGCAGGGTGAATAATACATTAGAAAACCATCTTCATATTTTTACGTAAATGTTTTTATATATTCTTAAATTTTAGACATTTTCTAGAATTAAAATCATGTAATTGATTTTGATAAAAATTGGAATAAGGAGTCTTGATCAAAGGTTTGATATCAAGTTATGTAAATGTTTTTTATCGGAATTCCGTCCAGGTTCTCGAGTTTGACATAACTAATCCCGAGTTCGCAAAGATCACATCTGAAAAAGGTCACATCTGAAAAAGGTCACAGGTTACATTATCCCAAACTCTGTGAAGATAAAATAGTAGTTAGAATAATCCAAATCATAATTTTTACACATTATATTAACTGTAACTTTCCATTTAAAGTTGACAAATGATTTAGCAGTTAAATCATTAAATATCTATCTTTAACTATTTGAAAATTTTGATTTATGTATTAGAAAAATATTTAATTTAATCTTTGATTAACAGATCATGTCTATTTATATAAAGTGACGTATGTCTGTATGTTTATATATATATAAGATTTACTTCTAAACTTATTAAGCGATTATTATAAAGTTTGAAACACAGATGCAAAGCGAAAGGGTTGATAATGTGAGCTAAATGTAGTTGAATTTAATTTTATGCAAAGGGGGAAAAGCATAGGTGGATGTTCTTTCGTAAGAATTCAGATCTTTTAAACAATAGATAGTAGGGCACTGTTGTAGAGAACGCACCGCGTTTCCGTGACTTCGCGTCGTCAACATTCGGGCAGGTTACAGAAGCGCACAAGTGTTGACGAGGCTAAAACTGCACAACGATAAATTGAAGACTGGCAGACGATAAATTCAGACGAAGAAAATCAAAGTAAAATACAAAAATAAAAATAAAGAACGAACAAACCATGTGTGATTACTTTAATTTATTTTTTTTTTGTCAAAGAAACCATTGTTAATTAAATGTTTTGAAATAAAATGTTTTTTGTGTATCGAAAAGTTTGAAAACATGATTTTTTATATAACAAACAACGAAACCACTGTTTTTAAGCAAATGTTTTTTTATTATTTTTTTCGATGTTTTTTTACATTTTTTCTATGTTTTTTTTTCTTGTTAACATAAACACCGAAACAACTGTTTTTAAGCAATTTTTTTTTTCAATGTTTATTTTTCTTATTTTACATTTTCTGGGTTAGGGTTAGGGTCTCGAGTAAGGGTTAGGGTTAGGGTCTCGGTTAGGGTTGCAACTGATCCAGAAGGTTTTTTGGGTACTGGTACTGTTGCTCTAAGCGCATACAACGACGACGACGAAAGGTTAGGTTGTTGTTTTTTTCATTCGAAAATGCCATACCTCTCTGTTATTTTTATTTCGAGGCGCTAAAGATTCTTTATGGGCTATAGAACACTTTTAAAACTTTAAAAAGTCAGCCCATCTGGATGAAACCGCCGTAGTCTCTGAAATATGTAACGTAGGGTTGGGGTTTTAAAAATAAATAATTTGTATTTAGCTCTCACTTTTTTGTGATCGAGCACTTTATTGATTTCTTTTCAATGTAACCTGATGCACTATATATATATATATATATATATATATATAGTCATCCACATACAGACTGTTTCGCTGTTTCACAGCTCATCAGTGCGGCTATAGATATATATATATATAGATAGATAGATAGATAGATAGATAGATAGATAGATAGATAGATACTATAAATATTTTTTTTAAATATTAAAGTGTTTTTTAAACTACAGACGACGTCGTTTCGAGCTCTCTTACCCTCACTAGGGTAGGAGTGGCGAGTGCAGGCGTAGAATTGTAGATTCAGGCTATCATCACGAGACAAACGCTCAGGACCACACGGCCGCAAGACGTCGACACACAGTAATTGAAATTAAGATACACTTACCGGGGAGGCGAGGGAAGTGTCTTGTGGACTACGCTGTTCAACGCTCGATCGGAACTTGCTTACTGCAGAAATGATAATAAACTGTTTAATTTTAAACGGTGCTTTACTTTTCAGACTATTACATATTTAATGGGGCCTTTAATTATATATATATATATATATATATATATATATATATATATATATATATATATATATATATATATATATATATATATTCGCGGTATTTTCTCTTGGTACTCTGAAAAACAGGATGTTTTAAAACAGAGAAACCCGCAAAAATACCAAGACACTAGCGTTTTGGGTAAACATACATAGGAAAGCATTTTCGAGAGGCAAGCCACATGAGACATGCATCACGATAAAAAAGCATCACTTTTAAACCAGATCCAATCATCTGGCTAAGAAAGGGGCAAATGTTTTTTTTCTCTTTTCGGTAAAAGCATGTTTTTATAAAATGGGATGTGAGTGTTGGTATAATATTATCAATATTATCAATGCCGTTAAAAATTACTTAATACATAAAAGAAACAGAAATGAATATTTGAAAACTCAATTTATTCAATACGGATTAGATAACCCGTGGGTACTACTCCAGGGTTTGCACCTAATTTCCGTGACTGCTGGGCGCAGCGATCGGGCAGCTCGTGGAAGCGTCAGAGACCTGCCGAGTCGAAAACGAGGCTATAAACAAAACTGGGGAAAAAACTGACCAATCAGGATGCTGCAAGGCAGTTTATAGCAAGTAGCCGATAAAAATTGGAAGGAGACGCTAAGCCAAACTCAAAAAATAAATGCGGTGTAGGCGATGCGCACGACTTTGCCGGTTGACGGCAAGACAAACAATATCGGACAAATATGCATGGAGATGCCCCACCCAGGAATGCAGGGCTTGGGTGTCTTTGCGATCGGGGACATTTTTTTGCGGTCAAATCTGGAGATATCGACTATACTGAAGATTCTACCTGTGATCCCAGAGTATGGCGACAGGAAAGAATCTACGAAAGGAATGCGGCGTACTGTCTCCGACCACACAAGGGGATTGGAAGAATTTTCTGCGGGAGGTCTGCACTGAATATCTGTCGCGCAACCCTCGACGACTCGGAGGCCCAGGGCATACGGTGGAGATCGACGAGACTCTATTCAACCGCCGTAAACACAACGTCGGTCGTGTTCTCCAGCCGCTCTGGGTCTTCGGGGGATACGACCCCGCAGAGAAGGAGGGTTTCCTGGTGACAGTGCCAAACAGGAATGCTGAAACCCTCCTTCCAATAATCAGCCAGTACGTCGTCCCTGGGACCACGGCAATCTCCGATTGCTGGAGGGCCTATAACATGTCTTTCGCTTAGGCCCCCCGCCCCCCCCAAAAAAAAACAAGCACTACTTCTCCGGGAAAAGATACAGAATTCCCCCCACCCCCCCATAAAAATCTATAAAAAACAAAAAGACTTGCCTAATTGAAAAAAAAAGTTTTTAAAAAATGGTTCAAAAATAAAATAAAAAGTTTATTTATTTCAGCTATGGGTTTGTTCATTTCTTTCATTTTTTATAAAAATATATGCATTTCTTTCTTTACGTATTCATCGTCTTATATTGTCGTCTGCCAACCTTCCATTTTTTTTCACGCATTTTGCGGTTTTGTTTATACAGCTTCGTTTTCGTCTCGACAGCCTCGTTTTCGACTCGGCAGGTCTCGGACGCTTCCGTGAGCTGCCGGATCGATGCGGCCGAGCAGTCACGGAAATTAGGCGCAAATCCTAGAGTAGTACCAACCCGTGAACTGCTTAAGAAGTTTTACGAAGAAATTGAAATTCAGGAAATTCTGCTTAATTGGTGTCTAATGACGAAGATAAAAATCAAAACGAATCTGATATATTTGCATTTTCAACTAGGAGACGGTGCCAATACTATGGTTCCTAAAACACTTTAAAATACTCCAAAGAAACTGACATTTGTGGAATATTTATTAATTGATATCTATCACCTCTTGTTAAAATTTCAAAACAATCGGAGGTATCTGAATTTTCATGAAGGGCTTCTATATTCCCTTTTATCCCCTTTTGTATGGAACTAAATTAAAATAAATATAGTCAAGATTGCAACGCCAAGCATCTGCTTTCTAAAATTCATAATGTTCAGTTAATTAGTTTTAGTTTAAGAGTAAATCCTGTACGTACAAATACATAAACCAATACACATACTTAACTTGCTTAAGTGCAGTGGGAAGGAGAAGTCCACGGGGACTGGAAATAGTGCCGAGATAAGCAGATAATGACTTCTACAATAGTTGCACAACCAAGGCTTCAGAATCCAGTCTAACCTACTATTTATCTGTAGGGAGAATATATAGAGTCAAGCTTTTTCAAGGGTGGAAGTTATTCGGTTGCCTCGACAGTACTATGCACGTGGAGCCCACAGTTCGCGGTTGTAACCATTACACAACGCGATAGAAAAAAACAAATAATAAATAAAAGAAAGACATACTGGTATTATGCAAACAAAGACATCGTACACGATAAATTACGTAAATTGAGCAAGTAGTTTTTTTTTCATCACACATAATCCAATTTTGTCATTGTTTTTCCATGCTCGCTTATCACGTCTCCATTAAAAAAAAAAAAAGAAACAAGGGACGTTAGTCAGACCAGCGTTACAAGTTCAGCTTGTCGTGACAAGTGAGCGTGTGAACAAAAATGACAAAATTTGATTTTCTGTGATAAAAAAAATCTACTTGATCAATTTACATAATTTTTGGTGTACGATATCTTTTTCCGTCCCTGGCACATACATAATACAGATATGTATTTATTATTTGGTTTTCCTTATTGAGGCTTTTCCGAAGTTTCACCCACAATGCTTTACCGATATATATATATATATATATATATATATATATATATATATATATATATATATATATATATAAACTTTGACGACAGCTGCCTTTAAATAGACTTAATCTCTCGCTGATTTACCGATCCTGGAAGGCTTTTTTACTCTCATAGCTTCTTTCCTCGAACCACTTGCTTTTAGAATTCCCTTCCTGCTCCCTGTTTCCCCGACTGTACTAATATGCAGAAATTTAAATGTAATGTTAACAGGCATCTTACTGTACTATTCCCCATTTAGGATGCCCCTATAAATTTGGACTCTAATTCACAGTAGACCCTTACGTCTCTGTGGCAGTGTACCTTGTTTATGGTGAATTGAAGTAATAATAATAATAATAATAATAATAATAATAATAATAATAATAATAATAATAATAATAATAATAATAATAATAATAGCGGAGTGTCAAATAACATACAATGAATGAGAGTGTGAGTGGTAGATATACATTTAGTAAGAAATTAGTCATTTTGTGTGTTAATAGTAAATTATGGATTATTTAAAAAAAAAGTGAAAGTTCGTTCAAACATAACTCATTCCTAAAACTGAGGAATATTTTAACGTGTATTTTGTGCAATTAAAACTTATAAATAACGTTGACTAATTCAGCTTTAGTATAATAATAGATTAGACTATAATATGTTTGCATCATAACAAAAAGCCCCAACAAAGTAAAATCCACTTTAATTATTTCTTGACAGAGTTATATCCCTTTGAACTATTTGGATTATTCGGACTACTGTTCTCATTTCGCTGTTATTTTAACAACGTCTCGGTATGTTTAACCTCTGAACTTCTTCAGATGCGTCTTTTCGATCTCGGGAATCTTTATGTTCAACTCGGAAATCTGTACAGAATTTCGATTGAAACCTTTTATTTCATTCACGGGGGAGGGGGGGCTGGTCTTGTTCTGTCAGCCATGATGGGATAGAAGTCTTAATTATATTATTAGAATCGCCTGTACTAAGGATTGAATATTCAACGCCCGGAATACTTTAACTTAGAACCCCTCCGTCTATAATTTATATTTTGTCACATAAAAATAAAGCTAGATGAACATCGGAAAACCATAATATGTGAGGATATTGAAAAGTCGGATATGGCTGACCACATATGAAGGGAAAAGAGAAAACGTCTAGAGACGTGCAGATTCCCGAATTCGGCGAGACGGACATGAAAATGGTTGAACATTACATCGGCTGAAACGTTGGGAGAATAACATATAATATGAAAACAGTAGTCCAAATAATGTAAATAATACAAATTATCAATACTCATCTAAAAGAAAGTCTGAAATATAAGAGGTATATACCTTTAATAAAGTAAAAGAAACATAAGAGTTATATCCCTTTAATAAAAAAGGAATATGGCGGAAACGGTGTCTGGAAGTAATTAAGAACAACAACGAAAAGTTTAATTTATAAAACATTATTGTTTCTTTTTTTGATTATTCAACAAGGATTTATGCATTAATTATGACGTTTCCTACTCAACATTATCATCGTTTCCCATCGGGTGTGACGCCCAGATGCGAAACAAAAGATTGCGTATAAAGTATGTAAACATCAATGTCTTCAAAAGCTACTTGAACAGCTTTCATTGATAAATGAGTTAAATCCACTTGACTCGATTTTTTATTGGATCCTCACCAAACTGCACCTACACAAAGATTGGACAACCATAAATATGCCTTTAATATTTAATCAAGATCAAGACGTGGGCAGAAATGTCTAAGAACTGCATATCTTGCAATGCTTAAGAAAAGTGAATAAAAATATACAAAAATATGCTTATTCTGCTGCCCATGAATCACCTTTCCACAAAATCCTGTGCGAATTAGTCTCGTATTTATTGCATATTACTAAAATTGGTATTCCGTTTGTTTCTGCAATAATTCGGTGCGCCTTCGCCCTACAGCTTTTGGTATTCTTCTGCTTCTTTAGAGATCAGTTTTGATCTTTCTTATTCTTATTGACAGGACTCTAGAATGAAAATGTCAACCTCGTTTTGCTAAAAGTGTCCCTTTTGGTGTGACACATTGTTGTACGATTTATCAGAGAGTAAACTTCTTTCCACTTAACCGTCTGACTTCCGCTAAAATCTTACCTACTGCCTTTTAAAATCTTCCACTTTTCCTCACTCGCTTTCCTTTCTCTTTCTTCTTCCCGCATCTCCTTCTGTGCGATTTTGGTTTGGCTTCTCAGGAAGTGATGTAAAAAACGGGAAGTGGTTCTCACTGGCGTAGCTAGGGGGGGGCGAGGGGGGCGGGCCGCCCCGGGCGGCACACCTGAGAGGGCGGCATTTTGAGAGGGTAAAAATAGAAAGTAGAGAAAAAAATTAAAAAAAACAAAAGTTAACAAAAAATATGAAATTTTATACTATAATTTTATATAATAATAAATTTAAATGAGAACATTTGAAAACCTGAAAATGTTATGAAATGATAAAATCATTTTTATTTACTTTTTTGTCGTTGTTGTTAAAGTCCGAATTTTCGCCAAATAACATGGATGTATCAAGGAGAGAATAGTCCGATGTAGTTTTCTTTTCTTTGTCTTCATAATGTTATTATTAAGAGGGCGAGCCCTCCGAAGAGAAAAAACGTCTTGTATCGGTGCTTTTTTAAATCCGTGTGTGTAATCGCTCGGTTTTCAGAAATTTGTTGTTGTTAATAACGTTTCAACTCTTTTAAAAATAGTTTTAATATATTTTAAACAAATGTATTTATGAATGGCAAATAAGGCTATAAATTTATTTTTTGTGAGAGAACTGTCGCAAGGCATCAAGTCGGTTGAAAATTTACAAACAGATTTTTCGCGCCTTTTTTTCGGCAAAGTTATCAATGACTCTATCAAAATTCACTTCCTCGACAAGTTCCCTCTCTATTGAGAGGATTGCCAAGTCTGTAAGTCTTGTCTGGCTCATTGCTGATCTAAGGTAGTTTTTTATGAGCTTCAGTTTTGAGAAAGAGCGCTCACAGCTAGCAACGCTAATAGCTCTGGTGAGGAAAATTCTCAGCAAGATCACAATATTAGGGACGGAATCCCCAAGTTGGTATCTTTGTATAAAGTTCAAAAGTTCAAGAGGTCCATCGATTTTGTCTTTTTCTGAAGCTTTTACAACATACTGTAACCTCTTCTTTTCAGCAAAGAATTTCTCTTTTTCTATATCTTCGTCAAATCCACCAAGCTGACAATCATAATTATCATCAAGCAGATTTGACGGTATAAGAAAAGCGTATTTATTTGCAAGATTGTGAACTTGTTGAAATCTGCAAGATATTTCTTCAGTCAATCTGTCTATGACAGACAGCATTTCCCGTCTCAACTCAGTATCAAAACTCAGCGCTGCATCAGTCAATCCTTCACCATCCATTCGTTTCTTTTTGCGAATACGACGCTCCATGCTTATCCCCATTTCAGAGCAGAGTGTTTTTGACTCGTCTATTGCAGTGTCCACTATCTTTTCTCTATTCTGAAGAAGGAAATCTTTCAACGCCGTCAGCCTGACAGAACTTTGTTGCAGATCCAGCCCTTTTTTTTGAAGATATTTCTGGGCATCATTGATTTCTGGGAGAATAGTTTTCCAAAGGTTCAGAAATAAAAGAAACGGAAACGATAGTACCGAGTTGAGAATTAAAGATGCATCTGATCTTGTGGTTGCATTTTCTCCTTCTTTTCATACTTAAAGGGGAACTTTCATATACATTTTTATCGAATAGGTGCGAAAAGAAAGTTGGATATTTGGGTGTATATACACCGACATCAAAGAGGAAATAACATTAGATGCGAAAGTTTGAATTCATTAATTTTATTACTGTCCAAACGTTTGTTTTTGTAGCATACTTTTTATAACTCCTTGTAAACTTTACAATTGCTAGCTGGGGGATCGGACAAAATCACCCCGGGCAACCCCCACCATCTACTTAAAACAAAAGGAAAACAGATAAAATCTCAAATGAATAAAAAATATTAAAAATCAGTTTTCATATTTTAATTTTAATTTAATTGAATTTAGGAAAATTAGATACCGTAGAACTAATTTTCGCAAGGTATGAAAATTAAGAATAATGTTAACTTAATAATAATGGACCAGTTTTCCTACCTAGCAAAAAATTTTCCATGGACGAATTATCCATGGGCGAATTATCCATGGACGAATTTTCTGGGCACCCAAATGCCGGGGGGGCGTCAAATTTTACTACCGCCCCGGGCGGCAAAAGGTCTAGCTACGCCACTGGTGGTTCTACCGAAAAAGGAGAAAACATTAGTGTCTTTTTATGTTTGGTTCAAGACACGAGTCCGAACGGACTCACTTTTCACATGCTCCTGCAAATCTTCCCTCTTCTCCAAACACAATCGGTGTGATGGGGGAAGAGGAATTAGGACATCTAAACATAAAACAGTGTCCATAATTCTCTGCGGAATGCATAAGTTGTTTTATTTGTCTTGTTTTATATGTGGACTTGATCTCTTTAAATAAATATCGTACTTGAAAATAACGGCATTAGTCGCGGAAGACCTTACTCTTAGGCATTTCGGATATGGGAGGGTGTATTTCTTGCTGTATGAGTTTTCTGAACTGTTAGGAAGTGCCAACGGGTTCAGCGAGGACATTTTCGAGCAAAATTGACTTTTATCGCTATCTTTGACTATAAATTGACGTTTAACGGTTCCGGTACTACCTCTGCACACACGTCGTTTCAGTATTGTTCTTCTTATATTGCCACCCAGACTTATGGTTATCGTTATGAAACGAAGCGCTTTTGTGTTATTTCGAATTCCCCACAAATTGAAAATATCATGAAAAGCTAGTATCACAAGTATTACCTAAATTTCGGAGAGGGGGTAGTTTTCTTCCCTATCACATGTACCGCTCTCATCCGTGAGGGAGTACCGACGGGTAATGCAAATACATTTTCGAACGAAATTAATTTTATCGGTTCCTGAGACTATAAATGTATTTTTCCCAATTTCGATATGACTACTGCGCACACATCTTTCCGTCTTTCTGTTTCTTTCCTTTTCTTTCTTTTTCTGATATTGCCACACGGACTTAAGGTTATTGTTATGATACAAATAAACACAGCGCTTTTGTACTATTTCAAATTCAGCACAACTGTTAAAGTAAACGGTAGGGCACCCTCCCAGTCATTATCACCGCCTTACTTAGTCATTTTACTTATTTCCAATTCTTTAAAGATGCTTTCAATACACTATTCGCATCTACGTGGTATGAGTTTAACATAAAATGTGCTGTTTTATAATTGTTCCATTTACAACAGGAGGATCATTCGATAACCAGAAGAAAAGACTGTATAATTATAAAAAAGGTAGTACCTTTACCCTTTTTATGAAACAGTCTAGGTGTCTAATGAAAGATATTTATCCGAAAAATTTAAGACAAATTTTTTTTTTTAAGTATAATTTTTAATCGAAAATATTTGCATCTTATTCGTGGCTTCTAAAGCATTTTACCTATTGTCAGATTTCAATTCTATAAAGATACTTTCAAAGAACCATTTCTATATTGAATACACACACACACACACATATATATATATATATATATATATATATATATATATATATATATATATATATATATATATATATATATATATATATATATATATGGGAAAATGAAAAAGGAAAACCAAAAAATGGATGTTTTTTTATGTGTACATCAACGTTTCGTCTTTATTTATAAGACTTCATCAGGATGATAATATGGAGAAAAATGTCATGCAAGTACAAATACATGTAGGGTTGACATATTGGGACGAAAAAAGTAAAATAAAATAATGGCCACTACTGGGTGGACGTCCTTACTTGGTGAAGAATAAAAATGAATGTTGAAGAAAATGAGTGGGGAACAAGTGAAAGATGGGGGTGAGCAAGGACTACTGTGGCTGGTAGTAAGAGAAAGAGGTGGGGGATGAGCAGGGATACGGTGGATGGCAGAGAGGGGGTGGAGGAAAGGGAAGAAGGAGGTGTTTGACCAGATGGCTGCGGTCAAGACTGAAGGGGAAAAAGTAAGTTGGAATGTTTGTGTGTGGGGGGTGTATGCAGAGAAAAGGAGGGTGGGTAGAGAAGGAGGGGGGCTGTGATTTTGGTGGATGGGCGAAAGTTATGGTCTTAGAGAGCGTTTTGAGAAAATGAGGGGATTTAAGAAGGGGGTATGGAAGAGTGAAGGTATGAGAGAAATAGTTGAGAGGGGGAATGGGTGAGGGGGAGAAGGAGGATTTGTTGTGATAGGGTATGAAATACAAAATACATCCATAACAAATCTCGGCGAAGATTATTGGAAACTGCTCTCATCACCGCCTCCACCACTATCAAGCAACGAAATGGCTTCTTTAACCTATCACCCTTAATAAGCAAGATCATCCTTACAGAACAAAGACTCTTGCCTGATCATAGATAACATTTATTTTCATCTCTAACCTTTATGACACTCTCCCACTTACTCACACCCTTCCTTTTTCTCCATGAATCTTTACTTTCTCCTACTCATTCCGTGTTTTCCCTCACATTTTTAATACTGCAGTTCAATGAAACTTTCTCATGTTCTAAATATTTCAAATATTCCATACCCACCCGTTCAATTACCTCCCTCCTCCACCCCTCTACTCCCTCACTCATTGCTATCATTTTCCAAATATTTCAAATATTTCATACCCTATCACAACAAATCCTCCCTCTCCCCCTCACCCATTCCCCCTCTCAACTATTTCTCTCATACCTTCACTCTTCCATACCGCCTTCTTAAATCCCCTCATTTTCTCAAAACGCTCTCTAAGACCATAACTTTCGCCCATCCACCAAAATCACAGCCCCCTCCTTCTCTACCCACCCTGCTTTTCTCTGCATACACCTCCCACACACAAACATTCCAACTTACTTTTTCCCCTTCAGTCTTGACCGCAGCCATCTTGTCAAACACCTCCTTCCTCCCTTTCCGCCACCCCCTCTCTGCCATCCACCTTATCCCTGCTCATCCCTCCACCTCTTTCTCTTACTACCAGCCACAGTAGTCCTTGCTCACCCCCTTCTTTCCACTTGTTCCCCACTCATTTTCTTCAACATTCATTTTTATTCTTCACCAAGTACGGACGTCCACCCAGTAGTGGCCATTATTTTATTTTATTTTTTTCCTCCCAATATGTCAACCCTACATGTATTTGTACTTGCATGACATTTTTCTCCATATTATCATCCTGATGAAGTCTTATAAATAAAGACGAAACGTTGATGTACACATAAAAAAACATCCATTTTTTGGTTTACCTTTTTCATTTTCCCATCACGTCGGATTACCTTCATCCTTCTCTTCCCATATATATATATATATATATATATATATATATATATATATATATATATATATATATATATATATATATATATAAGTTAATCCAACAAAAGATATAAGAGGCAACTAATATCTTTAATTAGTGAACATCCGGATAAAACTGAAGCTCAATATACTGGATAGAGCATTAATAGCATAATATAAAATGAAGTAATAAAATAAGGTGCGAATCAAATTTTATTAGAATTCAATGTTCAGGCAAAGTACCTTAAAGTCCTTAACTCAGGAGTTTTCAAAGAAAATTCTTCTCCTCAGAGGACCATTACAGCAATGACATTACTGCAGATAATAAAATTAAACTTTGAAAATATATAAAAATATATATAAATATTTATATATATATATGAGTTAAGGACTTTAAGGTACTTTGCCTGAACATTGAATTCTAATAAAATTTGATTCGCACCTTATTTTATTACTTCATTTTATATTATGCTATATATATATATATATATATATATATATATATATATATATATATATATATATATATATGTGTGTGTGGGGGGGGGTATAGTATTATAAGGATGATTGGTAATGTATGAAGCATAAAAAAGATGCTGTTTTTGTAATTATATTTTATTATTTAATTATGTACTAAGTACGAAACTATATTTGGAGCTATGAATATTTTAGAAATTTATTACTGATATTAAAGTTAATTCTATTAATTAGGTTTTTTTTTGTTTTTAGATATAGGGCTTCTAATATATGGAGTTTTTGTTTGTTAGTACTAAATTCTAAGATTTTCGTATTTTCTTCTAAGTTTTCTGAATTCCGATCGGGGGCAGGAGTGATCGTTAGTTAAGTGTTGGGCTATGGCGCTAGTATCAGACAAATGCATCGTCAATCTTCTCGGCAAAGTTGTGGTAGTCAAACCTATGTATATGTTTTTTTTTTTGGTTGTCGGAGACACAGTCTGACTTCTCGCAACCTGGACTCTCCTCCAGCGCTCACAGTAGCCACGGCTACTACTTTTCCTTATCAACCCATCATGTCAACCCAAAATTTCGATGTACTTGCATGACATTTTCCTTCAAGTTATCATCCGGGGGAAGTCTTACAATAAAGACGAAACGTTGATGAATATATAAACAAATATCTCTTGGTTTTTTTCCTTTTTCATTTCCCATTACGTCGGATTACTCTCATCCTTCCTTTCTCATATATATATATATATATATATATATATATATATATATATATATATATATATATATATATATATATATACGAGACCTGTCTAAAAGGTATCTGACCATAGACCAGAAAAAATATTTCAAATACCTGACGGGATTGGGAGCCTAATCCCCTTCAATGTAGGACCCTTATGCTTGCACACAGTTAGCCCACCGATCCATCCACTGCCGGAAACACCTCTGGAAGTCTTTTTTGGGAATGGTGTTCATCTCCGCCGTCGAGTTCCGCATTATCTCTTATATAGTCTCAAAACGAGAACCTTTCAGTGGCGTCTTCAATTTTCGAAACAAGCAGAAGTCGCAAGGAGCCATGTTAGATCAATTGGGATGAATGTGCAGGGCGTTGTCGTGATGCAGTTGCTAGTTTTTCGCCGTCCGCATGTCTGGTCTTTTGCGCCGAAGTGCGTCACGGAGACGCCGGAGAACATCTTGATAGTACTCATTTGTCACTGTTTGTCCTTCCGGTGCGTATTTGTGATGCACAATTCCACGCATATCAAAGAAAACAGTCAACATCACTTTGATTTTACTTCGCACCTGTCGCGCTTTTTTTGGCCTTGGAGACTCGGCATGCTTCCATTGCGACGACTGTCTTTTTGTTTCTGGGTCGTACCCGTACACCCATGACTAATCTCCAGTTATCACGGTGTTCAGAAACCCAGTATCAGTGTTGGTGGCTTCCAGAAGGTTCTGTGCAACTTGAAAACGGTGGTCCTTTTGTTCCTGCGACAACAACTTAGGCACAAATTTCGCAGCCACTCTGCGCATGTTCAAATCGTCACGCAGAATTGCATGTGCGGAATCTTTACTCACTCAGACCTCTTTGGCAATCTCCCGCACAATTGAACGACGAGCTTCCATCACCAAATTTCGCACCCTCTCAACAACAGCTGCACTCCGAGCAGTTTGGGGCCTGTCAGAACGCTGGTCACTGTTCGCTGATGTGCAGCCATTTTTGAATCGGTTTAACCACTCCTTAATTTGTTTTACACCCATCGCATCTTCTCCAAACACCTGCTGAATCTTACGAATTGTTTTGCTTTGAGAATCACAAAGTTTTTGCCAAAATTTGATGCAGTACCTTTGCTAAACACGTTCAGTCATCTTGAGAGAATCGGTAATACGACGAACAAGTTGTGTAGAACCTCACTGAGCGACCAACAGGCAGCGACTAACGCGCAAGAAAAGCGGTCATAAAATCTACACATGCGCATGAAGGTGTAGAGTGGCGCCGCCCCATCGTCTCTATTTCCCACGGAAAAAATAATGGTCAGATACGTTTTAGACAGGCTTCGTATATATATATGTATACATCCATTACTTTAATATATCTATCTTTTTATTTATATAATTCTATCTATATAATTTATATTACATAATTTCTTCTTTGCGTATATATTCACTTTAAGATATTTCCGTTAAATCTTATATTCATGTATCTATGTATGCATTTATATGTATATGTCTATTTATCTATTAATACATCTTTTATATGATTTTATTACTTAAATAATCTTTTATTATTATTATTATTATTATTATAATTATTATTATTATTATCATTATTAATAATAATAATAATAATAATAATAATAATAATAATAATAATAATAATAATAATAATAATAATAATAATAATATGTAGTATCTTCATTTATTATATTTCCATTCATTCATTCTTGTTTTTACCCTTTAATCTATAGTTTTATTTCGTTTCTCATCTATTTAACTAAATTCAGGTGCTTAATGTTATTTAAACTATATATATATATATATATATATGAACATAAGTTTCTCTTAATGGTAATGCATAATGGCACGGACGCACGCGCGTTCATTTTTTTAATAAAGAAAACAGATTTCTTTACGAATCGGTGGAGAGATTTCACGTGAACTTGCAAAAAGAAAAAACGCTTCACACAGTTGAAAATTCCAGTTTTCTCAACGGTTTCAATTATTTTCATTTTGTTAATTTCGTATCATTTTTTGACAAAGAGCGGAGGACAGCTCGAAATATCAGAATAAAATATAATAATTACAAAAACAACAACATCGTTTTATTGCTTCATACATCACCGATCATCCTTAAAATACGTCTCTAGAAGCATACGTCGAATAACAAAAAATGTATATATATATATATATATATATATATATATATATATATATATATATATATATATATATATTATATGATTTTTATCTTTATTTTTACACACATAAAAGTAACATGTGTATGCATCTCATAGTGTCACTAATCGTAAGAACATCTCGATTTTGACAGCCAAGTTTAGCTATGACATATTTTGACCCAAACAAACTTCCCATCTACAAATAGACATGTTGAAGCTAATAAGTCGAAGCCATCATCCCATTCATGGTTACGTCTTTTGAATAGGACAGACTACCGAGGATAACGCCATATTCAGAATCATGATTTTCATTGTCTGCTTATTCGCACCTACGGCCATGACACTTTCTAATAATTCAAAATTAATATTCTGTATGAGCTTTCTACATTGTTTTCCTTCATCCTGAGGAAGTCTTCCAATAAAGACGAAACGTTGATGAATATATAAATAACATAATTTTTGGCTTTCGTCTTTCATATATATATATATATATATATATATATATATATATATATATATATATATATATATAGTCATCCACATCTTTGTTATCATATAAACAATATCAGTTATATATATACTAGCAAAATCATACCCGCCCTCCGGGCAGGAGTTAATTAGAAGGGGGCGTTAATTAAAAGAAAATGTTTTTACTCAGAGAATTCCATAATTTTTATAAACTTTGGTAAATTTGTAGAATATTATTACATATATTACAGTTAATTCTATTAATTAGGTTTTTTGTTTTTTTATAACAACCACTCCTGCCCCCGATCGGAATTCAGAAAACTCTTAGTAGAAAATACAAAAATCTTAGAAATTAGTACTAACAAACAAAAACTCCATATATTAGAAGCCCTATATATAAAAACTAAAAGAAAACTAATTAATAGAATTAACTATAATATCAGTAATAATATTCTAAAATGTTTATAGCTCCAATATAGTTTCGTACTTAGTACATAATTCCCGCCAAACACCTATAAATACTACACATGGTCTAGACTGATTAGCCTCATTCCCCCTAAAGATGGATTCAGATGGGTCCGAAAGTACTTGGAAGACAGATGCAAATTATGGCAAATTCATCAGCCAATTCCCATCCGAAACTAAGATCCTAATTCGGACTATTGAAAGGATCTACCAAAGGATATCTAGACACAAGTTGTCTATTATATTCAACAATACTTGCCTGAAAGAGAAGATGCTGCCCATATATTCATATACAGGGTGGGCCAAAATAAGGGTCCTATCTTTAAATTTGAATAACTTGAATTTGAATAACTTCCACAAAATAAAAGTTAAACTCACCAAACTTTATGTGTGTGTAGACTGACCCTTCCGAGATTTTTTGAAATAAACAAAACAAATTTTAGCCGAAAAACACTTCTTAAAACTTACAAATACTAAAGTATTGTTTTTTACACTGTTTTGAGTTTTTTAAGCAAAAATAATGTTTTCTAAATTGAGGGTACGTTCCTTAGGGCTAATACGGCTCATGCTTGCTTCGGAAGGGGTCCTTTACTTATTCTAAAAAAGAAAATTTTAAAAATCAATAAATAAAAAAGTTATGAATTTTTAAAAATAGGACCCTTATTTTTGCCCACCCTGTATATATATATATATATATATATATATCTGTGTGTGTGTGTGTGTGTGTGTGTGTGTGTGTGTGTGTGTGTGTGTGTGTGTGTGTGTGTGTGTGTGTGTGTGCTATTTAATTGGGTCTGTTTTCGTTGTTAGTGGTTTCAGGGGATTTGAACAGGCGGAGAGATCAGCTGTGCGGTTTCAGTTTTGCCATAAACGAGCTGATGGTATCCGGTGCAATCTCCGACTTTGTAGTCTTTCATGTTGCGGCCCAAGGGTGGATTCGAATGTCAGGCTGGCTCCACCCCGAACTGCGCTTACCTCCTCATTGACGCTTGCTGATAAACATGGAAACGGTTTTCTTCTTTGTTAATTATTCTATTTGTATCCAAATCTCCTAACAGAGGTTTTCTTTGCTGCTTCTATTCATAACAGATGAATGGACGAACGAGATGTTTCTTGTTATCTGCCGCCTTCATACTCGAGTACAAATGATAGGATCTTCAAACTGATCGCATGTGGAGCATCGTGTAAGCACCGAGTTCGTGAATGGCAGCGATGGAAATGGGAGAAAGCAAGTGTTAACAACGTTTCACTTCCACGATGTCTCCATTCGGAACAATTCTATATTAAACTAGCAGTATCAATCCGACGTTGCCAGGTAGGGCTTTACTTGAAATTTATTTATTTATTTAACTTTTCCAGCAGTTATGCTAAGTTCTGAAAAAATGTTGATGATTAGCAATTCTCATTCGTTCTATACTCATGGGCATTGTGTAGTATCCCTCTGAATTATAGAGAGTATCATAATGTCAAGCTATCAGTTATGAGAAACCCATGCTATGACATCACTCTCGAGCATATTGTTTACCCTTTGTCAGCAGCATCACTCATGGAATGTGAAGACTAAAGGACAAAATGGAGAGGAAGCGAGAGTTACAAGGTTATGGTTAGGGTGAGGGTTAAGGTTGCCGAAAGTAAACCCAAGTTCAATGCTCTACTCTATATCAGTATAGATAGTCATTGGTTCCAATAGAGCTCACCCGCCATTTTGTTTTTGTGTTGCTGGGTGTCTCCACACCCACCTCAGTAGACATGCCAAGGCCCGCCTGATGGGAGTGTCAGTTTAGTCGCCAATAGTTTGATCATGCAACAGGTAATATTAGTTTACATGGTACGATTGCAGGTAAGAAAGAAAACCTGACTCGACAGATTGTTTTCTTTTTTATTTGAATAAATAGTTTACTCGCTAATCTTATCTAATAAACAGGACTGTCAATGTTCTTTGAACACTTCGTCCAGATCAAACCTAAATAAGAAATATAACCAATAGATGATAAATATATATATATTAAATATATTTATTTTATTTATTAATGAGTGATCACTTATCAAGGCTTAAAGCCACTCGAGGATAAGAGTTAATGAGATGAATCGATTTTCAGTTGAATAATGAAGAATATTGAGAGGATTGAAAACGATGAATGGAATAAACAAAATTTGATTACTTATAGGTAAAGTTTATAAAAATTCTGTTTGAAATTGTGGCACCAAGGCCAGTTCTTGCTGTGAATGTTTTACAAGGAGGAACCAGCGATTGAAGCTCAGACGAGCACCTTCCATGAAAAGAGTAGAGGAAGACTGGCAACATCTCTTCTGTGAAAAAAGAGATTGTAGACAACAGAAGAAATTGCCCCTCGTTTTTGAACTCTATCAATAGAAGAAGTAGTACTCTGAATGGCACCTCCCAGATGTGGCAACAGTATTTCATCTTCGTATGTATCTGATGCTTATACAGATACTTTATGGAGCAGTAGAATGATCCGAGTATTTTTCCAACAACTTTAACAACAGATTTCTTGTTGTGAAGGTTTTATGGGGGCGGGTGAATAGATTGAAGCTCAGTCGATTGTGACAAAGTAGAGAAAGACTAGCAACGTCTCTTCTGTGAGATATGGGCTGTAGGGAATGGAAGATATCATCCCCGACTTGATTGCAATATTTACTTAGGATTAATTATTGTAGTTATATTAAGTCTTTATCTTTCTCACGTTGATTTATAAACACTAATAGACGACTCGTGACCCGTTAGGTCAACGTTAGTACATTGTATATTCTCACCTGGCTTCTGTTCAGTATTGAGAGACAATGGATACCTCCTGTAAGAGTATTGATTTACTCCTCTCCAGGAGTTAGGCACAAGGCCAGTTTTTATCTTACTCTCACAAGTAAGATGTGACCCAAGGTCGGGTTGGGAAAGTGGGGTTTGAAAAGCCAGCACCAGAGAGGTGAGCACTCTGGCCATTAAAAATTGCCTGGGAAGCCCCGTCGGCATTCCCCGGTAGGGGCGCCCCAGGCAGTAAGCAATAAACTTACTCCTCCCCAAAGAGGGAAGGCGAAGCCTGGGAGGGTGGACCTCCTAGAACTGCACAGGACAGACCCATAGACCGGCGTAAATCAAGCCCAGAAGGCCAAGACAATACCAGTCTATGGGGTGCAGTATCCATCGGAACAGATACTACACTTTGATCTTAGCCAAAAGGAATTGTGAAACGTGGATTTGTGCAATCCTGAACCACACCTTTCCTGAATCGGCACTGCTTAATTCTAGTGGTAAGGAGAAGTCCAGGACGACTGGAAACAATGTCGAGATAAGCGAAGAGCACATACAACACTTAGTATTCCACAATGGCCACCCATTTAGTATTGACCAGGCTCAACGTCACTTAACTTCGGTGATCGAACGAGAATCGGTGTGTCAACGTGATTATGATTACACTACATTTTATATTAGTGTAAACATTACATATGTAATACACATATTAATTGTTAAATTACTTTTCTTTATCTAAAATAATCGACTGATGCGTTACGTTCCACAAATAAACAATATTAATCATTTTGATTTTCTTCTTGATTTATGTCATCTAGTTATCTACACCATAAGCTGCTGCTACTGATCTGTTCGCTTCTTTATCCACAAGGCACGGGCGCTGAACTATGGAACTTGCTGCCAGAAGTCTTGGTTAGCCAACAGACGACCAAACATTTCAAGGCAGCGCGTGATGCATCACGTCCGCTAATCTTTGGATAATTACCCCTCACTTTGTTAGATAGTGGGGATGCAGATTGTAGGAGGGCTCCATGAAGGGGGTTAGAGCCAAAACGGAAGTCGGAAGTGAGGCCGTAATGGTTGGAGGCTTTGTCGATCTCTTTGTTCCTGACTAGCGGCCGTGCAGATTTGAGAAATAGTCGCCTCGTTGCCAGTAGGCAAGGGTCTAAAGGGGTGGAACGCAGTAGCCCAGAATGACCAGTAACCCATTTCTTCTCTTTCCCTCTCTCGTGCAAACAAACCACTAAATCTCTGTCTGTTTTATGTTAAATATAACGTTTAAAAACCAGCCAGTGTTCCCCGCGTTGTCGTTCAGAAGACGAGAAGCACTGAACCAATAGACGGAATCCTGGTACCCACGGCGAAAGTAAGCACAAGGTAAGCAAGAATCCTACAACCTGGGCAGCAGAGGATGCGAGGGGACACGATTCTGATATAAAAGTATCATCAATAAGAATTTAAATATAACTTTTTGCGGAGTTTCTACCACAGCGCCAATTCATGATCTCCATGGGACCCAGCAAAAAATGTATCATCGTCGATTCCGTTAGAATAAAGGCCGCACTCTCTGCCCTGATTCTACCTCGTGGAACAGCCTACCAGAGGTTGTGACGATGTCTATCATATCCAGGATTAAAGTCGTCTTTCACCAAGACATTCAGACGGTATATAGACGTACGCATCTTCTAACTTTCCTTTTACATGGCTTTTTGCACTTTGCTATTTTTATGTCAATAAATTTAATTTGATTTTATTTAGTGTATATTTGGTATGCGTGGTAGGTTTGTATTATATAGAGTAACTGTGGCACACACACACACACACATATATATATATAGGATAAAGCCATTGTCATTAGAGACACTGAAGTAGGAGCTCCTTCTTTCGAAATGGCAAATGGGACTTGTCCGACCGATAATAATTTTAACATTGATCCCTGTGGAGCTTCGTTATGCAAAACTTGTGATATTCTAATAACATCTAAAGAATATCAATCTAATGTAACTAAAAGAATCTATCCGGTCCTAAATCATTCGGGGGAGGATTTGTCGTGTAGGTCACAAAATTTGGTTTACTTATTATCGTGTAAAAATTGTAATTTACAATATGTAGGCGAAACAGTACTACCTTTAAATAGACGGATGAATTTACATAGAATTAGTAATAAAGGCTGTGTCCATGTAGTAAACCACTTTAAAATAAAAACCTGTGGAAAATCGTCTTTTCAATACAGATTATTGAAAAATTTCAAGATAATGGATATGATAGTTCTGGTAAGGTAGATAATAACACACTTAAAATGCGTCAAAATAAAGATGAAATAATTAAGAAAATGCGAGTAATTTATCCATATGGTCTAAATGTAAAAATAAAAAAAGATAATTTACAAGACGAATCAGAAAATGTAGGGCGATTGTATCTAGCTTTGCCTCGCTACGGTACTAGAGATAGAACACATGTAAATAGAAACAATAGAGAATCTGCCGTTTCATGCGAGGAATTTAAAAAAAAACTAAAGAGATTATCATGATTAATATTTCCGAGTCTTTTAATTACATTAGAAAACTTCTTAATAAAACAAAGAAAAAGGTATTAAAAAACATAGTATCTAAGATATTATTAAACCCGGATATGAGATATAGGATAGAAGAACTTCCTCAATGGTATCAGTATATCATGGATATAATCGATACAAAATTATACAAGCCACCTGCTGAGGGTATAAAAAATAAACCTCGAAATGTTTGTGTAGTCCTGTATGAAAATAAAGGATTTGATGATATAAATCTGCCTAAAATATTTAATAATCCAGAAATCATTCAGTCACTGCCCAATGAACTTAAAAAAGAGGAACAGAAACCAATAGTAACATATAAACTAGGGCAAACTATCCGGAATAAGGTTTTTAACATTTTTAATATTAATGATAATGATGAAATGTATATACCATCATGTGAATGTGAATCCTCCCCTTTATGTAATACTGACATAGGGCATATAATTACCGGTAATCTAACGATAGTTAAAAATTCTAAATTAAGAAAACTCCTAAGTAAAGGCTTAAACTATAGAGAATCGAAATGTTTAAATTATGCGAAATGTGTTAAGGAAATAAATAAAGCGTTAGATAATTTCACTGCATCCATGGCAAAAAAACATAAACTATTACACTCTACATTTGACACATGGAAAAATAATATACTTAGATTCGTAAATAAAAAAAAGTAGAACGTTTAAAAGAATGTAAACACCCTAAAAAAACGAATCCCCTCCTTAGAAATCCACAAATAACTACGGAGCTTGAAATGCTTCAAAATAGGTTTGTAATAGTTCCTATTGATAAGGCGACAAATAATATAGCTTTTATCTGTAAAAAGTATTATATACAACGCTTATTGCTAGAAGTAGGAATAATAGGTAAAGTTTCAGATACTTATAAATTAAGTAATAGTAAAGGCGATAATATTATTATAAACAATACTGTTATTTGTGAAAAATTAGGATTAAAATTAGAAGAAAAATACAAAAAACTTCCATCTATGTATTGGATACCTAAAATGCATAAAACACCAGTTGGCGACCGTTTCATTGTTGCCTCAAAAATGTGCATCACTAAACCTTTAAGTAAGGCTGTATCTAAAATCTTTAAATTAATTATAAACCAAATAAATAATTCCCATAAAAAGAGTAAATTCTATAGTAATATAAACCTATTTTGGGTCGTAAATAATTCCGATCTAGTAAAAGAAAAATTAGATCGTATTACGGGCTAAATCAATCTTGACATATGATTTTAATACATTATATACAAAAATACCGCATAAAGAACTTATTAAAGAATTAGGTAATACTGTAGATTTAGCTTTTGCATGAGGAAAAGGTAAATACATAGACTTTGCAAAATCTAAAGCCTTTTTGTGTAAAAATAAAAATGGTAAGACGAGTGTGTCAAAACTGATCTGATAATGCTTATAAGTCACCTTATAAAAGAGAGTTACTTTCAAATAGGGAATAAATTACTACTCCAAACAATAGGTATTCCAATGGGTTTGGATCCGTCTCCATTTTGGGCAAATCTATATTTACATAGACTGGAATATATATATATATGTCATCATTAATAAAAAATGATATATCTAGAGCGTATAGTTATCATGGATGTAGGCGATATATTGACGACCTTGTTTGCATTAATGATAGCGAAGAGTTTGCAAATACTAAACATTTAATATATCCTAAAGAGTTAAAATTAAACTGTGAACATAAGGGAACACAAGCTACTTTTCTTGATTTGGATATAAAAATTGAAGATAAAATATTTATCTATAAACTGTTTGATAAAAGAAATTCATTCCCTTTTCGTATCGTGCGAATGCCATATCAAAAATAGTACTAGCCCTGTGTATATATTTTCCGGGAGTATTATGTCCGAATTTCTGAGGATTGCTCGTGTTACCTTAAAATTAGTAGATTTCATGCCCCCAATTTCTGATCTAATAAGAAGAATGATTAACCAAAGTGGGGATCAAAATAAAATATTTAGACAATTAAATAAAGCAATTACTCGCCATCCTGATGCTTTTAAATCTTATCAAATTAATCAAAATAAACTGATAGAACAAATCATAGGATATATAAATAAAAATAATGTAGAATATGTATAAACGTATATATAACACATATACTAATTATAATGAGAAAAAGAAAAACAATAAAAAATACAGTAGAAAGAAAGAAAGAAATGTTAAAGAAGAAGAAGAAGAAGAAGAAGAAGAAGAAGAAGAAGAAGAAGAAGAAGAAGAAGAAGAAGAAGAAGAAGAAGAAGAAGAAGAAGAAGAAGAAGAAGAAGAAGAAGAAATCGACAGTTATGAACGCCGATTTTAAACACTGGGAGTGGACAAAGAAGAAGAAAAAGAAGAAAAAGAGAAAAAATTAACGGTTAGCTTATAAACGCCGATTTGAAACACTGAGAAAAGGAAAAAAATCGACAGTTGGCTTGTGAACGCAGATTAGAAAAACTGTAAGTGAACAAGGAAGGCTAATATTTATTTGAGATTGACGACAACGGGGAGATGAACAACAAAGGAGGAGGAGGGAGAGAAGGAGGGACTAGTATATATATGGATGTGTATATATGTATATATATATACATATTTATTTATTTTTTTATTTTTTGATGTGTTGATATTTTTTATTTATAATATAAAACTAAAAATAATACATTAATCACCTAAATAATAGTTTAATGGGTTCGTCCAAACACTTTAAAATGCAGCAACATTTTTGTAAGTAACGGATAAATTTTATTACACAGACGAACAGCACAGGTAAGGGAATTTTCTTTTTTTTTTAAATAACTAATATAAGTTAGCAAAACATTTATATGGAACAAAAGGTAGATTTAGTACAAGGAACATTTATGTTTTTGTCTTTTAAGGGAAGTGGGGTCTGATCAACTCTGCTGGGAAGCTATGAAATTAAATACTGTCTTGTTTTTAAATTCCCGAAACAGTTTTTCATAGTAAACAACTTATGATCCCTTAAAATAGTGTTAGAAACAAACTAATATAATAACTGTAAAAAATAAATTGACTTACATGAGTGATTTTCCACTGAAAGACTTGGGACTAAATTTTTTCTTTTTAATTATGTTTTAATGGTTGAGAAACTTCCGAGACTATATATATATATATATATATATATATATATATATATATATATATATATATATATATATACTGTATGTATATATACACAGTGGTGATATATAGTGATAAGTAGTAAGACTACACATTTAAAATAAGAATAGGTTTAAAGCTCCAAAAATGTATACTAGAGCTGTTATATATATATATATATATATATATATATATATATATATATATATATATATATATATATATATATATATATATATATAAGTAAATATTAAATTATTTTTACCTACATACACCGGCGTTTCAAGCTTCCGCTATCATTAGTGCAGGAGATGATAATTTCACACGGTCGCAAGATTCGAAACCAATTACAGAATCAACGTAGACTCCACAAGTAAGCACTCTAACAAAATGGCCACGAAAAATGACTTCGTAAAGAAAGTGAATTAAATTCTATGTATGCCAAGCAAGCACCAACAGAAGACTATCGAGAGAATGTTCAACGAACGTCGTCAGAACATGCCATATAGCTACGTGACTGTCTTGTTAACTCCCCGAACAGGGCTCAACTACAATTTCTTAAATTGGCTTATAACAATATTTATTTAAGTAAATATTAAATTATTTTACCTACATACGCTGGTGTTTCAAGCTCCTGCTATCATCAGTGTGGGAGATGATAATTTCAGACGGTCGCAAGATTCGAACCTAGTTACAAAATCACCTTAGACTCCGCAACATGTATAATGTTTCTTATATTTCTTTAAAATTAGGTATCTGAATACTCATACTCTCACGCTTATATTAATTCGCATGTGCAACATGTTAGAAAAAGGGTGATTTTCTCACTTACTGGGTTTGGTAAATATTGCTTGCAGGACAACTAGTAATCAATTAGGGATTTAGGTTCGCAGACAGATGTTAACACGTAAACAGGATGTAAGGGTCAGCTTTCGTGGGAACAATAGCTCCAAGAAATGATGTCAAGCGAAATAGAGAAAAGCGTATATAGTTGGGAGACGAGCATTAGAAAAATAACGAGAGCAGACTTAACTAAGATGACTTGACTTAAAGTAATGGGTTAGGACCTATTTTCTGCCAGCTGCGCTTCTTCTTCCCCTCGTCGACGGTCATGACGTAGGGCGAACACGATCAGCTTGACTAAAAACTGATCTTCTGCCGAATTGATTGGTTTCGTTTTTTGCTTTTTTTTTTAATAATTTTTTTTTAACATAGTTCGCTCCAAACAAGGCAAGTTGTCACTGTAGACATAAGGGGCTACTGAGAATTAGGTTAGAAGTTTAGAGGGTCATCCTGAATTAGGAGCTGTGCAGTGAGATGCTTGTTCACATCAGTTTTTAATTTCTGCATGTCGCTACAGTCGGGGAAACAGGGAACAGGGAGAGGGTTCCAAAGGCCGACATCACGAGGAAAAAAGCTACTGGCGTAGAAGGCTGTCCGGCATCTGAAGACATATACAATGAATGGATGGGATTTAGCTGATTGTCGGGTTGGTCGAGGGGGTACCAGAGCAGCAATTTCTTCGGAGCACATTCCATTAAGGTAATTGGAAAACAAGCACAAAGATGCAACATTGCGGCGATGGGATAGAGGCTGGAGCTTGGTTGATAGTGAAGGACCTATCAGATTAGCGACTCTTTTTGGAACCTTGTCTAAGAGGTAGAGGTAGTGGATGGTGCAGCAGCCCAGATGTGACAACAATACTCCATGTATAGGCGGATGGTGGCTGTAGAAATCTAGGATACTATCAGGTGTGAGAAGTTTTCTAGCACGGTAAAGGGAGCCCACCTTGTGTGTGTTGCTTATGGTCGACTCTGATTCCAGTACAAGAAGCTTTCAATTTAGGAAGACCGGTGTTGGTGAACGTTTAAAGACACAGAGTATGATTTTATCTTATACCAAACTGTACTGATTATCACATGCAGAGTAAATGGCTCCCTCTGGAGTTGAGGATAATGTAATTGGTTTGATGCGTAAGCTATTGGCGAAAGAAAGACATGCGAATTGTGTTATCTTTTAGCATATCTTGACAGTATAAAACTGTAATCTTCACATTCGTTCAGGTGTGATCACTGAAAAACGAAGAATAAACACCGAGTAAAAGAATGAGAAAAAAAAACATCAACATACTGGAACAACCACTCTATTCATTTGATCTTGGTTCGTGTCACTTTTTCCTTAATCTCAATGAGATTATCAAAAGGGCCGTTTTGAACGCATTGGGTTTTAAAGACGGCTATAAGATCCGAGCTGGGGGACGTAACATCAGAATCCTTCCAACAGTTCATAGAAGCGCGGTAGAGAAAGTGGGAAAATCATTGTTACCTTTAAAAGGGAAACGATCAGGGTGTTTCAAAAGTCTTGGGAACATAACGATTTTTAATAACTCAAAAACTATTAGGAGTTGAAAAATGAAATTGGTACCGTTAGAAAGGTTAAAGTTTCAAGTTTTGTGGGGAATCTTCAAAGTTGCTCAATATGAGCACCATTCGTCACACGGCAGACATCTAGTCGATAGTCCATTTCCTGCCAAACGCGTTCCAGCATCTTGACGTCAATGGTTCCCACAACTGCCGTTACTCGAGCCTTTAGTTCGTCAATATCTCTTGGAAGGGGCGGCACATAGACTTGTTGCTTGACAAAGCCCCAAAGGAAAAAGTCACACGGGGTAAGATCTGGAGACCTAGGAGGCCAGGGCATGAGAACGTCATCACCTCGCCCAGATCTCCCAATCCATCTACCAGGCAGCCTTGTGTTAAGAAACTGCCTTACTCTAAGACTCCAGTGTGGTGGTGCACCATCTTGTTGAAAAATGAAGTCATCAGATTCTGCTTGTTCCAACTGAGCCATTAACCAGTCTTCCAGCATGTTGAGATAGGATTCACCAGTGATAGTTGCCTCTTCAAAGAAGAACGGTCCATAGACACCTTTCTTGGAAATTGCACAAAACACGTTCACTTTTGGTGAATCTCGCTCGTGCTCAAGAAGTTCATGAGGATTCTCAGTACCCCATATGCGAGTGTTATGCTTGTTAACTTTGCCATTCAGATGGAAGGTCGCCTCATCGCTAAAAACAAGCCGGTCATCAAAGCCGTTATCTTCCAACTTCTCTTGCATTGCAATGCAAAAGTCACGGCGAAGTGGCTTATCAGTGTCCTTCAACTTTTGGACCAACTTGAGCTTGTAAGGTACCATTTGCAGTCGTTTCCTTAAGACACGCCAGACAGTTGCTGGAGCAAGCTGAAGTTCCCTGCTGGCTCTTCTCACTGATTTACGGGGGCTCCGCTGAAAGGCTGTCCGAACTTGCTCAACTGCATCTTCTGAAGTTGAAGGGCGACCTGTTCGCTTACTTGGGCACAAACACCCATCTTTACAAATTTAGCATGCCATCTGACAATGGATTTCCTTTCAGGGGCTTCTTTTTTAAATTTCCTGCGAAATGCACGCTGAACACATGTCCACGATTCAGTCTTTGCAAATTGAAGGACGCAAAATGCCTTGTCTTGTTTAGAGAACGCCATTACTGCACCTGGAAAGATAACACGAAAATCATTAGTATGACCAAAAACTTGATTAAGCAAGCTTTAAAATAGCACCAGTTTCATTTTTCTACCTGGAATAGTTCATGAGATATACGCATTTGTAATGTTCCCAAGACTTTTGAAACACCCTGTATATATATATATATATATATATATATATATATATATATATATATATATATATATATATATATATATATATATATATATATATATATATATATATATATACTCATGAACAAAAAAAATGGGCCAGGAAAGAAATTTACAATTTATTGCACAAAAAGCTGCATTACACAAAATGCAATTAAATAATAAACGAAAATGAGTAAAAAATATAAAGAGCAAGATATTTACTTTAATAAAAACTTAGTATGGAATGGAATTGCCCTTAGATCTTTTTAAAAGATCAATTCTTTTTATCATGCTCTCAACCAACTTGGAGCACTGTGAAGAGGAGATGTTATTCCATTCTCTTTGTACTGCTTCCCATAATTTTTCTTTGTTGGAAAAAGTTTTTCTAACTAATGCACGAGATATTATAGCCCAAATATTTTCCATTGGGTTTAAATCTGGGCTTTGGCCAGGCCAAAACATCACATCAATTGAATTATCACTAAGCCACTTCTTTGTGACTTTTGCTGTGTGTGCAGGGGCATTATCATGTTGAAAAATAATGTCATTGTTCATTTCTAACTTCTGGATGCTTGGTAATAGACCTCTTTCTAATATTTGAATGTATTCTTTGGCATTAATTGACGCATCACATCTGATAATTTCCCAACTCCTGCAGCAGAAAAGGTCCCCCATACCATTATTCCTCCGTTTCCATGTTTTACTGTGGTTTTTATGAAATTCGGTGAAAATCTTTCTCCGGATCTTCGGATGCAACGTTCAGGGGCATCACTGGCAAGGCAAAATCTTGATTCGTTCGACCAGAAAACATTTCTAAACCAATCTGCATCTTTCGTACCATAACATGATGCAAATGTCTTTCTGTCGCTGATGTTCTTCTTAGTTAACAAAGGTTTTTTTGCACATCTTTTTGATGAAAATCCCATTTCCTTCATCCTTCTGGATATTGTCACTCTAGAAAGAGAATTTCCTTTTGCTGTTTCGAATTGTTTGCTATGGTCAACATAAGTTTTTTTGCGATCCTTCAAAACGGTCATTTTAAGCCTGTGATCGTCCTTCATTGTGGATGCTCTGGGGCGACCAGAACTAACTTTCCTGCTCACTGTGCCTTCAATTTCGAACCTTTGCCCAATTCTCTTCACAGCTGAAAGAGATGTTGCCACCTTTTCTTCTTTCAAAATGTCGAAAATCTGCTTGTAAGTCAAATTTGCCTGTCGTAATCCTGCAATTCGGTTTTTAATTTTTTCGTCAAGATGTCGTCTTACTTTTCTTGGACTCATCTTTAATACTAATAATCTGAAAAATACTAAATAACAGCTAATTATTAGCAAACAAGCGATAAAAATTTTAAAAATTGTTTTCTTTCCAATTTCAATCATGGCCCATTTTTTTTGTTCCAATTTTAATCATGGCCCATTTTTTTTGTTCACGCGTGTATATATATATACTCTTTGCCACTGAAGCGTAAGGGGCTACTGTAAGAGGAATCAGATTTAGAGGGCAGTCTTCGGGGGAGTTGGGCAGCAAGAAGTTTGTTCACATTACATTTCTGTATGTTCGTACGATAGCAGAAACAGGGAGCAGGGAGGAAATTCCAAAGACAATCCAGCCGAAGAAACAAGCTATAAGAGTAGAAGATCTGCCAGCATCTAGGGACCTCTACGGTGTAGGGGTGAGATTTTGTTGCTTCTCGGTGGGTCGGGAGTAATTACGCTTGGGGGTACAAATGCAGTGAGTTTATTGGAGCACTTTACGTGGATGTACTTGTAAAACAGGCACAGGGATGCAACTCTGCGGCGATGCGACAGAGACTGGAGCTTGGCGGACAGTGCAGAGCCTAACAGGTTAGAAATTCTTTTTGTACCCTGTCCAAGAGGGGGAGATTAGTGTTGGATACACCAGCCTAGATGAGGCAACTATACTCCATGCACGGGCGAATGGTGGATTTATAGAGATATAGGAGACTGTCAGATGTAAGAAGTTTTCTAGTGTTGTAGAGGAATAGTTTGTTGTTTTGGAATTGAGATAAATTATTTGTGATAATCAATCTCGTTACTTTTCAGACACATATCGTTTGAAAGAGGAAGAAGATTATTGTGTATTTATACGACTTGAAAAATTGGATCCATTCTCATGAGATTCGGAACTAGGTTTCCGTCTTACTGTTGTTGCTGACATCCGACAGAATTCGACTGTTTCTGTGCAAACGCTTTTACGCGTTCCTGCACAAGTCCTTGTGTTGTGCTTGTAGACAGAAAAACACATTTGTCTTCATATGATTTCAAGAGACACGCATACATGCATGCATATAGGTTTGTGTGAAGACATACTTTAGTTTTAACTGTCATGTAACCGTCATGGCCACCGATACGAAAATATCGCATGGGTATTGGATTTCAAACGATTCAAAACGGAAATTGTATGTGAAAACGTCCTCGCTTTCTTCATTTTCACTTCCGTTAAGTTTTCTATGTTGTTTTTGTTGTTTAAATTTTCTCTGCTTTCTTAACTAGAAAAACACTAATTACATTCATTACGCGAATCTTCTTTAAATAAAAGTAATTGACTCTTTCTAGAGAATTCGTTAAAATACTTGCAAAATCTCGTTAGCGGTTCCTCTACTAATCACTAATCTAATAATACGGTATCCATTTTGTTTTGGGATTCTCGATTGCTTTAATTGCTTTTTTTTTAAAGAATCGTAAATGTAATTATGATTATTTGTTAATTATCATTTAACCAACAAGGCTAACCGGCGTTGCCCGGGGATGGATAATAAAATAAGAACTCGAAAACATGGCTGTAACATATATGGCTAAAATAAAACATTAATTCAAGTGAATATAGGAAAGGATAAGAAAGAATGGCTCAGCAACAAGAATTGCAATAGTGTGTCTTAGCTCTAATTCATTGTCCTTTGTTTATTTATCCTCAGTCTCGTTACTTTTTCAAAATAGCGCGTATCTGGAAAAAAAAGTAAACGTGTATTCATTGTTCTTGGTAAATACTAGTGTTGGGACAGTTAGTCGGAATTGAAATCGAAAAAAACCGGAACATTTTAGGGTATCGGAATCGGTATCGGAATCCAAAAAATTTGTGCCTATTTTCTGATTCCAAAAACGATTTTTTTATTTGTTGTCTTTTTTTTTCTTGTTTGTTTGTGTTTCAAACTTAATTTGTTATTGCTGGTACTAAAGATTTTTTTTTTAATCTCCCTCCCACAGTGATAAAATGTGACACAAGGTCGGGAAGTGATATTGAAAAGCCAACGCCCTAGAGAAAGAGCACTCTGGCCTAAAAAATGCTATAGCAGTCCGGTCGGCATTCCCGGTAGGGCGGCTCAGGTGATTAGTAAAAAAAACTAACCCCTTTCCAAAGGGTGAGAAGGTCAAGCCTGGGAGGGTGGACCTTCTAAAACTGCACAGGACAAACCCTAAGACCGGCAGAAGCAAAGCCCGAATGGACGGACGCTACCAGTCTGCAGAGTGCAGCATCCATCGGAACATATACTACACTTTGATCTCAGCCAAAGGGTCGAGGCTGGTAAAAGATAAGATGATCGTTATTTATTGATTTTAAACTACCAGTAAAACTAAAATCTATTCATCCCCCCGCCAACAAGTGTATTTTTACGTTTGCAAAAACATGTGCACATATTACATGGGTTTTTACGGTAATCCGAAAATAAAAACAACAACTCTATAGCTAAATATTTAGAGGTTTTAAAAGAATCGGAATCAGTAATCCTATCGGAATCGGGAATTTATAAAAGAATCAGTAATTGTATCGGAATCGGGAAAAGTATTGGAATCGTCCCATCACTATTAAATACATACTCAGTCTCGTTACTTTTTAAAACATGCGAAGTTTTTGCAACTGCTTCAATATAATATAAAAAAGGAAAAGAAAGAAGGAAAAATGAAAAAATTATCGCAACAATGAAAGTATTTGCAGTAATTTGTTACCATAACCTGTTCGACGTGATACTGTATGAGAATATGTAAAGTATGTAAGTGTATCATATTTTGTAGTGTCTGAGATTTATCTGGACAGACAAGTTGTAAATACTATTTGCATTTATATATCAGGTTGTCCGGAAAGTTCGTGCCGAATTTTAAAGGAAATAAAAAGTTTAAAAAATATGTATGCCATTAAATAATTAATGAAATGCCAATGAATTGTGGATTTTAATATGTTCAGCCTTTCTGCTGGTTCTCGCGTTGTGTAATGTGGATTATTCTCAATGAATGTCTAGATTTGGTCATCATCTGTAAAAGGCGTGTTCATCATCAAGGCTAACATCTTCAGCGAAACACTTCCGTACACTTCTGTCAGCTGAACCATTTTCACTATACACTGTTTTGTTGTTTGAGAGGAATTTTTGCCGCCTGTATGGAAATAGAAAAGCATCACAATCTTCAATTTTAAAAGTACTCCAAAATAAACACGACTTATATAATTCTTAATATTCTTTCTCAAGATATAACTTGACGAATGCTCTAACCAAAAATGTAAGTATATATATATATATATATATATATATATATATATATATATATATATATATATATATATATATATATATATAATTCTTTGAATCTTTGAATCCTTAATCAATCTAGCGATAGTCCGGCACCTAGTTAATGCTAAACTTTTTTCTGACCGCCAGTATGGATTTAGACAAGCACGATCTACTGCGAACATCTTAACGGTCATCTCTGAACGCATATATCATACACTGGACAAGGCAGGTGAAACTAGGGCAGTGGCGCTTGATATATCCAAGGCTTTTGACAAAATATGGCATAAGGGGGTCCTCCTAAAAATTCACTTATATAGTATTACTGGATGAATATTTAATATAATTAGATCCTTCCTAACCAAAAGAAAGATCCAGGTTGTCCTCGATAGCCGTTCACTTAAGCTACATGACATAAATGCAGGTGTACCCACAGGGATCCATCCTCGGACCTTTGTGGTTCCTGAAACGACCTCCCTGATGACATTGAGTCTGATATAGGTATATTTGCTGACGACACCACGCTGTACTCTCGTCATGTGGGCAAAACGGACGCGTATATATCCCCGGCAATGGCTGAATCCTTAGGAAATGACCTCCAGGCTGTAGTAGATTGATGTTATAAATGGTTAGTAACTTTTAATGCCGCAAAGACAAATCTCCTTTCCTTCAATAACTACAATATACCTCTTCAACCACCGATTACCATGCAAATAACACCCTACCTTAGAGTTCAACATTCAAACTACTCGGCCTAACATTCACTAGTAACATGAATTGAAACAAATACATTGAAGACATTGCCAAGGCTGCTGCAAAGAAGGTGGGCTCCCTCTACCGTTCTAGTAAACTCCTCACACCTGACATTATCCTGTATCTCTACACCATCCGCCGATGTATGGAGTATTGTTGTTACATATGGGCTGGTGCATCATCCACTAGTCTCTCCCTCTTAGACAAGGTCCAAAAAAAAGTCGCCAACTTAATAGGTTCCTCACTATCCACCAAGCTCCAGCCCATTTCCCGTCGCCGCAATGTTGCATCATTGTGCTTGTTTTACAAATACTTCAATTGATTGTGCTCCGATGAACTAGCTGCTCTAGTGCCCCCTCGGTACAAATACACTAGAACAACCCGACAATTGGCTAGGTCCCACTCATTCACTGTGGAGGTCCCCAGATGCCGGAGAGCCTTCTACTCCAGCAGCTTCTTTCCTTGTGCTGCCGACTTCTGGAACTCCCGTCCTGCTCACTGTTACCCAGACGTTACTGACATGTAGAGTTTAAAACTAATGTAAACAGACATCTCGCTGCACATCTCCCGACTTAGGATTACACCCTAAACCTACTCCCTAATTCTCAGTAGCCCCTTACGTCTACAGTGGCGTCCTGCCTTGCTTGGGGTGAAATATCTTTCTTTTTTTAATCTTTGGCAAATATTGTGGCTTGGTAAACAATACTTTTGTTTAGGCATTTATTTTGTAGTGGGCAAAATGTACGAGTTATGCAGTTACATCTTTTCTCTTCATTACTAACTTTTTCATTTCTATTTTGGTGATTACTATTGGGGTTTTGGCTATTACAATTTGTAGTGTTTATATTTTTGTTCTTTTCAGTCTTATTTTTGCTATATTCGTCATTTTATGCAATTTGTTTGTTTTTTTTTTCTCTGCTGTTCTCTTTTAGTATTTTGTCATTGTGTGCCTTAATTATCATTTCTAGGTTTTTGCAGCAGCTGTATGATAGTTTTAGGATATTTTTATTGATTATTTTATGCAGGGGATTGGTTACGGAGAAGTGTTTTTTAATGAGATTTAGGAATGTTTGTCCAGTTTAGTTTTTAGCATCTGATTATAGGGCGGTGTATAACAGATTATATTTTTTTCTTTTATTTTTAATTTTATTATAATTATTGGTGTCCTGTTTCTTATATTTAATTTCGATATAATGGTAACCACTATTTTTAGAGCTGTATTGAAAATGTTGCTTGATTTTTTAAATACATTTTCGTTACTAGAGTTATTGATAAGCCTACGTTCGATAGAATTGGGAATCTGTTTTATGATTGATGGGGGGGTGATTGTACTTTGGGTTAACGTATATCTGATCAGCGTTAACTTTTAAATATGTCTCGTAAGTATTTTTATTTACGTTTATAGTGACATCTAAAAAGTGAGTTATTTTCATGTTAGCCAGTACTTCTACTCTTAAGCCTATTTTTTTATTTACATATGTATAAATTTCTTGAAGTTTTCTCCTTTGACTTTGTTGGAATCACTTATTATAGCTATTCCATCAGCACTATAAACGCCGATATCTGTATTATCAAATATATTTGTGAGTGTATATAAAATAAATAACCGCACAAGATCTGATGCCTCCGCAGAGTCAAGAGCACTCATGGCCAATTCAAAGGAGTTTGTCATATTTGTTTTAATCTATTGATCATTATCATTGATTAAAACTGATCTTCTACATTTTTCAATTAGGGATACCAGAAGGGATACACATAATTGAAGCCACCTCTTGTCCGTGCTTGATTTTGCAGCGCATGCATTTGTTGGTGAATCAACAAACCGGCACGTGACATAGTTACCAAATTTCAAGTTTGGCATGTTAGCTGTTCCATATTTATTCTTCGCTGCTCTCTTCAGCTGCTGGTGTTTCGTCCTATTCTTTTCAAAAAGCTTGTGCCTCCAAAAATAGCTTTCCTCCACCTTTACCTATATAGGTAAAGGTGGAGGAAAGCTATTTTCTCCCATCTTCCGACATCAATGCCAAAGGATTTTAAATCATCTTTGAGACAATCTTTGAATCGCTTACGCGGTTAGTGCTGTGGACGAGTATTCTCAGTTAGTTCTCCATAAATCACATGCCTGGGCAGTCTGTCATCAGTAAAACGAATCATTTTACTAGCCCAACAAGACTCAATACTTGGAACAGCAACTCGCTCCAACACTTCGGTGTCAGGGGTAAAGCTGTCCCAAAAGATGTTAAGCAAGTGCCTAAGGTAATTCTGATGGAAACTTCTAGCTGGCAAATATGAGATTGGTAAGTGGTCTATGTCTCACAAGCATATAAAAAGTTGTACAACACAGGCATCATATACAGAGATCTTATTTTCCAGCCTGATATCACGTGGTGACCATACCCTAACCCTAACCCGCTTTTCACAATGACCAAAAGACACACCAGCATGTTCAATACGTCTACTTATCTCAGTATCCAACAACCCGTTTCTCGAAATAACACTACTCAGATACATAAACAGATCCACTACAGACAGTATGTAGCCTTCAATAAATATATCCGCTTCCTGATACATGTTGCCAGGGGACGGGGCAAAAAAACCTTTGTCTTGCCCAGGCTCATTGTGAGACACATGATTCTACATGCCCATGCAAAACGATCCATGATATCATTCTGCGAGTGAGCTACAAGATTCCCGTCGTCTGCATAGAGCAAGTCTCTAACAACAGTAGAGAATGTCCTTGACGAAGTCTTAAAACGCTGTAAGTTATACAGCCGACCCGATGTGCGAAATTGAAGATACACACCTTTGTCACAAGTATTGAAAGTCAATGACAGAGTTACAGCAAAATAGATGGAAAACAAAGTATGGGCGGGTATATCATACTATTTAAAACTATTGTCAACGGCAATGGGTTCAGATAGTCAACCATTGCAGTTGACACGGGTTTTCATTTTTTCGTGCAGCTCACGAATGAGTTTAACAAAATTAGGAGGATATCCCAACTTACCCAATGCCTTCCAGATCGCATCCCGATTAACTGTATCGAACGCTTTCAGCGGATCAACAAATATCTGATATAGGTCTAGACGATGTTCAACACACTTTTCCTGCATTTGACGCGCCGTAAAGATCATATCAGTTGTGCTCCTATTTCTTCTAAAGCCACACTGGTTCTCAGGAAGAACAAAATTGCAGATGTAGGCATTCAGGCGATTCAACAGGATTCTGGTTAATATTTTCGCCTGTCCCATTCAATAGATAGATGACTTGATAGCTGCTGCACTCATTTTTGTTCCATCAAACCTTTAATTTGAACTACCAATGGTCTTCCATCACAGAGTCGGACTAATATATTTATACCATCTCCACCAGCTGCTCCGCATCTCAACTATCATATAGCCTCCTCCACTTCCTTGGGGGCAGAAACAGAATCCATTTCGGCAATGACAGCCCTCTGAGGCAAGCTATCACATCAGTACTGACTATCGACAGATTAGTGAACAGATCAGTATAATGCTCTATCCATCTATCAAGTAGCTTGCTTGGATCCCTAGTCGACTCTTGGCCAACCTTTATATTTTAATGGGGTTACACTAGAATGTCTAGGACCAGGTCATACATTGCTTTACTTTTCTTAACATCAGCAGCATGCTGAATATCACGAGCCTTCCGTCGCCACCATTCATCCTTCATCCGTCTAAGTTCTCTCTGCAACTGTGATTTAATAGCTAAGTATAACTTTTCCGCAGAATCTGAGGTGACAAGTTGCTATCAATCTGCCTTTGATGAAGTTCATGCTTTTTCTGTATCAGTTGTGCGATGTGAGCATTATTGTCATCAAACCAATCTTAATGATGTTCATTTGTTATCCCAAGAACATCAACTGCCGTTTCATAAACACACTTCTTAAAACACTTCCACATACCATCAAACGATATCTGCTCAAACTTATTCTGTAGATCTAGAACAGTTTTCTCATCCTTCAGCTTTGCAACATTTATTCTACGAGGACACTTGACGTTACCGAATCTCTTCTTCAAACTGAGTACGAACGTCATGTCAGCTCATACCAGACGATGATCTGTCCGGAACTCAGCATTCCTTTTGACTCGAACGTTGCAGACGTCCTGAAGATAGCGTCTACGGGTGATGACGCAATCGATCAAATATCATTGCTTGGATCGTGGATGTACCTATGTGTTCTTAAACTTTGGTTTCATGTGGAAACACGTTTTAGTTATCACTAAATCCAACTCCGAACAGATTTGCAGTAAACACAATGCACTCTTATTCATACTTCCAACTCCATAACCTCCGTGTGGACGCCATGTTTAATATTCCCTACCCAACCTCGCATTAAAATCCCACAGCAACACAATTTTATAATTTTGCGGAGAAGTCAGGATAGCACTTCATTAAAAGAACCTACTCGCTCACGTGGGCTGTCCAATATAGGAGTATAAACAGAAATAAGAGATACATACTGCTGACCAGACATAGGCAAACAGTTCATAATGCGCTTATTTAAACGACAAGGAAGATTTTCGAGTTTAGAAAGAAAACATTTCTCTAAAACAAATTCTATGCCACGGTTGTGTCGTTCCCCTTCCAGTTTTCCGATCCAGTAAAATACATATTCAGAGCCCTCCTTCACACGACTACCTTCCTCCAACACTTTTGTCTCTGATCAGGCTGCAACAAAATTATAGTGATTAGCGCTTGTGCGACACGGGAACCACTCTCTGAGTATCGGCGACTATGAACCCGGTAACACACAAACAGTCCCATGACCAGTAGTCACTTATATATATATATATATATATATATATATATATATATATATATATATATATATATATATATATATTACTTTATGCGCTGGGAATACACAGGCTGCGTCCGTCTGCTCATCTGGGAATTAGAAAGAAATCCTGATTACAATACTAATAACAATAATAAGCTCCCGCCTTGGTTCACCAGCCCATTCACGTGAGCAGAAAGTGAAGATTCTGTTTGGATTTTTGTAATCCGTAATTTTTCCTAAGTTTTGATTTTATGCTGTGTATTAACAAATCCAAAGCGACCCAAACTCTCCCTGCTAACAATCGAGTGACAGATCGCACTTCTAAAAGTGATTATATCGACAGAGATATGTCATACACAATTATCGGATCAGTTTCAAAAAATGTCTTAACAGTTTAAAGCTTGAACCCAGAATAATGAAAGACTATTTATGTCGGTATTAATTGTTTTTTTATTATCTTTCTTCATAGACAATGATAAATGCATAAACATCCAGAAAGTTGCAATGGCGACAGACATTTAGACGACGACGGTTACTAAAGAGAGATAGAGAGAGACTCATAATGAGCAGCCCATCTGCTATGGAAGATGGGGCACGACAAGGGAAGATAACTCTTTTATAAAAAGAAAACTTAGAGTTACCTGTGTTCGTATCCCTTTTTCTTTCCAATTATGGTGGTTTTGCTATTTCTCTCTTTTCTTGGGAGTTCTCTACAACGACTCTGATTATATTTTTTAATACTTGCCAATTTCACTAATTAGAAGTAGAGTTAATCTCAACTTTATAATCTTCTCCTAACCCTTTTTAAATCATCACAAGTTAGCTGTGCATTTCTTGTAATTAATCTCTTGACTAGCCATCCAGTTTCTTCACATTCTAAAATTGCAACGCTTCGAGTAATGCTTTTTTCCACATTTCCAGTATTCCATCCTAAGTTACATATCTCGTCTACCTGTACCGTTTCAAATTATGGTGGATCTGCTACCCACCTCTTCTCTTGGGAGTTCTCTATAACAACCCTGTCTGCAGTTATGAAAACTTCCATAGGTTCTGGATATCTATTTGCCGGATGGTGTTTCAAGTGACCTCAAGTCTTTAATATATCCTCTATTTGCGTATGAATTGTCTCAAGTTACTTGGTTTATTCCTTAGTATTCCTAGCTTTATCTCTTGACTCCTTATTCCTTCTACGAAGAAATCATTTATTAATAGATATGTTCTTTGATTGCTCGATACTTCTACAGGATTTGAACCAAACTGTTTTTTTTAACCCTAGCACTAAACTAATCCTAAACTAACCCTAACCGTAACTTAAGTTTTAGGTTTAGTTCGACAAAAGTCCGATTGGTTCGGTTAAAATTCTGTAGAAGCACTGATTGCTCTAATAGGCTTTCTTGACTAATTTAACCATTTGGTCCAAATATGATTCCATATTCTCTTAACTATATTGTTTAATTCTTGCCAATTCCACTAAATAGAGGTGGAGTTGGTCTCAACTCTACAATGTTCTCCTAACCTTTCTTAAATTAGCCCAAGTTAACTGTGCATTTCTTTAATCTCTGAACTAGCGACCCAATGTTCCGAACGTGCAAACCAAGGCTTGTAAACACTTACTCTTCCGTAGTTGTATAATCGTTATGCATATTCCTATATGACCTAATCTCTATCTGCTTTGTTAATCTGTTAATCTCTGTGGTAATCCCCTGGAACAATTCCCTGAATAGTTGGATTTGTTACATCTTTTTCTTAATTTTTTCAAAAATCAATTTTATTTCTCTTCACTATCGGTAATGAAATGTCGCTCGAGATTTCTATTGATTATTTATGTTTTACTTAGTTCACCCCAATCAAGACAAGTTTCCACTGTAGACGTAAGGGGATACTGATATTTAGGGTGAAAGTTTAGGGGGGGGCATTCAAAATTGGGAGCTGTGTAGCGACATGCTTGTTCACTTTAGTTTTAAATTTCTGCATGTCGGTACATTCAGGGAAACAGAGAGCAGGGAGGGGCAGCTCGATGAAAGAGGCTATTGGAGTAGACGGCTCTCCGGCATCTGGGGACGTCCACAGTGAATGAATGGGATTTAGCTGATTGTCGGGTTGGTCGAGTGTATTTACGTCGAGGGGGGGGGGGAGCACCAGGGCAGCAAGTTCATATTAACACATTCCATTGAAGTACTTGAAAAACAAGTACAAGGATGCAACATTGCGGCGATGGATAGTGAAGCACCTATTAGATTATAGATTCTTTTTTTGACCTTTCTAAGAGGGATGGATTAGTGAATGGTGCCCCAGCCCAGATGTGACAGCAATACTCCATGCATGGGCGGATGGTGGCTTTGTAGAAATATAGGATACTGTCAGGTGTGATAAGTTTTCTAGCACGGTAGAAGGAGACTACTTTCTTTGCAGCAGCCTTGGCAATGTCTTCTATGTATTCGTCCTGATTCTTATGTTTTAAAAGATAACAATCCTCATTTTTTTCAAGTGTGATTGTCTTTTCTTTGTAGCATCCTCTTTTTATCACCTACATTTTTTTTCAGTTTATAATATAGGAATGTCGATTTCCATCTATTTTTTGTCGATTTCTTTTGTGTTTTGTGAATGTTTCTCTTCTCCGGGTGAGTTGTTGCTGTTGTTGTTTTTACTAAGGAGTCACACCTTATAAAGGCCCAAAAGTCACTCGAAGATAAGGGTCAATGTGTACCAGTTGGAAGTTTGGTAGAATGTGATTATTTAGGAGGAGGGATCAACCAGAATTTGTTTACATTTGACTTGAAAACGACAATGTTGTAGTCAACTGGGAAGCAGCCCCGCGGTATTGAGTTTCAAATGCGGATAGTTCTAAGAAATAAAATTTGTTCCAGAAGTTTCGTTTAGTTTTAGGCAGAGAGAGAGAGACAAAGATAAAGTATTTAAAGTGGTTGTAGCTAGACAAGTCTATGTACAGTATCTCTCTCTCTCTCTCTCTATCTATCTATCTATCTATCTATCTATGTATCTCTCTCTCTCTCTATATATATATATATATATATATATATCTGTTTCTCTGACTCCAGTCTCCCTGGGGCCAATGGTCTCTTCTATTATTTAATAATTACTTACTTAATGTTACGTCAGTTTGTTTTCATTTTAGTGTTTGTCCTAATTGCCAACCACATTGGCTTCAAAACAGTATACATTCTCTTGTTCAATGTTTTGACCCATTGACGTCACGAACAAATGAATGTTCAGCTTTCCAATCCCTCTCCCAAAATTATTATTTCTTGTTTTAATATTATTATTATCACATACGGTGATTTGAGCCGAAATGCCCTCGCCCGGATTTCTAATCTCGGTGTCCCTCTGGCCCACCCTCATATTATTATAGATAGCAAGCAGAAACATTTTTTTCATAAAGATGACGTAGAAGACAGAAGTCTTTTTTGGTCTGAAGAGGTTGACCCTCTCTGAAGAGTACAATCGAAATATGTATGCACATATGTAACCAATAATGTTTGTATTCATAAAAATTGATAATATATATATATATATATATATATATATATATATATATATATATATATATATATATATATGCAGTCAATTAATTTACTCTGCATTGAAGACTCTCAACATATTTCTATTTTAAACATTTTTTTCTAATTTTTACCTTTTATTCTTTTCAAACTTTGACCCTGGTAATCTTCTTACCAGCTTATCCATCTGTATTCCTCTGATGATAAGAATTCAATTCTTTGAAAAGCTATGGTTTTAGGAAAAAATAAATTCCTTGTTTTGAACAACTGAAGATGTAATAGTTTTTGTATTTTTTACAACTTTTATTTTCATTCTTCAACTTGCGTATATAATTGCTCTATCGCGTATATTGAGCATTAATTCATTTTTCATGATAGGTTCTATTTTAAAGATATAAAACCGGATTTTAATTCAATGTTTTAATCGCTGGCGGCCATATTATTTTCCATGCACCAAAAATAGTTTTACGGCGTAAAAAGTGTAATTACATACAAAAAACAAAGTGTTTAATACAACATAAACTTTGAACATATTTTATATTAAAACCCCTGTTTAAAACAAAATGAACAGGTTAAGACTAAAATATATTGGTCAATATTTAAAGAATTTTATTATCACATTGGAAAATAAAACCTCATTGAGCTCAATGAAATATTGAATAACATTAATAAGTAAAACCAAATGAAGAAAATATGGTATAAGAATTATACAATTTTTATAAACTTTTACCAAACTATATCTTTATAAAAATAAAAATAATAAAATGAGATATTATTGCGATTATCACCTCCCATAAAATCTCTGAATGTCGCTAACAATCTTGTTTATATTTCATCACTTACAGATGTTATCATTGCTGTGGCATTTTTTGGATAATTAGGCAATTATTAGTGAAAAGTATGTAGAATTCTTTTTTTTAATTCAGTGTCTTAACACTTTCATTTACTAATTATCTTTTAAATACTTTTAAAAAATCAATATTTATCTTTCGAAGAGATTGTTTAATGTTTTATTTTTACTTCCAATTTCACTGAATGTTTGTATTTTTAACCGACGTGAGAACAGTTTTCATTTTAAAATTTAATTTCACGCGTAAAATTACATTTTTTTAGAGATTAACTTACAGCTTTTATCTTTCAAACACAATCAGAATATAAATAAAAACTAATTACAATAAGTATTATTATCCCGTTTTAAGAATCATAGTCTATATAAACTATGGCCATTTTTGCACTACCTAATATATATATATATATATATATATATATAATTTAATAAATTTTCCAATGTTGTCTATATATATATATATATATATATATATAGGCAACATTGGAAAATTTATTAAATTATATATATATATATATATATATATATATATATATATATATATATATATATATATACGAGGCCTGTCTAAAACGTATCCGACCTTAGGCCAGAAAAAATATTTCAAATACGTGGCGGGGTTTGGACCCTAATCCCCTTCAAGGTAGGCCCCTTTTGCTTGCTTACACTTAGATCACAGATCCATCCACTACCGGAAACACACCTGGAAGTCTTCCTGTGAAATAGTGTCTATCTCTGCCGTCGTGTTCCGCAGTATTTTTTTCGCACCTTCTTAACAACAGCTGTACTCCTGACAACTACTCCGATCGGTGGTTTTCTGTTTTACACAGTGCCAGGTCGAACTACCATCTCAATATTATTGAGGCGTTAGTTATTAACAATTCTCGACCTAGCCTGTGTAGACAAAAGATTTTGAAACATCAGTTGGAGATATTTAATGATTCAAAGCCACCATAACGTTGAGATTTACTTTTTTTTCTTTTTTTCCCCTCTCTCAATCGTTTTCTCCAACTGAAACAATATTTTCCCCTCATATCTCATTCGATTTTCTAGTTTTTAATTCATCATTCTGACGTTTCCTCTTAGAGGGTCAGACGATAAGGTCTTAAGGAAAATTTTAGCAATTTTCTTTTTTTCCACCCGCCCGTTTTATTGATTAAAAAAAAATGTTTCCTCTGAAATTTATCCTACGATTTTGTTGTACGCGAAATTTACTTACATATATATATATATATATATATATATATATATATATATATATATATATATATATTACTAATGTTCAACGCACGCAACACCAACGATTTGTTTCATTCATATTATCTCTTTCGTTTGGAGACTCGTAAAGTATCACAACAAACCAAGAAAACCTGAATTCGTGTACGAATTAAATGTGTAGTATTTTTACTTTTGTGTAGTATTTTTATTTTTGTGTAGTATTTTTATTTTTGTGTAGTATATTTTTTTGTGTAGTATTTTTATTTTTGTGTAGTATTTTTATCTGTTTTTCTTTCAATGAATGATAAGGTAAAAACAAAGATGTTGACTTTTAACGTAACATTTCTTTTGATCGCGCTCCTTTGTAAGGAGTCATAAAAGTATATTGTAGCTTTGATATATCTCGACCTATATACACAACGAATGTCGCCGTAAATCTTAGCCGGTCGGTATAATCAGAAAGCATGACTCATCTACATATGAAAGAGATTATGTACGTATGTATCTTGCTCTATGGAGTATGCACAATAAAGCCAGAATCTTGCAACGATAATTATGCTATAAATTTCAGTTAGGTACATATGTATGTTTATATATTTCTATTCATAGGATTCACTTCTAAACTAATCATGAACTTTGGATCAGATCTGCTTTGCGCAAGGTGTGATTTGTGAGCTATATTTAGTTTGATTTAGTTTTTGAAGATACATCCGAATTTCTGTGAAATTGTAACACCCATTAGTAAACATTCTCAACATTTCAGTTCATGTTATTCCCTAGAAAGTGTTATTTATTTATTTATCTGTTCGTTTGTGGATTTGTAATATTATTGTTTTACCTAGTCTAAAAAAATACGAAAGGGGCAACTCCTACCCAGAGACTAAACTAATACCCCTCAAATGGTAATAACAGATAGCATCCATCATTTTAATCATACTTAATTACGTTTATAACCAATCTTTGTTTTCAACACTACTGGTTATAAATATCAACGGAACACCGTTTTTTAATATACGGCGTGTCCCTCATTAACAACCAGAAAATACGAAAACACCAATTCAATAAACAGAAATAAACAAATACGTTAAGTTCAAAGAAATATTATTGCATCATCCTTTTCAGCACTACATCGAACAATTATCCGATACGTAAATTAAAGTAAAAAACGACAACAAAAAAGCTCTCTAATTTCACAAACCCAAACGGCAAACTTCACAACCCGCCCCTTTCGTATTTTTTCAGACAAATCCACAAACAAACAGATAAATAAATGAATAAATAAATAAAACTTTCTAGAGAATAACATGAAGGCCTTTCAAACACGAACTAACATCGAACACACTTAGGTCTTAGTTAATCATGATATATATATCATGGACGGCGGCACCGGGGTCAGGGGGGCTCAAGCCCCCTCACTTTTTGACTTGGGCCCCCACTTTACGGTCATCAATAATTAAGTATATATGCATGTGTTTAATTTTATCTAATTAGCTTATCTATTAATTGATTGTTGGTCTTATATTGTCATCATTACAATATAAGACCAACAATCAATTTTATCTAAAATTTGGCGAAAACCAAGCGAAATGGGTGAGTTATTTTAAAGGTCCCTATTCTATAGGTATATTTACGGACTTTCATTTTCTTCTCCAAAAAATCGACACCCCGAAGCAAAACACGTGAAACTTGAATTAAACTGATTTTGGCATTTCTTTAGTTTAGCTGTGAATCACAATTTATTTGCTTTCCTTTTTTGAAGACAGCGGCAGACAATCAACCGGAATAACAGAATTAGGAGTTTTTATACAAAATCTTCCTTTCTTCTGTGTTTTTATATATTAAGTAGAGAGGATTTTTCCCATGTACATATTTGCTTAATAGGAAAATAACCCCATCCATCACCAATTCATTACGCTTATTCACTCGAGCGTGTTATAGTAAAGTTTCATTATTTTTCACCAACAAACAATAAATATTACATTTGGCCCACCATCTACGACTCTCCGCCAAACCAACTCCATATAGGTGGTAGCAAAAACTTTTCTCCCTAACAATTCTGTACTGTCACTCCACTCATCGACACCGGGAACTAATAAACACAGTTTAATTTTCACAAAAGACTCCGTTCTTATTTATTATTTGCCTGGTATTAATTTACTACATGATATAAAGCAATCCGCAAAGACTTAATGACCGCTCCCGTTCACTCCGATGATTTTCCGCGAATATCAGATTACGTTATTTCTATTTCTACCTATGACTTCTATATTTATATTCATTCCGGAATTAATTTGATGGTAGCTCGGGATTATCATAATCCATGGTTTAGCCTTCTCATCGACGAAGGCAATTCTGAGATGAAGCATTATCTCGATGCCCAAGGTTTTCAATGCTTACACATGCACATATTTGTTTGTGACAGACTGGGTGACAGGAAGGATGAGGTTGGTGTTACTCATGAACGTTTCAAAATTTTCGCGATCGACGTTGTTACGGATGAGAGAACATCCGTAAAAGCGATTTTGAGGGCTGAAAACTCTGTTGCAAAGCGAACCATTATTTGTATTTCCTCCACTCGCACATGGTGCATCCATTAACATACCGGTGATTTTTCGGATTGCATCGATACATTCTTTTTTAGCATTGTTAAAGATCCGCATAATATCCAAAGTTATTCATTCCATCCTCCCTCCAGTCCTTCTGTCCACAGAACAACCGATACAGTATCTTTTGAGCAAAGTCCAATGAACGCAATTTGAAGTGAAGAACAGAGATACAATGCAAGTCTACCTTGTTAATACGCTTCTAACGAGCTATTCCAATTCCAATACATACATTTATACTTTTATACTTAATACATTTAAACTTTTATACTTTTTACTTTTGTACTTTTATATGCACCGTGTCAGTTAATACTTTTTACTTTATGTATTCTCTATATTTGATAAACCAATTGATTCTTGAATTTTGTCATTTTTACTAGAAGCGACTTGCTGATATGTTTCAAATGAGTCATCAAGCAGTGTCAGAAAATAATTTTATGTCTAGATTAAGTCTAAAAAGGCATATTTGGCCCAAAATGACCAAATATGGTCATTTGGGGCCAGCCCCCGCCCCCCAAAATTGAAATTTATGTTTGTTCTTTTTTCACCAGAAGCTACTTGCTAATATGCTTCCAACAAGACCTCAACCACTATCAGAAGATCATTTCATGTCTAAATTATTTCAAAAACGGTATTTTTGGTCCAAAAGGCCCTAATATGGTTGTTTGGGCCAAGATGCCAAAAAAATGATTATTTTTAATGTTTCTTTATCTATCATCAAGAGTATTCCATTCCGCTTCTAACGAGCAATCAACCATTACCAGACGATCATTTTAAACCAAAATATGCCCCAAACAGTGATTTTTCCCCAATATACCCAAATAAGGTAATTTGAGCCCAGACGCCAAAAAATTGAAATATTTTAAATGTTTCCTTTTCTATCACCAAGAGAATTCCATCCACTTCTTACGAGCTCTAAACCACTATTGGACGATCATTTTTAGTAAAGATATTGAATTTATTCCCATATTTGGCATTCTGGGCGCAGTGTGGGCCGCCCCCCCCCCACGTTTTAGGAGAGCCCACCACTTTTATAACTGTCCCGCCGGCCCTGTAGATAGATAGATAGATAGATAGATAGATAGATAGATAGATAGATAGATAGATAGATAGATAGATAGATAGATAGATAGACGAGAGTAGATTCTTACGTCTTAGTGGTAGTGTAAGTTAAATTGAGTTTCGATTATCTCTCTTGGCCTTGACTCAACCCAATCCACAAACAAAGCAATAAGACAAGAGTTGCTGGAGAACATTGCCTCTCCGGAAATCTTATTTTAAACTAGTCCCCTGCTTATTTAGGCTGAGATTGAAAGATCCCAGTTACTGTGCGCAGCCCCAGGGAGGGTGCACTTATAGGAGTCCTGATGATGCCGTTGCTATGTACTGACCAGGAAAATTCACGCGTTCGGCTTCCATTTTGCGCCGACGTAGCTAGCGATGCTAACGAAAAGCGAGAAGGCATCTAAGCAAGCACTTGACACTAATGCAATGCTATCTACACTCGACGCATCACATCAGCCTGTTCATGCGAACACACACACAGTATATATATATATATATATATATATATATATATATATATATATATATATATATATACATATGTGTGTGTGTGTGTGTGTGTGTGTGTGTGTGTGTGTGTGTGTGTGTGTGTGTGTGTGTGTGTGTGTAGAATACACATACATAGATAGAAGCGTGTTAAACGTTTCTTTCCTGAAATGTAGTGTTCGGCACGAATGTAAACCCCAAATAAAATCAATGTCAAGCATTCATTTACCGATTTTTAAAATGGACTATAGCTCACATTATACACACATACACGTATATATATATATATATATATATATATATATATATATATATATATATATATATATATATATATATATATATATATATATATATATATATATATATATGCTGATTTTTGTTATTGTTCTTGCTGGCGATAGTCGACTGGTGCTAATCGGTGCGTTTTTATTATTTGTCGCTACCCTGATCGGTTTATTTATTTTTAAGAATATGCAGAGGACTGCATTTTAATTCGCCCTTAATCGGACGGGTCATCAATTTTTGTATATATAGATTTTGTAATTAATTATATTTTTAATTAATTTTTTTTACACATAGATTTTATTTAAATTAATTTATAAATTATTTTTTTGCACGCAAAAATTAATTTATAAATTATTTTTTTAAATATATATATATATATACAAAATTAATCTTTATGTTCGATTAAGATCGAATTAAAATGCAGTCAACTATGAGACATCGACCTGGGTCCTTAGTAGTTGGATGACTACACCCCTTGTTGAGAAGAGTAGGTACATTCCACAGTCGGCCTTCGCCGTGGTTTGCTTAGTCTGCGTTAGTTAATAGACTTTTTTGTATGTGGCGTGGTGGTGCAAATGGCCCAGGTTTCGAATCCTGACTTCGGATATGTTCTACTGATAAGCCCAAAGGAAGGCGAAACTCGATTCTAGGACTTGCGGTTTGTGTCTTTCATGGAGTGTGGGCTGCGGTGTTGTCTGATTGTGGAAATAATGATTTTTATATATATATATATATATATATATATATATATATATATATATATATATACATATATATATATGTGTGTGTGTGTGTGTGTGTGTGTGTGTGTGTGTGTGTGTGTGTGTGTGTGTGTGTAAATTTACATGAACAATATAACAGCCATACGTCAATCAACCAACGTTTCGATGCTACAGCATCTTTTTAAAGATTTAATATAAATAAAAATAAAAATAAAAAGTGAAAATGGGAAAAAATATCAGCAAGAACCGGATGCTAACAAAAAAAAGAATGAAATAGAAGAATTAAAACGGTAAAAGTTCATGTTGTTCAAATATAGGTCACTGTCAGCTGGCTCTCCAAGTTTGCACTCATGGGTTTAGGGTTAGTGTTAGGTCATGGTCAAATTAGCGCGGGTCCTAATGTAACAAAGTACCAACTTTTCAGATAGAGTTTATATTATTTGAATTATTCGGACTACTGTTCTAACCTTGGATTTTATTCTCACAGCGTTTCGGTCGATGTAACCTCCAACCTTCTTCAAGTGCGTATTGTCGACCTCGGGAATATATATGTAATTTCTTTATTTGATCCACGGAGGTAGATTGTTTTCGTTTCGTCACCCATAACCGGATAAAAGTTTTAAGTAATTTGTTTATGTTATTCTTAGTTAGTATCGCTTGTAGTGGGGATTGAACCTTCAACCTCCCGAAGACTATCACTTGGAACTGATTACTATTTAACAAGTTTACCCGTTGCGCCACGTGTCTAACCTAATCTCTTTGCAACGGGGAAATCGGCGGTCCTGTCTAATATTTGCTTCGGCTTTGTAAAAGATACTAATACAGACATACATTAACATCGATAAAACGGTGTACATTTTCTCTACTTAGTAGCAAATTAACCCTTTCGGATATTAACTCTTGACGTGCGCCAATGATTTTATTCGTACATCGTATCGTCAAAATTACCTGGATTAATAAAATGGTTTGTATTTCTCTCTAGTTGTATGTCTGGCGACTACATATTCAAAGACACCGCTTTTAAGTTAAACAAATCTTAACATACTTCTATAAACAATTATGCTCATAAAATATCAAAAAAGGTCAAATAAGCAATTTATTATTTATTATCATAACGTTCATATATATATATATATATATATATATATATATATATAGAGAGAGAGAGAGAGAGAGAGAGAGAGATAGAAGAAAAAAGAGTGATAAATATGAGACGATTGTCCAAATTTATTTCAAATTTCAATTGTTTTATGCAAGGTGTATTCAGTAATAAACTAGTGTTTATTATTCTTTCCTTAAGCCAAGGCTTTTCAAAGATCGAGATCTTATCATCAGAGGAGAAATACAGATGGATAAGTTGGCTTTCGAATATATATATATATATATATATATATATATATTTGTGTTATAATGAAATAATTCCAGGAGGAAATCCGGGTATGAGAGCTCAATGTGATAAACAGAGCAAGAATAAAATAAAATATAATAACACGAAATTACATAATTATCGATGCAATAATTTATTTCAACCTTGTGGTTTTTTCAAGCATCCGATCCAAACGATTACATTTTTGAAACTGAAAAAAAAAATTAAATTCACACTCGACAATTCAAATATAATTGGAGAGAGAGGGGGTAACAACCTATTTAATACATATTTAGAGAGAGGGAAATTTGAAGCACATCTAATCCATAAGTATAAATTGAGAGGGGGATTTGCATAATTTATTACAGACCGTGAGGGGGAGGCCATATGTCTAACTAGAAATTATAAAATTGGGCATAGATGATGATGGAGGAGGGGGGATCATGATTTTCAAAAAAATCGGGTCGTGTCAAAAATTAACAGTATTAACCCTCATCTCATTGTTTGATGACACCTACTGTCTAGCGATCAATGTATATTGTGAGTGGAGGGGGGGGCTAAAAAAGAAAAGAAAAGAAAGGGGATTTGAAAGTAGATACCGACTAAATTCTGAGACAAGCTCACTCACGTACACATACACAGGAATGCATAAACACGTACACATCATATGTACATACATACCTACTTTCCTATAATGATCTAAGGTTAATATCGGATTCTAACTCTGCTTGATAAGATCTCAGTTTATAATAGCTGTTGATCGATAACATCGACATGCCAGTGTCGAAGATTTTGTACATGTCTGTGTAAATAAAAATAATCATATATATATATATATATATATATATATATATATATATATATATATATATATATATTGACATAAGTTGTTTTATACTGTTATCATGATGTATTGCGCGTAAAGATATGGAATTGAACTAACATTTCAACGATTAGACCGTCTGAAGATTGCGCGCATGGTCATGAAACCATGATAATAGTATGGATAAAACAGCGTATATGCTATGTTATATTAAGCTCTGTCTGAAAATGCATCGAGCAATGTATACAGTATACAACAGCAAATGAAATCTCTTAACATGTATATATATATATATATATATATATATATATATATATATATATATATATATATATATTGTGTGTATTTTAGCAGTATTTTTTCATTTATGCAAACATTATTAAAAATAACAGAACTGTTCCTGTCTGGTTATACCTTTTTCAATCTTTCTAATGATTTTCTTTGTGTTAAAATCAAAAAATTCTTTCGCGTGCGCGTCTCTCCGATGTATCTTAAAAATTCTCTATTTTCACCAGCTTTTTAGTCCATTTTGCCATCAACACCTGAGGATGATTCGAAGAAGAATCGAAAACGTTAGTGACACATACGGAACTTTTATGAACCTTTTTTCATTTAAACACAAAGAAAATCATTAGAAAGATTGAAATGCTTTAAAAAGGTATAACTAGATAGACGAATTTTGTTATTTCTAATAATTTGTGCATGATTATATGTGTGTATGGCAGTTTATTCATAGTTGTAAGTATCTGCTTTTGAGACCTGCGCGAATTTTGGATTTTCAATTGTTTAAATGCTCGATGCCTTCGTAGACAGGGATTTATAGGACTTTAATAGCTTATATGTTTTTAATATTTCCTTACCAATGTTGTCTCGCTCATAGCGATCGTCAGTTGACCTAAAATACGGTTCAAATTTCGAGCATATTTTTGCTTCGCTTACTACGGTTTTTGTTATCGCGTAACTATACTGCAGCTAGTAACTGCAAATGTCTAGTGATATGCAGTTAATATCTGCAGTTGGGTTACGCGAAAACAAGGAAGCAAAAAATGCTTACATATGATCGGAACTTGTGCCGTGTTTTATGCAGTTGGACGATCGTTAAGAGCGTAAAGTTATTTATAATGACGTGAAAACATGAAATATATATGTGTGTGTGTGCATAATTTATTAAATAACGTTAATACATAACGTGTATAAGGTTAATACAAGATTATATAGAGGCTGCAAAAAATGTTGTCTTAACGTTTTTATGTAAATTTACCATAAAGTTCCCGCTGCGTAGTAAATACGTTAAATGCTGCATCAACGCTTCATTTTTAGAACACCCGACAACATCAAACGAAACATGAAAGACAACTAATAAAAAGGAGTTGATGATTTCTTTCTAATCAACCTAAATTAAACGAAACCATTAGCTATTCTTGAAATTCTTAAACTGTGAGAAAATCGAACTCAATTGAAAAATGACACCAGATGCTCCGCCGCAGAAAATATATAACACATTCCAGCAATATATTAAGACGTGATTCATCACCTGAATTAAAGATTACACAATTATATATATATATATATATATATATATATATATATATATATATATATATATATATATATATATAAGTGTGCTATCTTGTCTCCATATTTGTTTATTGGTGTTGTGTTTGTCATATAGCTGTCTATTTCCGTCTCTGTCATCATCTATTTTCATACATTAAACGTATATCTGTATTACATGGTGATCTGTAACACGTAAATATGTGCATTATGTTGTTACGTAACTATCAGTGTGCATCTCCGTCATTATCTGTTATTCATACATTTAACTTATATCTCTATTATATGTATGTATGTATTGCCTGTATGTCTTTAACATGTAAATATGGATGTTTCACATCTGTTTTATTATATATGTGTTTTACATTATGTATCATGAAATTGTATTCAGTTTGTATCACATGATTACGTACTTCATCTCTTAATCGTTGTGTGCCATGAATTCAAGACAGAATCTTGCTCTTCTTGTTTGAGTAATCATCTTATTGTTGAGCCGTATCTTTTATGTCAGTGGATTTGTAGTAGGTTTTTACTCTATATTCATAGATTGATGTGGGTCATATTTGAAGTACAATTAAAATAGTCATACGTGAAAAGTACTCCTTAGATTACACACACACACACATATATATATATATATATATATATATATATATATATATATATATATATATATATATATATATATAGATAGATAGATATATATAGATATATATAGATATATATAGAGAGAGATGGGGGGAGATAGTTTTTATAAGAAAAAACAAAGCATACATTAGGGCTGTCAGCATTATAAATTATTTCGACCGAGATAGGTCTCATCAGATGCATAACCATTTAGAAACCGAATTCATGTTCCAAATGTGTCTGATTAGGCATCGGACGAGGCCTATCTAGGTCAAAATCATTTATAATGCTGACAGCCCTAACGTGTATTTAGTTTTTTCTTGTAAAATTTATTACTGCTTTGTTAAAAGGTACATTGAGCTTTCATACTCGGATCACTATATATATAAATATGTAATAGCACTCTATTGACTTTGCAACTATGACAAACGAAAATCTCTACAATAATCAAACATAGATTGGCAGCTGATTATCTCACTCAAGTGATCTTTCTTGTGTGGTCCTAGTGGTATATATATATATATATATATATATATATATATATATATATATATATATATATATATATATATATATATATATATATATATATATATATATATATATTCCAGCAAAAAGAGGAGTTGGTTGGCTGAGTGTCTCAAAGACAGTTTGGTTTTCTCGGCGTCTCACAGTGAGGTTAGGTCTGTGTGCTTCTCTGAGAGAGATGGGTTCTTGCACTCTCAACTAATTGATTGATTTGGCTGGGTTAAGAATGTTTTACACGTCTGTTGTTCAGTAGAAATAACACGTAAAAAATCAAACTCTGTTACTTGTTTCGAACTGGAGTTGTAATTTTATTTGGAGGCTGAATTCGGACTGAATTGATACTGTAACCGGTATCGGAATCAGTGAACGCACACAGAGGTATGTTCACAATTGTACAAACAAACGAACGTATCAAATACATATAATAACAAGACCAAACCTGATCTCAAACTTGTGTCTGTCAGTAATCGAAAACATCTGCCATCGAGAGCTGATGCACACACTGGACAGAAAGGTTTGTATCAGCATCAGTTTGTAAACGAGACATAAAGACGAACTAAATCATGTCGTCAAGGCTTGAAGGCAAAAACCTTATCCTTTACAAAATCTGTCCCAAAGAAGTTCATTGAGGTTAGATCAGGCAACTTTAGTATAGTAATCGATATATCTATAATAGTAACATGACAGCCCTTGCTTAGTAAACACCGGATACAAAACATTTGCGTATTTATTTGAATATATATATATATATATATATATATATATATATATATATATATATATTGATTTATGAATAATATTTCCAAATTAACCCATATACACATGGGGTTCATGTCAAACCTGCAATCATCAGTATGGGAGGAGACAATCCCTGCCGGTAACACGGTTCGAACCCCAAGATGAAAGTCATATTTAATTCAGTAGTCGGAGCGCGTACCGATGTGTCTACCCCGCATTGCCGTAGAAATGGGAGAGTAAATTAACGTTTGAATGGCAAATGTAGCGGCCATATTAGCAATTAGTCAAGAGAACTCAATAGGTGGGGCCTAGAGTATTGCATTAAGCTATCAATAACGACTTGTAGTTAACTTACTCACAATGCTCAATCCAGCGAGAGCTTTGAATACTTATTTATAAATAATATTTTCAAATGAATCCATATATACATGTGTTTCATTAAGACAAACGTCATTGAACAACACGGAATGCTTCCGATTAACAATACTTTTTCATTTTTTTCGATTTTTCGGATGTTCCATCGAGTATTTTTGTCAAACTGTAGTATCTATGATCCATAGGTTTTATGTTCCCTTCTTTGCGAGTACTTTCGATTGATTCATTCAATCATCTTCAGGCGAGTAATTGGTCTGGTGTATTCATATCTGCTGAGTTTATCGAACGGTGCGGCAATATATGGCTTTTTAAAATGAACGCATAGGTGATAAGAAAGAAATTTAAAATTTAAAATTACCATTTTTACTTTTCCTCCTTGACAGCTAAAGATGTGTTAAAGTAAATTACTAAGCTAGACATTTTAAAATATTGTGGCTAGTCTCGTAATTGACACTGTTGATTGTAGGATATCTAGTCTTTATATACAGTGCTTCAAAAAGTGTTAGTCTTTTTTACATTGTGGTCGTGATCTATAATTTTTGTATGTTACCTAACTGTGCCAGAAAAATAAAACAAAAAAGTTTTGACGGTAATTCATCTTCACCGATTTTAAATACCACTTCTTTTTTTCTGCCTTTCTCTCTGCAATCCAAATCGCTTCTCTTGCTTCCAAGCTGTCCTCTTCATTCATATCAGCTGATCTCCACATATGCAAATCAGACTTCACTATAAAAATTTGCACTCATGAAGAGAAGCCCTTCTTTACTCTGCAGACACGACATGCAAAGCACCTCATCCTCTTTCCTGCTGGCAAGTGTTCCTCTTAATTGTCACACTCCTCCTGGTCGTATGATCATACAAGTGACAGGTGGTGACTGGTCGCTTTATCCTAGTACTTCCCCGTAGTGGGACAGTTATTTCTTCCTCTCTTACATCAGATGTACCAGGACCTAAATTGGCAATGGAATACGGCAGCTCAACCAAGGAACGTCCGTCTTCTCCCTCACTTTCAGACGTAGAACTACTACTACTTGTATCGGAATCTGGTTCTCTCCATTCAGTACTTTCTGATGATATGTCATCATTGTCGTCCACTACCGGTGCTAAACTGAGACGTGGGCGCACGTTTCCTACATGTCCAGGCGTGTGTTCCTCTTCATTGTCACAGGGTATCTAAATTTTAAAGAGTAGGCAGTTATGTTCTTTCAAGTGTTTCCAGATTGCACTGGAGTCAGAGAAATGTAGTGTGAACCTTCGGAAATATGTTAGTGTGGTGTAACCAATGTAAAAATTAGTCTTAGTATTGTTGGAGATACATTCTCCCAAAGGGCATTGGAACTGATAGATTACGTTGGTACGTTCTACTAAGTGTTTGCCTGGGAGCATTTATTGTTTATTATGTGGTTAGATATTTTGAATTTTTTATAATAAATGATAAATTTGGGTACTTGTCCAGATTAGAACCCAAGCTAAAATAGACTTTGTGTCCTTATTTGGAGCAGTACCTTAATCTGATGTTATTATTACTACTGACGGGGATATATATATATATATATATATATATATATATATATATATATATATATATATATATATATAGATGATCCCTTAAAATAGTGTTAGAAACTAACTAATATAATAACTGTAAAAAATAAATTGACTTACATGAGTGATTTTCCACTGGAAGACTTGAGACTATAAGTTTTTTTTTGTTTTTTTTTATATAGCTTTCATGGTTGAGAAACTTCCGAGACTATATATATATATATATATTATGTCTTTTTAAGAACTTTTTCATCTAATTAAACATTCGTTTGCATCTGGTTACAGAAGAATAATTAATGTAATGGGAATTGTTTAGCTGGTTATTATAAGGTTTCTAATCATTAATTTATTTTTTTCGTCTAAAAGATAATTTGGGATTTAGTTGTTAATTATTACTAGTTTAATGTTTTTAATTCATTGAAAAAAATTGGACGGTCGGTAGAGTACACACCTTATGGAGATGCCATCAATGTGGGTGTAAATGTTTCCCTTGTAGTCGTAGAATGGGGTTTCTGTTGTGCAGGTTAATAGTAACGTTTTAAATATTTTCGGATTAAATTTAAGTAGAGAGGCCGATGGGTTATGATATATTTTATCAATAATGATGTTAATTGTTTCGTATACTGGTACATTTGTTCATAAGCTTTTGACGTCAAGATAAACGGTAGATTTATCATTTGTTTTGTGATTTGGAATATCTGTATGAGTTCATGGGTGGACTTTGCGCTATATTTACTTGGTAAGTAAGGAATTATTAGTTCATTAATTGTTTTGGTTCATTGATATATAGAGGTTGTGACTTGCGAAATTATGGGGCGGTGGGAGATTTAGGTTTGTGAGGTTTTACGGTATCATATAAATTACCGGGTTTGTAATCATCCATTATTTTAGGGAGCTTATGGCTATCATTTACGGCATTATTGGCTGTAATAAGCTTGTTCACCTGTTGATTGGTAGTTTTCCTTTACTTTTTTTAATTTCAAATATATGTTCGTTTTATAAGCTTGTTTAATAATTTGAAGGTTTCTGAGTACATTTGTGGATTTTTTAAATTGTGAGTTAAGATCGGTGTTTTTTGTCGAACATATTTTTATGACTTCAGCTTTGAGTATATCTTCAATTCAATTATGTGTGACAATGTCTTTTTTTCATTTTCTAGTTTGACAATGTTTTCAAATAATAGTACAATTTCGGCATTTTCATTTTAGTAGTTGTATCGATCAAATAAGTGGCAATTAGATCCTAGGTTAAGGGATTTTATTTTTAATGTTCAGTGATTTTTTGATCGGATAGGTTGATGTATTTATGTGTTTGGTTAGGAAGTAAGATGGTGCCTTTGTATAGAGAGTCAAGATATTTGGGGAATAGTCGTTGGATGTGAATATTCGAAGTTATTATTTATTTCAGCAAAAATATCGAGAATTTAATCAGAATAGTAAATCTAGGTATGCGATGTAAGGGGGTGTATACCCCTTTGATTTTAGGAGAGTTTCACTATTATATTCTAGTCAAATTTCATGGGCGGTTATTTTTCGAAAATAATTGGATGAATTGTAATCTCCTGCAATATGAAAAGATATTTTATTTGTTATTCCTGCACCCATTGGTATTTCAAAGTTGAAATTATTTACTGTTTAGATTAATATTTTTTAGAAGTAATTAAGCATCATTTATTAAAATATAATATTCGACATAACTTTTTATAAACTGAAACTATATGCGTACTCTGAAAAGTGAATCCAATCTTTTGTATATATACACTGGACTCTTAAATCCAATTGTTATATCCTACCATAAAAAAGAATAATATAAAACAGAAAATAAGGTTTGTTAATTTTGTTGGATATTTTTATTTTCTATGTTTGTTATCATTCAGCAATTTCACTCTGAACGAATTGATAAAGAATTTTTTCTGAAACATGTGTTGATGTTGAATTTCATATATGAAAAAGAACCCTACACGCGCCTCTCTCTCTCTCTCTCCGCACCGTGGGGATCGTTGGCAACCGCCCACACAGGTGTATCATATCCTGGTCACGGTGCCAAGTTGTGAACCCCACGCGTGCGCACGATCTTGCCAGACCGTGAACACACTTAAGCCGATCGTCGTAGTTGCAATAAAAAAAATATGTCGATCGAAATTCCTCTAGGCCGGAATGACGACGATGATGATGATGACTTCGTCGATCTCGTCGTCTCGTTCAACTCCCACGTTGAAACTGAAAATGGTCCTAAATAAAAGTACTATATCAGATTTAACTATCTATATCCATTCATAGCTTTTGAGGATGTTTTAGGACCTGCAATGTCGCATGAAACAACTTTTTCACCGAAAAATGATGGATTTTGAGTCCCGTGGAGCCCTAACGGCTATTTTTGGCCTGCCCCTTCTGAATTTTGCAAAATTTTCAAAATGTTTGATTGTTTAGTGTTATTTATGTATAAATGAACACAAAAAATACTACTCGTATGAATCTGAAATTTTCACCCATTACGTCCCACCCCTAATATTAGTCTGTTTCCAAGAATTTACGCTAGTCTTAATATATTAGTAGAGATTATCAGTTGTTTATCATGAAAAACTGTTTCGGTGACTAATAACAAAACCGTATTTCATCTCATGGATCATCAGCAGTGTTGATCAGACACCACCTCCCTTAAAAAAAACAATAACAAAAACGTACTGGATATCAGGTCTAGTTTTTAGTTCCAGATTATTTTTTCTAGCATATTTTGTCATTAAAAATGTTTAAGTGTGTGTATATGTGTGGGTATATCATTTTATTTGTTTCAATTTTTATTTGCGATACTTTGAACGTATTTAACGCTTTATACAACCAATCAGTTTAACTAAATTCTACGTAAGAATATTAGTACTCTTCACCAATGTAATGTTTCATATATGGGAACGTATATATTTTTTTAAATGTTATTATCAACGGATAAGTGTTTCGTTGTCTTAGGAATAATCAGCGTGGCTTACCTAACGAGCTTTGAAATCGGGATTTAAAAGAGTTAAATCAGACGCTCTACTATTGAGCCAACCCCCCGCTAGTAGAAGTGAAATGAATGTGTATATATATATATATATATATATATATATATATATATATATATATATATATATATATATGTATATGTGTGTGTGTGTGGGTGTGGGTGTGTGTGTGTGCTTGACTATTAGATTGAGGAATCCGTATACAAAAAGAGTAAAAGTTCATCATTTAACATATAAACATGTCTCAGTATTTTTTAAAATTTTGTTTTAATGATATAAAAGATTATATAATTTATCACACTTCCAGTAAGCATTCGTTCAAGTATGTGGCATGAATAGATTGCATTAAATGCTAATTCTATTGCCATCGTAGGAATTTCGTTTTTATGGTACAATGATAATACCTGTTTTTGGCAACGAGAAGCGAATACGAATGTCGCAGTTAAAATAATACATTTCTAAAAAGTATTTATGAATTTGCACTGGTACATGTGCACTAGTAACAAAAAACGTACAGACAAATATATATACATGTATAATATATATATTATATATATATATATAATATATATATAATATATATTATATATATATATATTATATATATACATATCATATATATATAAATTTATGTTAGTAAAAGTAGTTAACACGAAGGTTTACGTTGTAGCTCAATAGTGTAGGACGAAAGCTAAGAAAAATGTGAGTGACACACAAATAAGTTTAAGTAAAATCAATGGTGGATGCATTTTAATTTTTTCAACCTTACTGTTAAAAATTGTATACACTGATGAATATGAACATCGGTGATATTTTGTGTATCATGAAAAACATATTTTCTTGACATGGACATTAAAATGGTTTTTACATAAAGGTGTTTTTGTAAACAATATGGAATGTTTTTCTCTGAAAAATTAAGGTTTACATTATGTTATATATATATATATATATATATATATATATATATATATAAGTTTTTGTGTGTGTATCGGCTTTGTAGTTTTTTTCCCATCCACTCACTGATGCAACACTAACGAGTCGTAGCGTTATTTACAACGGACATTTATTTTCGGCTTTCAATCATTCAAAACATAAAAACTCCATATTTGATGTTCGTCTCGTCTTTATAGGCTTTGTTGTTTTTTTCTCATGTATTCACTTTTACAAGGGACATTTATTTTCGGCTTTCAATCATTCAAAACATAAAAACTCCATATTTGATGTTCGTCTCGTCTCTATATGCTTTGTTGTTTTTTTCTCATGTATTCACTTTTACAAGGGACATTTATTTTCGGCCTTCAATCATTCAAAACATAAAAACTACATATTTGATGTTCGTCTCGTCTCTATATGCTTTGTTGTTTTTTTTCTCATGTATTCACTTTTACAAGGGACATTTATTTTCGGCTTTCAATCATTCAAAACATAAAAACTCCATATTTGATGTTCGTCTCGTCTTTATAGGCTTTGTTGTTTTTTTCTCATGTATTTACTTTTACAACGGACATTTATTTTCGGCTTTCAATCATTCAAAACATAAAAACTACATATTTTATGTTCGTCTCGTCTCTATATGCTTTGTTGTTATTTTCTCATGTATTCACTTTTACAACGGACATTTATTTTCGGCTTTCAATCATTCAAAACATAAAAACTACATATTTTATGTTCGTCTCGTCTCTATATACTTTGTTGTTTTTTTTCTCATGTATTCACTTTTACAAGGGACATTTATTTTCGGCTTTCAATCATTCAAAACATAAAAACTACATATTTTATGTTCGTCTCGTCTCTATATGCTTTGTTGTTATTTTCTCATGCGTTCACTTTTACAACGGACATTTATTTTCGGCTTTTAATCATTTAGAGTCGCTGCGTTGTTTACAACAAACATTTATTGTCGGCTTTCTACTATTGAAAGCATTAAAAAAACTCCGTATTTTATGTTTGTCTCGCCTCTATGTTTTTTTCTTATCCATTCACTGATGCAACACCGTAGAGTCGCAGCGTTGTTTACAACGGATATTTATTTTCGGTTTTCAATCATTCAAAAAACTAAAAAATACTCCATATTGGACTTCGTCTCGTCTCGTCTTTTTCGGCTTTGTTTTGTCTTATCCATTCACGTATGCAACACCGTAGACTCGCAGCGTTGCTTAAAACGGTCATTTATTTTTCGACTTTCGATCATTCAAAACATTAAAAAAAACTCCATATTTGACGTTCGTCTCGTGTCTATTGGCTTTTTATGAATGTTCTCTTCTATTCACTGATGCAATCCCGTAGATTCGCAGCGTTGTTTTAAACATATTCATTTTCAGCTTTCCATCATTCAGAACATCAAAAGAATTACATATTTGACGTTTGTCTCGTCTCTATCGGCTTCGTTTTTTTTTCTCATCTATTCACTGATTCAACACCGTAGAGTCGCTAAGTTGTTTACAACGGACATTTATTTTTAGCTTTTTATCATTTACAAAATAACCGTTTTTTTTCCAGCATACAATTGTTTCGATTTACTACCAAGATATTTATAAAATGCTCCTGTATTCTATGCATTTATATCTTTTGGTGGCTATCTTCAGTACTCGTATATAAACAGAGAAAACAAAGAAAAACAAAGAAAAACAAAGGAAAAAAAGCCTGGATTGCAGTTCGTACTCATCATCAGCCCAAAGTCGCGACTTTCACACGCCGTGTGCGTTTCGCTATTAGTTTTTTTCATCGATTGTCATCGACTTAGATATTCATTCCAAACCACATGAAATATAAATTTTAAAAGCTTTGAGGAATGAGCCTCTGATCCTTCCAGATTTCATTCTGTTGTTTTCGTCGAAGTAAAAATGTATAAGATCATTTTTATTCGTTGATTTTCTAAAGACTAAGAAGTTTAGATCGTTTTGCGTGTTGTACAATGTAATATCAAGTAAGTTGAGGATGTGATTATTTTCTAATTCGGAGGTGAAGGAAATGGTGTGATGAATTTAATTAAATTTGTCGACTTAAAACCGAATACTATATCCCACGTCGCAAGTATTTATTCTTGCCCATGTTAGCTATGCTGATTATAGCTGATAGCCAGATACACGTGTCCAAAAATTAATTTATATATATTTGTCAATATTTCTCATGTGAGTTTTTTTCAGTTTTTTTTTTTCATGTATTTTGACTTGCTGTTATCTTTGTCAAGAGTTAATTTTGAACTTTTCTGTCCTCTTTACCCATACTTTTGATCGAGGTGTTTTCATATTGCTACTGAATAACAATTTTCTCTGATAAGCAACAAAGTTAAGTTGAAGACTGTATTTTTCTTTTTCTTGCAGCGAAACGCACGTAAGATGTGGAAAAAGTATTGAATTTGGAAAAAATAAATTTAAAAAATACAATATAAAAAAATTTTTTAATTGTTTTTCTGTGAGAGTTTTGGTCGTTCGACTATATATGAAGATTAAGAAATTGAAAGAACAGATGAAAGGTATGGTTATGGAGTGATTGTTCCTTTGGTTATTTAAATGCATATATATATATATATATATATATATATATATATATATATATATATATATAACTATTGTATCCACATCAAATTTTATAAGGGGATATACTTTTTTATGTATCAATTTTCAGTATTTACTTCAACAGTGCTTGATACGTAAGTAGAGCTAAGTAGTAAGTTATAAAAATATATTTATGTATTGTTAGCCTAAGGTAATTTTTATTTTTTACATGCATAAATAAATAAATAAACAAATAAGTAAAAAAAAAACTAAACTAAAACCTAAAATAGAAATACAAGGGACCATGTGTTAAAATAAGGTCACCCATTATATTGACACAACAAAGAAACAGGATGTATGCCACTCTATAGAAAACAGAAAAATAGAATAGGAAATAGGAAGTAAAACTAACTGGAACTTTGTTCGTGAGAAGCCCAACGATTGGCTAAGAGAACAACAAAGAATCTGATTGGTTTACTAGCTAGCTGTGTATATAAAAACATCCGGCAAAACTAACTCCATGCATTTTACCTGAAGATTCCCCTTGCGATGAAACGCGGAAGCCTCTGTTTAGATTAATTTCCATAAATATTTTTTCATAACTTACTATATATATATATATATATATATATATATTATAATATAAAATGAAGTAATAAAATAAGGTGTCAATCAAATTTTATTAAAGTTGCTAAGGATGCTTTGCATGAACTTTAATAAAATTTGATTGACACCTTATTTTATTACTGCATTTTATATTATAATATTAATGCTCTATCCAGTATATTGAGCTTCAGTTTTTTTATCCGGATGTTTCACTAATTATAAGATATTAGTTGACGCTTATATCTTTTGTTGGATTGCTTCATATATATATATATATATATATATATATATATATATATATATATATATATATATATATATATCAATCTTAGGTAAACTTAATTACGACATAATCATTTACTTCCGTTCCCATAATTCAATATAAACAACCGTTTGTGCACGATCGTTTTGGAGACGATATTAAAACTCATTTATACTTTTTGCATCCATATTTTATGGAAGTTCAGCTTGTTTTCAGCTACAACTGTAACGTGTAGCCAAAAGTTTTACACTAAATAAATATATATTAGATAGATAGATAGATAGATAGATAGATAGATAGATAGATAGATAGATAGATAGATAGATAGATAGATAGATAGATTGTGTGTGAAAATGATGTCAACATTCCGATCTATTCGGCGGGCAATTTGGTTCTCGTTTACCCCTGAACTCTTCTTGCCAGAATTGACTAAGCAGTTGTTGGTGCTTATAAGCAGCGTAATTAAAGCTGAAATAATGTTCCCAGCGACGCACACGTGTGGCTTCCCCACATCAAAAAGGAACATTATGCCCACATAATTAGACACTAGAGGGGATCCAGTATATTGGGACAGAAAAAAAAACACACGGTCATCGTACACACAGGAAACACAGATATATAAAACTATCATAAAATTAAATAACTAATTCTGTTTCGTGACCTATTTATTGGGATATTTTAGCATAAACATTTACGTGGTGTGGTTTCCCTAGATTTGTCTCATGGGCAAAGTAAAGTTAATTTCAAGTTACTCGGCTACAGAAACTTATTGGTAGGTTTCTGGTATCTTTGATGACTTAATGAATCGTGTAGGGTATAATTTGAACATTATACATAATGAATAATCACTCACCAAGGCTTAAAGGCATTCAAGGATAAGAGTTAACGAGACGGATGCATTGGCGGTTGAACAATTAAGAATATTATGAGAAGATTGAAGATGAAGAATGGAAGGAACAAAATTTGATGACTTATGGAGACAGTTAATGAAAAGTATCTATTGCCATTTGATTTGAAGACGACCATATTGTAGCCATCAAGGCAGCAATCCCGTGGCAACGCGTTCCACAGATGGAAAACTTTTGGCAAGAAACTTTGTACATGGAAATTCCGTTTGATATTAGGCACATTGGGGAAAAAGGAAAGTTCTTTGCCATTGTGGTAGTAAGACAAGTTCTTGGTGTGAATGTCTTACAAACAGTAACCAGAGATTGGAGCTCAGTCGAGGATCTTCCGTGGTAATAACGATAGAATAAAGAAAGACTGTGAGAAAGGGGCTGTAGAGGATAGAAGAGACCCCACACACACACTACAGTGCAACGTAAATACAAAATGTCGGACGATCTATCTCATTAACCTTTATCATCGAGATGCTTTTTGCCTTGATAAGGGTGACTTAGCACACTTATCTGTGCTTAGAAAAAATTATATCATTCAAACAAATGATATTCGTTTAACAATACGAATTATTTAATTTTACTTTAATTATTAATTTTACAGATTCTTTTTCACACCGCGACGAAGGAAATCATTGCATGAAACATCATATAGCACATACAGCCAACGCGGCCATGCCAAACCTCGATGGTTGAACCCAACAAAATTTACAAATTGCTAAAGCAAAATTTCAGTAGATTCTCGATCTTGGCATCATTCATTCTTTCAAGAATCTTTGGGCATCTCTCTTACAGCAGTAGAAGTAATGGAAGTTATTTTCAATGGTGGTAGAAAACAAGTTCTTGCTGTGAATGTCTTACAAAGAAGATCCGTATATCGAAGCTCAGTCGATAACCTCCAACGGAAATAAGGATAGAGTAGAGAAAGACTAGCAATAACTCGTCTGTGAGATAGAGGCTTGCTCATCTCACTTATACATGATGCTAATAAAATTAGAAGGCGACTGGGGAGTTTCGGCGATTGTATAGTTTTGAATGCTGCGTCAATTCCAGACAGGTAACCAATTCCTCATATTCATGACTTTATTTCGTCTTTATCCGGTGATTCTTTATTTTCTCGAATAGATTTAATACTTTCACAATTATGTGCAGAAATAGTGCCAGGGTGCGGTAGGTTGTACGTAAATGTAAGCATCCTGTTGAAGTCCTATATATTGAATAAATAGTTGAATATCTTTATCTTGTGGGATAGAACAGATTTGAAATTAAAACTAGTTGTTAATTTTCGGGCAATTTAGTGTGCTTAGGCCCAAATGATTACGATACTAATTAATAAGTAGTAATCTAATAAAATAATAATTCAACTATATATACCACTACAATAGCGTAATTATTTATCCCCCTCTAATCAGAACTAAAATTTAAAACTTGAATCAAACATCTAAATAATTAAATTAGCCCAACATTAAAAGTACAATCATAGAAATTACCACACTTCACCTAATAATAAAGTAATAACACATCAATTTCATAATGTTGTTTCCTAATAAGTTTAAATTAATATCGCAAGTCAAAACTTAATAATAAAAATAAATACTTCCACCAGGTTGTCAGATTTGATATAAAATACATAATGTATCATATAACATATATCATATAACATATAGCATATAACATATTTAATATATCATACAACATATATCATATAACATATATCCTATAAGATATATCATATAACATATATCATATATCATATATTGTATAATATATATGATATAACATATTATATATCATATATCATATAACATATATAATATATCATACAACATATATCATATAACATATATCATATATAATATAATATATATCATATAAAATATATCATATATCATAAAAAATATATAATATAATATATTATATATCATATATCATATAACATATATCACATATAATATGTATCATATAAAATATATCATATATCATATAACATATATCACATAACGTATATCACATAACATATATCATATGACATATATCATATAAAATATGTCATATAACACATATCATATATCATATAACATATAACAAATACCATACATCATATAACATATGTCATGAATTTACATTCTATTAAAGAATTATCTTAGATAAATAATCACGTATGTATTGAATATATATTTACTTACATAATCGTAATAATATATTCATCGAGTGGAAGAAACAATCCAAATTCCAACCCAGGCATTTTAGAGAATTAAGCGTACAACAAGATTCCCGCCCATCAACTGTACATGATTTGTTGAAAATTATCTTGAAAACTTAATAATTCTTTAGTCTTAATTTTCCCTCTGATATAACTCCTCCAAATTTAGGTATAAGTGGACCTTAATAATTAATTTAAACTGAATTATCGCCCTTGACATAACTTGTTCAAACGTGGATTTCTTTTTTAATAAAACCGTACGTGATTTGTTGAAAATTATTATAAAAACTTAATAATTCTTTAGTCTTAATTTTCCCTCTGATATAACTCCTCCAAATGTAGGTATAATTGGACCATAATAATTCATTTAAGCTGAATTATCGCCCTTGGCATAACTCTTTCAAACGTGGATTTCTTTTTTAATAAAACCGTTAACTAAAGTAATCGAGGAGCATCTATGAAGAAATGCAACAATCTTCAGAAAGTAAAAGACATTCCTAACTCTCCTCGCCTAACACATAAAAAAATATTTTAAACTTAATAATTCCTCCAATATAATGATTATACATAATTACTACTTTTAATTTTTAAAAGAACTCCAACTTACAGAAGAACCGTAAACAAACAGTCCAATGCCTCTCAATGGTTATAATACAACGATAAGCAATTTTTCGGTGACATTCAATTAAATCAATAAAATACAGTTTAACACTAAAATCGACGTCGTCTTTTTCTTAATGCATATAGCAAGCTTACGAGAAAAGTATGTTGAAATTGTTGAAATTTCGCAACCAGCAGGGCATAAAGAAGTTATTATTTTTTACTTCCTTTTCTTTTTGTTGTGTGAATCTTCTGCTATTCATCACTGACGCGCTGAGAGGTTTCCCGTCGCCAGCCGGGTGTGCAGGGCTGAATTTTGCTCGTAACAAATAACGCGTTTCGAGATAAAATAGAATATTTTACTTGACATCAAAGCCATCCGTTTGGCACGAACCGCTAATGAATTTTCTCTGCCAAAATCTGGACCGTGATTGCTAACCACACAGAATTAATGATTTAAAAGTGTGGAGGAAAGAAAACAACTCTAACGCCAAACCCTTACCCTAACCCTAACCTTAACCCTAACCACACAGAATTAATGATTTTCTAATGAGATCAGGTGCCTCTAAGAGGAAGCCACAAATGGAGACGGGTCTAATATATTCGTTTAGAACAAAAGATGATAATTATATCAAATTAAGATATTTCTAAATCAACATTAAGTAACGGTACATTTTCGCAATATTTTTTTTTCTGAGAAAATCTTACATATTCCTTAATCAGAGAAGAATTTGTCAAAAATAAATTCCATTTACCCCGTCGTTGCTTCTTTTAAATAGCTAACGGATAGCCAATTAAAACATTGGATTATATTGATTTGGTTCCAGTGTTAACTATCAAGGATACGTGAGCTACTACTTAATGAGATTTAAATTTGTAGGGGACATGTTAGCACGTAAAGAGGAAATACAGTCAGACTTGGAGTCAGGTAGCTAGCTTTTAGCTTTTAGGGGTCATTGTTTTCCATCCGAACAATATAAAAGAGAAAATGACGTCAGACGAGATAAGAAAAAGCGCGTATAAGAAATGACTTTAGAATCGATGTTAACTAAAAGTAAAGGATGGGCCCTGAAATCGATATTTGTTTTCCGCACCGTTGTTCGTCATATTCTTGTGCCAAGTTTGTTTCCTAAGCGAAAATGCCCCTCACAGAGATACACCAATTGGGGGACGACGAAAGACCTGAAATAATTTTGGAGGAAATGTTCCCAGTTTCCGAGGACTACTGTTATTGAGGGTTGAAACACGAGGTATGCTTCAATTGTATACTTTATGATTTTTGTTTCACTAGATCGCTACATCCAAAGTGTTATATCTCCCTTTGGAGGGGAGGTAATTCAAGTCTTGTCTGATGATAACGGTGATGATGATCGTAGTAGTAATCTGCTTCTTCCAGTCTATCATCTTGGATTTGAAGCGCACGTGCTTTTAATCTGAAAAAATGCCTTTAAAGAAACAACGGCACCTGTGGTTACGGTTCACTTGTTTATCAAATCCTTCGGAATACGAAAGCAATGAACTGTGGTTGTTTTAAATACGTCAGGGAGAGGGGGCAATCTCAGAATCGTCTAGACACCAGTTCTTACAAAACGCGTACAATTCATTCGAAGAGAGAGCAAGACGGAAGTTAAAATCACGTCACCCTCTTCCGGCTCTGGCGGAATCCCACTCCTCCGACTTGGTTTTGAAAATTGCAGACAACTCGTCCTCTCCTTGCTTTGAATTATCTAACATTTTGGATTTGAAGTGCACGTGCTGCTTACCTGACAAAAATCCCTTTAAATAAACCACAAGACCTGTTGTTACGGTTAACTTGTTTATTAAAATCCTTCGGAATACGAAAGCAGTGAACCTACTTTACATTATCTAACACTTCTGGTCATATTGGATTCCTGTCATTGGACTTCAGCAATGACGAGGTATTTTGACTTCAGAGAAATATATTTCATAGACAGTCGTCAGAGAAAAATACGTCCAATAGTCAATAATAAATCCGAATAGAAAACGTCAAACTATTTTATTTCATTACGTTCTCGGCGTTCTCTCGTCCGTTAATCGGTTTCCATGTTTACTTTTATGTTGTCTATTCGAATTTATTTATTAACGATTGCACTATTATTTTTATGTTTTCTATTCGAATTTATTATTGATTATTGCACTATTCTTCTTCTTAAATATTCGAGTGTGCGAGTTAACTCGTGCGTATATATGCTGGTTTTATATTGCCGGTTAGGTTAGGCGAGAGGTAATGGGGTAGACAAGAGGTCAATGAAGGTTAAGTATGAATGGAAAGCCAGGATCGTGAGAACGAAAGCGAATATACAAAACGTTATAAGTGACGTCATATATACGAACGCGATGGAATCCCAGGAGTAGAATTTTCATTAGCTTTGAAGAAGCGATTGAGAATGGCAGGCGTGTTAAAATGGGCCAACCAACCTGCAATATCTATCAATCCGTCTTGATATCTATATTCATATCTGTATCTATCTATATCTCTATATGTCTATTTATCTCTCTTCTTACCTATGAAGATTACAACAATAAGACAACAATAAGACAATCATAATTTTAAGTGATAAACCACTTATGATGTTAATTGTAACGTGATTAGCGAGTGCAACTCAATAAACCTATCGTCTTATCGACCTGACGTTGTCGAATTATTGCCTTCCTTATATAAGAGAATGTCTGGTGAGCTTTTTATTTCAGTTCTATATTTTAGCAACTAATTCGGGCCAACACACGCATCGGTAATGGTCATGGGGGAGAGAGATATCGGGCACGGTAGGGTTTTATTAATTAGAAGGGTCGATCGCACCACGGTTATAAGATGATTGAAGACTACATAATTGCCTCCAATGTTCATGCAACATTCTCTGAAAGTGAATCTACAAAATATGTTGTTTAACTTTCTTTTAAATTGTGTATCTATGAAAAATTGTAAAATATCGTAATTGGTTGAAATTCTAAACGATCAAATAAATAATGCTATTATGGATATCTTTTTTAATATACAAATTCTGATCATTATTAGTTTAGTTAGATTATTAGTAGACAAGTAGAAAAGGAGCGAAGCGAAGAATACTAGCAGAACAGGTGTAATGAAATAACTCAGGGTCATCACAAAGGAATGATAGAAAATAAAAATTATAATTTAGATTATAAATAGATGTAGGTTAGGGGTGCAGTAAACGTCGTGTTCGGAATGCGACTGTGATTATTTTGATAATTTCATGGTTAAGTGAAAATAAAAATATAAACATGTGTGTCGTTTGAGGTAAATGTAGCGAGGAATTTGTGAATGAAAACAATTTTCAGGGTTGCAGTCAAAGATCGATTGAGAATCGAGGGAAAACGACCAAGCCAGACTGAAAAGCTGTAGTAACTGACTTTCTCATATAAATACTAAGTACTGTGTTTTTATTATTGTTATGCATAAATATATCAACTGCAGTAACTTTCTTTCTCATACAAATACTAAGTAGTGTATTTTTATTATTGTTATGCATAAATATATCAACTGCAGTAACTTTCTTTCTCATACAAATACTAAGTAATGTATTTTTATTATTGTTATGCATAAATATATTAACTGTAGCTACTTTCTCATACAAATACTAAGTAATGTATTTTTATCATTGTTATACATACATATATTAACTGTAGCTACTTACTTTCTCATACAAATACTAAGTAGTGTATTTTTATTATTGTTATGCATAAATATATCAACTGCAGTAACTTACTTTCTCATACCAATACTAAGTAATGTATTTTTATTATTGTTATGCATAAATATATTAACTGTAGTTACTTTCTCATACACATACTTAGTAGTGTGTTTTTATTATTTTATGCCTAAATGTATAAACTGTTGTTACTGTAGTGTATTTTTATTATTTTTATGCCTAAATATATAAACTGTAGTTACTTAATTTCTCATAAAAATACTAAGTAGTGTATTTTTTTATTCTTATGAATAAATATATTAACTGTAGTTACTTAATTTCTTATACAAATACTTAGTAGTGTATTTTTATGATTGTTATGCATACATATATTAACTGTATTTACTTACTTTCTCATACAAATACTAAGTAGTGCATTTTTTATCATTGTTATGCCTTAATATATAAACTGTAGTAACTTACTTTCTCATACAAATACTATGTAGGGTATTTTTATAATTGTTATGCATAAATATATTAACTGTAGTTACTTACTTTCTAATACAAATACTAAGTAGTGTATTTTTATTATTGTTATGCATAAATATATTAACTGTAGTTACTTACTTTCGAATACAAATACTAAGTAGTGTATGTTTATTATTGTTATGCATAAATATATTAACTGTAGTTACTTACTTTCTCATACAAATACTAAGTAGTGTATTTTTATCATTGTTATGCATAAATATATTAACTGTAGTTACTTACTTTCTAATACAAATACTAAGTAGTGTATTTTTGATCATTTTTATGTGTAAATATATTAACTGTAGTTACTTACTTTCTCATACAAATACAAAGTAGTGTATTTTTGATCATTTTTATGCATACATATATTAACTGTAGTTACTTACTTTCTAATACAAATACTAAGTAGTGTATTTTTGATCATTTGTATGTATAAATATATTAACTGTAGTTACTTACTTGCTCATACAAATACTAAGTAGTGTATTTTTGACAATTTTTATGTATAAATATATTAACTGTAGTTACTTACTTACTCGTACAAATACTAAGTAGTGTATTTTTGATCATTTTTATGTATGAATATATAAACTGTAGTTACTTACTTACTCATGCAAATACTAAGTAGTGTATTTTTGACCATTTTTATGTATGAATATATCAACTGTAGTCACTTACTTACTCATACAAATACTAAGTAGTGTATTTTTGACCATTTTTATGTATGAATATATTAACTGTAGTTACTTACTCATACAAATACTAAGTAGTGTATTTTTATTATTGTTATGCCTAAATATATTAACTGTAGTTTCTGACTTTCTCATACAAATACTAAGTAGTGTATTTTTATTATTGTTATGCATAACTATATTAACTGTAGTTACTTACTTTCTCATACTAATACTAAGTAGTGTGTTTTTATTATTGTTATGCATAAATATATTAACTGTCGTTACTTAGTTTCTCATACAAATACTAAGTAGTGTATTTTTGATCATTTTTAGGCGTAAATATATTTACTGTAGTTACTTACTTTCTCATACAAATAATAAGTAGTTTATTTTTGATCATTTTTATGGATAAATATATTAACTGTAGTTACTTACTTTCTCATACAAATACTAAGTAGAGTAGTGTATTTTTATTATTGTTATGCATAAATATATTAACTGTAGTTACTTACTTTCTCATACAAATACTAAGTAGTGTATTTTTGATCATTTTTATGCGTAAATATATTAACTGTAGTTACTTACTTTCTCATACAAATACTAAGTAGTGTATTTTTTTATTCTTATGCATAAATATATAAACTACAGTTACTAACTTTCTCATACAAATACTAAATAGTTTATTTTTATTATTGTTATGCATAAATATATTAACTGTAGTTACTTACTTTCTAATACAAATACTAAGTAGTGTATGTTTATTATTGTTATGCATAAATATATTAACTGTAGTTACTTACTTTCTCATACAAATACTATGTAGGGTATTTTTATAATTGTTATGCATAAATATATTAACTGTAGTTACTTACTTTCTAATACAAATACTAAGTAGTGTATTTTTATTATTGTTATGCATAAATATATTAACTGTAGTTACTTACTTTCGAATACAAATACTAAGTAGTGTATGTTTATTATTGTTATGCATAAATATATTAACTGTAGTTACTTACTTTCTCATACAAATACTAAGTAGTGTATTTTTATCATTGTTATGCATAAATATATTAACTGTAGTTACTTACTTTCTAATACAAATACTAAGTAGTGTATTTTTATTATTGTTATGCATAAATATATTAACTGTAGTTACTTACTTTCTCATACAAATACTAAGTAGTATATTTTTATTATTGTTATGCATAAATATATTAACTGTAGTTAATTACTTTCTCATACTAATACTAAGTAGTGTATTTTTATCATTGTTATGCATAAATATATTAACTGTTGTTATTTAGTTTCTCATACAAATACTAAGTAGTGTATTTTTGATCATTTTTATGTGTAAATATATTAACTGTAGTTACTTACTTTCTCATACAAATACAAAGTAGTGTATTTTTGATCATTTTTATGCATACATATATTAACTGTAGTTGCTTACTTACTCATACAAATACTAAGTCGTGTATTCTTGACCATTTTTATGTATAAATATATTAACTGTAGTTACTTACTTACTCATACAAATACTAAGTAGTGTATTCTTGACCATTTTATTGTATAAATATATTAACTGTAGTTACTTACTTTCTCATACAAATACTAAGTAGTGTATATTTGATCATTTGTATGTATAAATATATTAACTGTAGTTACTTACTTGCTCATACAAATACTAAGTAGTGTATTTTTCACAATTTTTATGTATAAATATATTAACTGTAGTTACTTACTTACTCGTACAAATACTAAGTAGTGTATTTTTGATCATTTTTATGTATGAATATATAAACTGTAGTTACTTACTTACTCATGCAAATACTAAGTAGTGTATTTTTGACCATTTTTATGTATGAATATATCAACTGTAGTCACTTACTTACTCATACAAATACTAAGTAGTGTATTTTTGACCATTTTTATGTATGAATATATTAACTGTAGTTACTTACTTACTCATGCAAATACTAAGTAGTGTATTTTTGACCATTTTTATGTATAAATATATTAACTGTAGTTACTTACTCATACAAATACTAAGTAGTGTATTTTTATTATTGTTATGCATAAATATATTAACTGTAGTTTCTGACTTTCTCATACAAATACTAAGTAGTGTATTTTTATTATTGTTATGCATAACTATATTAACTGTAGTTACTTACTTTCTCATACTAATACTAAGTAGTGTGTTTTTATTATTGTTATGCATAAATATATTAACTGTCGTTACTTAGTTTCTCATACAAATACTAAGTAGTTTATTTTTGATCATTTTTAGGCGTAAATATATTTACTGTAGTTACTTACTTTCTCATACAAATAATAAGTAGTTTATTTTTGATCATTTTTATGGATAAATATATTAACTGTAGTTACTTACTTTCTCATACAAATACTAAGTAGAGTAGTGTATTTTTATTATTGTTATGCATAAATATATTAACTGTAGTTACTTACTTTCTCATACAAATACTAAGTAGTGTATTTTTGATCCTTTTTATGCGTAAATATATTAACTGTAGTTACTTACTTTCTCATACAAATACTAAGTAGTGTATTTTTGATCATTTTTATACATACATATATTAACTGTAGTTGCTTACTTTCTCATACAAATACTAAGTAGTGTATTTTTATTATTGTTATGCATAACTAAATTAACTGTAGTTACTTACTTTCTCATACAAATACTAAGTAGTGTATTTTTATTATTGTTATGCATAACTATATTAACTGTAGTTACTTACTTTCTCGTACAAATACTAAGTAGTGTATTTTTATTATTGTTATGCATAAATATATTAACTGTAGTTACTTACTTTCTCATACAAATACTAAGTAGTCTATTTTTGATCATTTTTATGCATAAATATATTAACTGTAGTTACTTACTTACTCATACAAATACTAAGTAGTGTATTTTTGACAATTTTTATGTATAAATATATTAACTGTAGTTACTTACTTACTCATACAAATACTAAGTAGTGTATTTTTGATAATTTTTCTGCATAAACATATCAATAGTAGTTACTTACTTTCTCATACAAATACTAAGTAGTGTATTTTTATTATTGTTATGCATAAATATATTAACTGTAGTTACTTACTTTCTCATACAAATACTAAGTAGTGTATTTTTATTATTGTTATGCATAAGAATAGTAACAATAGTTACTTACTTTCTCATAAAAATATTTAGTAGTGTATGTTTATTATTGTTATGCAGTAATATATTAACTGTAGTTACTTTCTCATACAAATACTAAGTAGTGTATTTTTATTATTGTTATGCATAACTATATTAACTGTAGTTACTTACTTTATCATACTAATACTAAGTAGTGTGTTTTTATTATTGTTATGCATAAATATATTAACTGTCGTTACTTAGTTTCTCATACAAATACTAAGTAGTATATTTTTATTATTGTTATGCAGTAATATATTAACTGTAGTTACTTTCTCATACAAATACTAAGTAGTGTATTTTTGATCATTTTTATGCATAAATATATTAACTGTAGTTACTTACTTTCTCATACAAATACTAAGTTGTGTATTTTTATTATTGTTATGCATAAATATATTAACTGTAGTTACTTACTTTCTCATACAAATACTAAGTAGTGTATTTTTATTATTGTTATGCATAAATATATTGACTGTAGTTACTTACTTTCTTATACAAATACTAAGTAGTGTATTATTATTATTGTTATGCATAAATATATTAACTGTAGTTACTTACTTTCTCATACAAATACTAAGTAGTATATTTTTATTATTGTTATGCATAAATATATTAACTGTAGTTACTTTCTCATACAAATACTAAGTAGGGTATTTTTATTATTGTTATGCATAAATATATTAACTGTAGTTACTTACTTTCTAATACAAATACTAAGTAGTGTATTTTTATTATTGTTATGCATAAATATATTAACTGTAGTTACTTACTTTCTCATACAAATACTAAGTAGTATATTTTTATTATTGTTATGCATAAATATATTAACTGTAGTTACTTACTTTTACATACAAATACTAAGTAGTATATTTTTATTATTGTTATGCATAAATATATTAACTGTAGTTACTTACTTTCTCATACTAATACGAAGTAGTGTATTTTATCATTGTTATGCATAAATATATTAACTGTTGTTATTTAGTTTCTCATACAAATACTAAGTTGTGTATTTTTGATCATTTTTATGCGTAAATATATTAACTGTAGTTACTTACTTACTCATACAAATACTAAGTCGTGTATTCTTGACCATTTTTATGTATAAATATATTACCTGTAGTTACTTACTTACTCATACAAATACTAAGTAGTGTATTCTTGACCATTTTATTGTATAAATATATTAACTGTAGTTACTTACTTTCTCATACAAATACTAAGTAGTGTATTTTTGATCATTTGTATGTATAAATATATTAACTGTAGTTACTTACTTGCTCATACAAATACTAAGTAGTGTATTTTTGACCATTTTTATGTATAAATATATTAACTGTAATTTTTTACTTACTCATACAAATACTAAGTAGTGTATTTTTGACCATTTTTATCTATAAATATATTAACTGTAGTTACTTACTTTCTGATACAAATATTAAGTAGTGTATTTTTGACCATTTTTATATATAAATATATTAACTGTAGTTACTTACTTACTCGTACAAATACTAAGTAGTGTATTTTTGATCATTTTTATGTATGAATATATAAACTGTAGTTACTTACTTACTCATGCAAATACTAAGTAGTGTATTTTTGACCATTTTTATGTATGAATATATCAACTGTAGTTACTTACTTACTCATACAAATACTAAGTAGTGTATTTTTGACCATTTTTATGTATGAATATATTAACTGTAGTTACTTACTTACTCATGCAAATACTAAGTAGTGTATTTTTGACCATTTTTATGTATAAATATATTAACTGTAGTTACTTACTCATACAAATACTAAGTAGTGTATTTTTATTATTGTTATGCCTAAATATATTAACTGTAGTTTCTGACTTTCTCATACAAATACTAAGTAGTGTATTTTTATTATTGTTATGCATAACTATATTAACTGTAGTAACTTACTTTCTCATACTAATACTAAGTAGTGTGTTTTTATTATTGTTATGCATAAATATATTAACTGTCGTTACTTAGTTTCTCATACAAATACTAAGTAGTGTATTTTTGATCATTTTTAGGCGTAAATATATTTACTGTAGTTACTTACTTTCTCATACAAATAATAAGTAGTTTATTTTTGATCATTTTTATGGATAAATATATTAACTGTAGTTACTTACTTTCTCATACAAATACTAAGTAGAGTAGTGTATTTTTATTATTGTTATGCATACATATATTAACTGTAGTTACTTACTTTCTCATACAAATACTAAGTAGTGTATTTTTGATCATTTTTATGCGTAAATATATTAACTGTAGTTACTTACTTTCTCATACAAATACTAAGTAGTGTATTTTTGATCATTTTTATGCATACATATATTAACTGTAGTTACTTACTTTCTCATACAAATACTAAGTAGTGTATTTTTGATAATTTTTATGCATAAACATATCAATAGTAGTTACTTACTTTCTCATACAAATACTAAGTAGTGTATTTTTATTATTGTTATGCATAACTATATTAACTGTAGTTACTTACTTTCTCGTACAAATACTAAGTAGTGTATTTTTATTATTGTTATGCATAAATATATTAACTGTAGTTACTTACTTTCTCATACAAATACTAAGTAGTCTATTTTTGATCATTTTTATGCATAAATATATTAACTGTAGTTACTTACTTACTCATACAAATACTAAGTAGTGTATTTTTGACAATTTTTATGTATAAATATATTAACTGTAGTTACTTACTTACTCATACAAATACTAAGTAGTGTATTTTTGATAATTTTTATGCATAAACATATCAATAGTAGTTACTTACTTTCTCATACAAATACTAAGTAGTGTATTTTTTATTATTGTTATGCATAAATATATAAACTGTTTTTTCGTTACTTTCTCATACAAATACTAAGTAGTGTATTTTTATTATTGTTATGCATAAGATTAGTAACAATAGTTACTTACTTACTCATAAAAATATTTAGTAGTGTATGTTTATTATTGTTATGCAGTAATATATTAACTGTAGTTACTTTCTCATACAAATACTAAGTAGTGTATTTTTATTATTGTTATGCATAACTATATTAACTGTAGTTACTTACTTTCTCATACTAATACTAAGTAGTGTGTTTTTATTATTGTTATGCATAAATATATTAACTGTCGTTACTTAGTTTCTCATACAAATACTAAGTAGTATATTTTTATTATTGTTATGCAGTAATATATTAACTGTAGTTACTTTCTCATACAAATACTAAGTAGTGTATTTTTGATCATTTTTATGCATAAATATATTAACTGTAGTTACTTACTTTCTCATACAAATACTAAGTTGTGTATTTTTATTATTGTTATGCATAAATATATTAACTGTAGTTACTTACTTTCTCATACAAATACTAAGTAGTGTATTTTTATTATTGTTATGCATAAATATATTAACTGTAGTTACTTACTTTCTCATACAAATACTAAGTAGTGTATTATTATTATAGTTATGCATAAATATATTAACTGTAGTTACTTACTTTCTCATACAAATACTAAGTAGTATATTTTTATTATTGTTATGCATAAATATATTAACTGTAGTTTCTTTCTCATACAAATACTAAGTAGGGTATTTTTATTATTGTTATGCATAAATATATTAACTGTAGTTACTTACTTTCTAATACAAATACTAAGTAGTGTATTTTTATTATTGTTATGCATAAATATAGTAACTGTAGTTACTTACTTTCTCATACAAATACTAAGTAGTATATTTTTATTATTGTTATGCATAAATATATTAACTGTAGATACTTACTTTCTCATACAAATACTAAGTAGTATATTTTTATTATTGTTATGCATAAATATATTAACTGTAGTTACTTACTTTCTCATACTAATACTAAGTAGTGTATTTTATCATTGTTATGCATAAATATATTAACTGTTGTTATTTAGTTTCTCATACAAATACTAAGTAGTGTATGTTTGATCATTTTTATGCGTAAATATATTAACTGTAGTTACTTACTTACTCTTACAAATACTAAGTCGTGTATTCTTAACCATTTTTATGTATAAATATATTAACTGTAGTTACTTATTTACTCATACAAATACTAAGTAGTGTATTCTTGACCATTTTATTGTATAAATATATTAACTGTAGTTACTTACTTTCTCATACAAATACTAAGTAGTGTATTTTTGATCATTTGTATGTATAAATATATTAACTGTAGTTACTTACTTGCTCATACAAATACTGAGTAGTGTATTTTTGACCATTTTTATATATAAATATATTAACTGTAGTTACTTACTTACTCGTACAAATACTAAGTAGTGTATTTTTGATCATTTTTATGTATGAATATATAAACTGTAGTTACTTACTTACTCATGCAAATACTAAGTAGTGTATTTTTGACCATTTTTATGTATGAATATATCAACTGTAGTTACTTACTTACTCATACAAATACTAAGTAGTGTATTTTTGACCATTTTTATGTATGAATATATTAACTGTAGTTACTTACTTACTCATGCAAATACTAAGTAGTGTATTTTTGACCATTTTTATGTATAAATATATTAACTGTAGTTACTTACCTATACAAATACTAAGTAGTGTATTTTTATTATTGTTATGCCTAAATATATTAACTGTAGTTTCTGACTTTCTCATACAAATACTAAGTAGTGTATTTTTATTATTGTTATGCATAACTATATTAACTGTAGTTACTTACTTTCTCATACTAATACTAAGTAGTGTGTTTTTATTATTGTTATGCATAAATATATTAACTGTAGTTACTTACTTTCTCATACAAATACTAAGTAGTGTATTTTTGATCATTTTTATGCATACATATATTAACTGTAGTTACTTACTTTCTCATACAAATACTAAGTAGTGTATTTTTATTATTGTTATGCATAACTATATTAACTGTAGTTACTTACTTTCTCATACAAATACTAAGTAGTGTATTTTTATTATTGTTATGCATAACTATATTAACTGTAGTTACTTACTTTCTCGTACAAATACTAAGTAGTGTATTTTTATTATTGTTATGCATAAATATATAAACTGTAGTTACTTACTTTCTCATACAAATACTAAGTAGTCTATTTTTGATCATTTTTATGCATAAATATATTAACTGTAGTTACTTACTTACTCATACAAATACTAAGTAGTGTATTTTTGACAATTTTTATGTATAAATATATATAAACTGTAGTTACTTACTTACTCATACAAATACTAAGTAGTGTATTTTTGATCATTTTTATGCGTAAATATATTAACTGTAGTTACTTACTTTCTCATACAAATACTAAGTAGTGTATTTTTGATCATTTTTATGCATACATATATTAACTGTAGTTACTTACTTTCTCATACAAATACTAAGTAGGGTATTTTTATTATTGTTATGCATAAATATATTAACTGTAGTTACTTACTTTCTCATACAAATACTAAGTAGTATATTTTCATTATTGTTATGCATAAATATATTAACTGTAGTTACTTACTTTCTAATACAAATACTAAGTAGTGTATTTTTATTATTGTTATGCATAAATATATTAACTGTAGTTACTTACTTTCTAATACAAATACTAAGTAGTGTATTTTTATTATTGTTATGCATAAATATATTAACTGTAGTTACTTACTTTTACATACAAATACTAAGTAGTATATTTTTATTATTGTTATGCATAAATATATTTACTGTAGTTTCTTACTCTCCTGTACAAATACTAAGTAGTGTATTATTTATTATTGTTATACATAAATATATTAACTGTAGTTACTTTCTCATACAAATACTAAGTAGTTTATTTTTTCCACGAAATTTCACTAATAAATTTCTTTCGTGCTATCCATAAAGCGATATAAGCTAGGTAAAGACGAAAATTGACATACCCAGGTATTGTACCAACACTACTTAATGAGTAGGTATAATCTAGTTAAATCATTAGTAAAATTCACAAATCTCTGCAATCCGACCATATTTTGTACAAATAAACTTCACTCTAAACCTGACCTGTCCACCAAGTTTCAGTCATGAATCTCTAACAGTCTTTATTATATTGCTATTCAATTATAAGCACAATTGGATACGACATGCAACAGTGTCCATAACTCTTACGCACTCTTTTTTCGTTTCACTGCCTTGCTGTGGGCTGTGGTGACACTCTTCCGATCCGCAATAGTCTGGGATTTTTTTGATAGATATTATCGTTGAGATGATCTCACATATAAGAATCTGAATGGTTTAAAGTCTTGTGAAGTCTATTAAAAGTTACACATTTTACTGATGAAACGATCACAAAAGTGTCCCATTGAACGGTGATAAAACAAAGACTATTGGGCATTCGTGACTGAAACTTCAACGGGTTAGGCATAGATTGAAATGTACTTGTGCCAAAGATGTTTGGATTGTGGAAATGCGTTATTAACGATTCAAAGTTTACATCAGATCAATTTCCAATGGAATACATTTGGAAGAAAAGTACGTTTGGGCTAAATTAAGGCACATGTGCACTAACATTTTAAATAATGGGGTCAAAAGGAAACCTCTAATTCTCTTCTAAAACCATCCTTTCCCAATAATATGTTTAGGGTTGTATTATTTGGATAACTAGGACTACTGTTCTCATCTTTTACATATACGTTTTGTCGAACTCTAGAGTCTGTACGGAATTTCGAACTGAATTATTTATTTAATCCATGGAAGGCCGGAGGTTACATTCAAGATAACAACAGAAGTTTAAATAATCCAAATAATATAAATGCTCAATCTTTCTAAAAAATAATACAAAAAATGTTTAGGGGTGTTCGGTTATAACTAGCTTCGTTTACGAGTTATTTTCTACATGTACTGATGAACATTTTTATTTGTATTTTCTCTGTTTTTCTTGTTTCCTCAAAATAAACCCTTCATTAGTTATGTTGATCTTTCATTTACCGAGCGTGTATAAAACCTTTATACAACCGTGTCGTCGTTGTCTTAGTAGTAGTAGTAGTAGTAGTAGTAGTAGTAGTAGTAGTAGTAGTAGTAGAAGTAGTAGTCGTGGTGATCGTCGTGGTGATCGTCATGGTGTTGTTGTTGATGGTGGTGGTGGTGGTCGTCGTCGTGAACCCAGGTTGTTGATCGTCTGTTGATACAAAACTACTCAGACACCAATGTTCGGTTTTTAATAAGGTTTATTTAAAACATGGAAGAACAGTTACAGATAGATAGATAGATAGATAGATAGATAGATAGATAGATAGATAGATAGATAGATAGATAGATAGATAGATAGATAGATAGCCTGTCTCGCTATACTCAGCCACATTGCGCTCGCTGTCCACATTTCAGGAACAGCACGCAGACGCGTCTTTCCTCCTTTAAATCTCGCCAGGTTAATGAAAGAAGAAACAGCTCTCCCGGAAATCATGTGGTTTCGTAATTTCTGCCTGGTATCACTCTCTGACGATTGCCACTCAAACACGTCCCTCATTATGCAACATTTGAAATCTTTTTTCGCCTAACATTCAGCAGCGGGGTGTAATTAGAATTGAAATACAATACGAATGCTTTAAAATTTTCAGTTATGCTCGATCAACTTTTAATTTCCGCGTTTTCGAAGCGATTTGCATTTATGATAAAAAGAAGGCAATGCAGTCACCGAATTTAAACGGCGTTCCTCGTGCGGCATTCATCCTGGTCGCGATAAACCGGCTTCTTTCTTCAATGAGGAAGTTTCTAGGGAATAGTAAATTTACAAGCGGTCCCTAGTCGTATGTATATTCTGGTCAGTGGAAATGATTTTGACGACGTTAGGTTATGCAGGGAGATGTCGCCATTCTCTCGCATACAGCGCCTGGTATTCCCAAATGGTTACCCATCTCGTCCTGATCAGTTTCAACGTCGCTTAACTTCGGTGAATCAACGAAAATCGGTGTGTAAATGTGACTATGATAAGATTGAGCATGGCAAATACTAAATGGATGACCAAATGTAACAAAGATCTATTACAATTCAAATTAATCTAAAGATCAACCGTATACAAATCATATGTACGGTTTCGGCATAAAATAACCCAACGATTGTTGATATGCCGTAAAAATCCAACTACAATAATAACACTTCTTCAAGTCCAACCCTTCCTAACTGTGGTAAAATGGATGGCAAGGTGGTAATGTAAGAGGTACCCGATTAACCGGGCTCTGGTGAAAACCCAGGAGAAGTCGTCCTCTGGTCGTCTCTGCCTTTGCGTGTGGCACAGAAACAAAAATCGAGTGAGTGAAAGTGGTAACATTGTTTTGCGCTATTCCATTGTGTGTTTTGGGGCCAAACTTTCACCGACTTCGCATGCAACCATTCAGTCTTGCTGCTCTCGGTGTCACTCTCGGTAAGTAAGAACCTGTAATTCTGCAAGTTAACGAATTGCTGTGAATAACGAAGAAGCTTTCATACAGACCTGCGGCACGATCTTCATGAGCTCTAAACAAAATTCCGACTCGCTTAACAAATAAACAAAGCTTGACAGACCAATGAAATTACTATTTCAAACGTAAGCATCACAGACCGACCTTTGGGTCAAGCATTGAGCTCGAGTTATATAGTCAGTTTCCAAAGCCAGTTAAATATTTTTTTAATATAAAAACAAAATCAAAAATGAGTCTCTTTCTGCTCCTTATATCCTCCTCTTCCTCTTCTTCTCTACAGTTACGGGTTAAATAACATTACTACTTGTAGCGGTATTCCTTTTAGTGTATAATGAACTATTCAAATGGTGTTATTCTTTCATTTCGTTATTACCTTCGAATGTGGTAGATATCGTGTAAAATAAGAGCGGGATCAAACAACATACAGTGAGAGAGGGTGAGAGTAATAGATAGAAATTTAGTAATAGATGAGTCATATATATATATATATATATATATATATATATATTCTTTGTTTGTTTGACCCACTTAGAAGTGAAGAGCTACAAAATATTTTTTTAAAGAAAGGGAGGAAAATTCATTGGTTGAGGGAAACGAATAGGTAGTGAGGGGTAATAAAATTACGGACTCTGATGATTGGCTTGAAGTTTAACTGGGCACGGGTTAACTATAAAAACAATCAAAGAATGTAAATGTAAATCCATGCATTTAGTTTGATGATTTCCGTGTGGAACAAAATACAAAGGTTTCTTAGTAGCTTACTTACCATAATAAGTATATATATATATATATATATATATATATATATATATATATATATATATATATATATATATATATATATATATATTAAATTCCCGAAACAGTTTTTCATGGTAAACAACTGATGATCCCTTAAAATAGTGTTAGAAACAAACTAATATAATAACTGTAAAAAATAAATCGACTTACATGAGTGATTTTCCACTGAATGACTTGGGACTATAATTTTTTTTTTTTTTTAATATAGTTTTAATGGTTGAGAAACTTCCGAGACTATATATATATATATATCGTGCGACCGGGTTGAATAGTTATCTCTACACTGATGATTCCAAAAGGATGAAACGTATACGTATGTAGATAATAATTAAATAGTTATTATTAAATAATTATTTGTTTCCCCCGTTTGGCTGGACCCTTTAATACAGAATAAGACAGCCGTCAACCTTGGGTATAATGCAACTTTCCTTTGTGTAGAACACTCTCTGACTGCTGCTTATTAAAATGTCAGCTTACTGAAATAAATAAGTTTATTTCGTATGACTATTCATGCTAGCCTCATCGGTTAAAGCGTCGGATTTTGGGTTATAAACAAACAACTCTCGTACCGGGTTTCGAATCGTGTGACCGGCTTTAATAGTTATCTCTACACTAATGACTCCGCAAGAACCAGACTTTGTGGATAATAATTTAATATTTATTATTAAATAATTATATATATATATATATATATATATATATATATATATATATATATAGGGGTTAAATATTCTAAATTTTAGATGTAGCAGGACACATAATGGCAGACAGACATATATCTTCACTCCCATATTCTACTTTAATTTTAATTGTAACAATGATCATCTAATGAATGTCAAAAGATTGGGTTATATTAACGGCATATCAACCCTTTTCGGGTTATTTAATGTCAACCCTTTTTCACTGATATGAGTTTTATGCTTCTATTTCTGAATGTCTTCACATTATTTCATGCTGTAGATGTGTTTTGTGTAGGAATGGTTCGTACATTATTTTTGTATCGGTATATTCTGTAGATAAAAATCAAAATATACCGACATACGTATTCTTCCTGTTATACTTTATATTAATCAAAACCAAAAAAAGCTTTACAATAAATAGATTTGTTTTAGAAACATAATTTAGTATTGGTTACGAAAAATGATTTAAATAAAAACTAGTTTAAATTAAAATATGTTTTAATTTCTTAGATTCTCAAGCGTACCCACGTAGACATCGAACTCAAAGAAATGTAAAAAATAAAAAATAAATTAATTAAATCCTGAGCAGACAAAAGAATGAAGAGGAGTCTGATATTCGTTTTAGTGATGTGGGATTGGGTAGGTGGCGGTATTATTCATTTCCAAAATAAACCAGGAATATTTTCATGAAAAGCGTTCTGACTCGCAGATTGCAGTCGCACTGTAGTTATTCTTATATTTCTAACAATCCGCATTTTTTCTGAATTCTTTAGCAAGGTCGTCCAATAGTCAATAACAAATCTGCTACTCTATTAAGTTTTTTCTTCAGCAACTTTTATTTTTCTTGCTTCCTCAAAATAAACACTTCGTTAACTTCGAAATGCCTGTCTCTATTTTTCAAGACAGACAAGCAAACAAAATGCCGAGTATAAAAATAATCCAACCATTTTGATAATTTCTGGATGAGCACAGAAATAAATCTCTGGTGCAATTCGGAGTTTGAAAACCGAAACTGCTTCCACATGCAGGAAATAAAAACGAGCATGAACTCGTCTTCTTCATCTTCATCTTTATCTTCATCTTTTTCTTCTTCGTCTTCTTTATCTGCATCTTCTTCGTCTTCTTCATCTTTATCTTCTTCATCATGTTTTTCATATTCTACATTTTAATCCTTTTTTCTTAATCTTCTTCGTTTTTTCATTTTCATCTTTTTCTTCTTCATCTTCTTCTTCATCATCTTCTTCATCTTCTTTTTTCTTTTTCATCTTCTTTCTCTTCTTCCTTAAGTTTTTCTTCATCTTCATCTTTTTCTTCTTCATCTTTTTCTTCATCTTCATCTTCATCTTTTTCTTCTTCATCTGCCTCGTCTTCTTCTTCATCATCTTTTTCATTTTCATCTTCTTTGGGGTCTTCATCTTCATCTTGATCTTCTTAATCATCTTCATCTTCATCTTCTTTGTCTTCTTTATCTTCATCTTTTTCTTCTTCTTCTTCTTCTTCATCTATTTCTTCATCTTCATCTTCATCATCGTCATCATCTTCATCTTCATCTTCTTCTTCGTCTTCTTCTCTTTTACCTGCTGTTTTTTTTCTTTCCGGACTGCTGCCCCTTTTTTCGTCACGATTAAACAATTAAAAAATAAGTAGGAAAACTTACATCTCTAAAAGTCTTTGATGTTTTCAGTTTGAAAGCATGGATTACTTTAAAGCCGAGAAGCTGTCATCTATTTACGAATTCATCAAAAAGTGGGAACAGATTTTGTTTAATTGCATAAAATGTAACCATCCAAAATTTCCCTAGGATAAAATAAATAAAACAACAATTCTAAATTCTATAATAAAAGCCAATGTGTATTCATTTGCTTATAAATAAATATAAATTCGTCCCGTCGCACAACATTAAGCGAGTAAAAATCGTGCCCTTTTCTAATACCAGGACGAAATCATTTCCAGTGGCGAAGGGGGAGGGGCGAGAGAGATGATAGCAAATTAGACAATCCCGCCGCCTAATATGAATTTAGAAAAATATATTCTACTATATATATATATATATATATATATATATATATATATATATATATATATATATATATATATATATATGATTTTATGAAGGCTTACCAAAGCATTCCTTTCAAGACACCAATGATCACCATTAAAGATATTTTTTCTTACAAATACTATTTATTCAAATTAAATGTTTTTTCCTACACGTGTTTCACTACCAAGCAGTTATTCTATCGGAATAAGGCCCAGTGATAGTCAACTATAGTAAATACTTATTCAGCGGAATAGAGGGGGGGATATTGTGTTACATATAAAAAGATAGTGGAATAATAAATAATAAATCACAATTTATTCTCAGAAATAGATATATTATACGAAATGCATTGGGGATTTCAAGTAATTTTAAGTGAAAAATAAGAAATAGCAACATGGATGCTATCACTATTTAATTAAAGTAGGTTAAATTAAATTAGTTTTTAATTAGATTAAAATAAATAAAACAATTTGGTGGCAGGAATGGGGAAAAGTAATTAAGGAAAAAATAATTTTAAAAACATGCATGCCGACACGGACTTAATTTCTAAAAATAGAAACAATTGGATTTTTATAAAAAGTATTTTGTACGGGATTTTAAATTAGTAATAATAAAGTCTCCTGTCATTTAACGAGTAAGAGTGATATTTTCCCGTAAAGTTGACAAAAAAATAAACCGGTCCATTAAAAAGAGTTTTTTTCAAAATAGAAAATAGATTTCTGATAACGATATTCCGTAGTAACATTTATTTATGGAATATAGAATAATATTCTCCACAAACAGACACAGCCGTTAAGGAAATATTTTAAATGATTTAAAATAATAACTAGATTTTTGTAGAAGGCCTTTTTATAATAACAGTTTATTTTTGATATATGAATAATCTTTTAAAAACAAATTCTGCGGGATAGGCTTTTTTTCGCTTCGTTAAACAACAAAACGATAATAATTCGGCAGTTAATTAAATGAAGGATATTTTCCCAAAATGTAAAATGACGTCCCAGACACTAGATGATTAATTTCTATAAGAAATAGGTTTAATAATAAATATTTTTAAAAACAGTATTTTGAATAAATAATTTCTATATTAAGATTTTTTCTTAATGGAAGGGAGTTTTCTGCGGGATTGACATTCAACTCGTCGTGTGTTTGTTTCGAAGGGTAATAAATCAACAATTGAAATAAGTCTCTTTGAACTCGGACGAACATTTGTGTTGACTTTTCTTTGTGAGAAGTTGGATTTAGAATTCCCATACTATCATTGGATTGGAACGGTAACTTGTGAGCGGTACCTTGAATGATTTAGTTCTTTTGTTTTCTTGTGGGGGGGGATTTATTCATCATTGTACCGGCCGACGTAAAAGTGCATTATCGCACATTGTTCCGGTTTTGTGGTTTTATTGAATGTATTTGGGACCGATTATTTGCTTGTTGGCTTGGTGGAAGAAATAATGCACGAGCTACTTTTCTAAGACTTTTCTAGGACTTTCTTTTTTATCGTTGTTTCTTCCTTGCTTTTTAAGTTTGACTTTTATTTTTATTTTTATTTTTTTTCCTCTTCTCTTCTTAAGTGACCTCAACTATTACAACGCCACATTGTGTTTTGTCGGCAGTTGAAACCAGTATTCCAGACATTTAATTTCCCTGATGATCTGCCAAGCAAGTAACTGCTTGGTAGTGAAACACGTGTAGGAAAAAACATTTAATTTGAATAAATAGTATTTGTAAGAAAAAATATCTTTAATGGTGATCATTGGTGTCTTGAAAGGAATGCTTTGGTAAGCCTTCATAAAATCACATATAAATGCTCTGTACTCTGTAATCGAGTATCATCGAGCTTGTTTTTTATTGGAACAACCCCGGTCTTCACTGAATGATCTATTTTATAAGTGAAAAATCTAAATCTATATATATATATATATATATATATATATATATATATATATATATATATATATATATATATATATGAGAAAGAAAGAGAGAGAGGAAGAGAGAGAGAGAGGAAGAGAGAGATAATAAAACAAACTATAAAAGTTAAAATTAAAATAGTCCATGATAAATAAAAGAATATATCACAAAAAGTTGTAATACTATTCAATCCGTAACTGCGTGTACAAAGAGACTAATTTTGTCTTTTTATTTTTTTTTAAGTAAACTTACTTTTTACTGCTGCGAACCATATAACCCGAGCTCAATGGGTTACCCAACCTATATATATATATATATATATATATATATATATATATATATATATATATATATATATATATATATATATATATATATATATATATATAAGAAAAAAGCCTGAGGTAAACAAACGTTGATTAACCTAGAGAGAGAGAGAGAGAGAGAGAGAGAGAGAGAGGGAGAGAGAGAAAGGGAGAGATAGAGAAAGAGAGAGAGATTAAATCAAAATAATTAAAAGGATCTTATGTAATATTTTTTTTTTATTTTAATATATTTCATTATTTTTTATCGTCGTAAAACTCTATCTAAGATGTTTATTGAGCTCTTTAGATGTGCAAGATATACAAATTTGTTTTTTATCATTTATTTATCATCGTTGCTATTTGTAACAAAAATTGTAAATACCTTTTAAAGGTTTGAATGTTGAATATTGAGGTTTATTTTGCTTTGGAAATTGATTTTCATAAGAATCGATCTCAACTATATGAAATAATTGTTATATATATATATATATATATATATATATATATATATATATATATATATATATATATGCAAATAACTCATCAACAGACCTATGTTATACTATCTTTCTATGTATCACTTTCACCCTCTCTCACTCTATGGTGTATGGACCCCCCATTCTGTTCTTACTCTATGTTGTCTATAACTATGACTGTTTTCTCTGTCTGTCTCTCTCTCTTTCTCTCTCTCTCTGCGTGTGTGTGTTTAGTAGGCAATAAAGAATTGAAAGAATTTTTTTTTAAATGGAATAGTCTATTATAAACAAAAGGGAATATCACCACATATAATACTATTTAGCTCGTAGTTTTAGAAGAAAAGATAGATATATATATATTTATATATACATATATACGTATATATATATACATATATACATATATACGTATATATATATATATATATATATATATATATATATATATATATATATATATATCAATGCGATCCATGATATGGGCCTGACAAACATGCGACTGGGGTCCACGACTGGGGGCGGACATGTGAAGACCAAAATTACTACTAGATAATAATTACTGAGAAAAGTTTTAATAAAATATTTTTAGTAATGTCCAGTTATTAGCAACTATACATATTATTAGAAAGCAGCTTACAATTATTTCTTTATTTTTCATCAAATCAAATGTAAAAAGTACAAAAATATAAAACTAAATTCACAAAAATCACTTTATTCACCATTAATTAGACACCTTTTTTGACATTTCAAAAATCATGAGTCAATTTGTTTATATTGACCACTTGATTACAGAAAATATAATGATATAAAATAATCAGAAATCAAATTCAACATTTTACAAAATCAAATACTTTATGAACAATATAATTTTCGGAGAAACAATTTTGATAATTTTTACGAAATTTGTTAAGTTTATTGCATATACAATTTGTTGTTTTTACAGAAGATAAACAAAATGCTTATTTGTTCATGATACATATTATACACAGTCTTCATAAAATCAACTTACATTAACAAAAACATAACACTAATAAGATATAATGATAATTGCTTGGAAAATTCATACATTATCAATACTGATTATGTTGTCATGAGAATTGTATAAACATTCTTATTTCATAAATAATATTTTAAGATAATTTCAAAACTTTTATTGCTGATTCTTGAATTGCCTTAGCGAAAATCTTTGAATCTTTAATAAATCAATCGATAGTCCGCCATCTCGTTTATGCTAAACTTTTTTTCTGACCATCAGTATGGATATAGGCAAGCACGTTCTACAGCGGATATACTAACGGTCATCTCTGAACACATATACCATACACTGGACAAGGTAGGAGAAGTTAGGGCAATAGCCCTTGATATATCCAAAGTCTTTTACAAGGTTTAGCATGAAAGTCTTCTCATGAAAATAAATTCGTATGATATTTCTGGATGAATACTTTATATAATGAAATTATTCCTATCCAATAGAAAGATTCAGGTTGTTCTCGATGGCCGTTCATCTAAGCAATATGACATAAATGTGGATCGATCCTCTGAGCTCCATTGTTCATGATACTCCGCTTTAAGAACGTAGACGTTATACCGATAAACCTAACGGCATGATTTATCTTTAATTTTTAGTTTAATTGAAATTAAAGTTAAACCGCCAAATTTATTGGTTTATATGTTATATCGTAATGTTAATTATGGCGGATTTACTATATATTACCATACTTATCCAGGGTGAATTGTTTGAAGTGCCTACAATTAAATCCTATTTCATCTCACTGATTCAACAAGCCATTCTTATCAGTGAACATAACAATAGCCAACTTCTCACTAAGACAAAAAAACATGTGGGGTTGTGCAGTGAAGGTGTTGAAGCCTTTTTTAGAATGTTCAATTTCATTACATGTACTATATTTTTTTCTTTTAGTGATAGTATGTCGGTAGGTAATGAGGTGTTTGTTTTATTTTATTATAATCTGAATTATTAAATGATATTTTGTGGTTTCTGTATCTAGTCTTAAAATAAGTACTTGCATACCTTATGTGATTTTTTAAGATGGGATTGCTCCGTGGGAACACAGTTCTATATATACTATACTTTGAGTTAAACACTCTCCCTGCAACTGGAATTCTCTCTTATTTCTACAACTACATTCATTATTGTTGTTATTATTATTATCTTGTGTGTTGTTAATTCTATTGTTATCATTATTTTTTATATTTGTCTATTATGACGCGTAATTATTCTTTCTAATTTATTGGTACAGATATAACTAAGTTTAATGGTGTTTTTATTAAATAATTTATGTAACGGTTATTTGTTGGTAAATGTCGATTAAAAAGATTAAGAAACATATGTCCAATTTTGGATTTGACTAAAAGATTGAATGGGGGTAAACCAAATAATTTTTCGCTTGTATTGGTATCATGATGAAGCGTATTGTAACTCAAATTGTTATATACACCCGTGCCGATAAATGTATTAAGTGTTTTACGCACGCGAGTTTATTGTCTCATAGTAACTTCTTCGTTCGTTGATACAAACCACGCCGACACTCGTTGATTACTTTATAACAAGGTTTATTCAAAAGACAAAACAGAAAGTTCCTATATTGTGAGAGAGAGAGAGAGGGGGAGATAAATAGATTTCACGACATCAGTCGCCCATCCCTGTTTTGAAAACAGCACGCAAAAACACGTCTTTTATCGTTCAAGTCCGCCGTCTAAAGGCGAAAAAGATGGTCCCGCTAAGAAATCACATGGGTTCCGTTCTCTGTTCTCACACGACTACTACTATGTAACACACCTTCCTTCCCATTCTTTCAAAATATTTTCAAAGAAGTTATTTTTCACGTCCGTCTCATTTACGGGTTTCGAACCGTGTATCCCATACTGATTATTGCAGGTTTGACATGACACACATATGTATATGGGTTTATTTTAAAATATTATTTATTAATAATTATTTATATATATATATATATATATATATATATATATATATATATATATCAAGGGAGGCGCGAGAGCGCTCTATCTCTTAATAGACTTCAAAAACGGCCTATGCTGGAAATCTCATTTCTTTGATCAATCATAACTCAAAAACCAATAAACCAAATTAGTTAAAACTTTGCACAATTTTTTTTTTTGATAGGTTCTATAAGTGTGTAGAATTTCAGCATCATTAGTCAAGGCAACCCAGAGATCAAGAAAGTTCGATCATGAAATCCTGTTATCCGTGTGTACGTACGTACGTACGTATGTGCCACCCTGTATCTCATCAACTATTTAATGGATTCAGCTGATTTTTTGCATAGATAGAGGTTCTAGGGTCTAGTTGATGGCATTTAAATTTCAGTTTACCATATACCTTAGTTTTCCAGAAAATTCCAAACAACCTTTTAAATGACCATTGTATTGAGCCAACGCACACACAGACACACTGACACAAACACACACACAGACAATAACGCATACACAGACACAATGACACCAACGCATACACAGACAGAATGCATCAACTCTTTCACTGTTTCCATTTAATAACTTTCAATGAAATGTAATTTATTTAATTGAGTGAGATAGTTTTATTACGATTTCCTGTCAGATGAAATCGAAAGTCTTTCCAAAATTTGCAATTTATCACAACGAAATTCAACGAAATATCGACCTACCTATCTCTCTATCTATATATCTGTCTATAATTGTTGATTATATATACATATATATATATATATATATATATATATATATATATATATATATATATATATATATATATATATATACAGATTATAATGGAATTAGAATAATAAAACAATTTTTTAAAACATAACTCAATCCCATAACTAAGTTACATTTTAGCATAGGAATAATAAAGCATTAGAGAAAACAACGTTGATTAACTCACAGTTAATATAAGTATATATATTAACTGTGAAAAAAATTGTTCTAGTTTGAATTGTATCATGAGTAAATATACACTCATCATAATTTTTAAAAAAATATTTACTAGTGAATATTGGAAGAAACATTGATTAGTCAAACTACCAACTATATCAGTTATGAGAAGGCATTGTATTGAAGCATAGCCTTTACAAAAGTAGGGACATTCCATGAAAAATGCCAGTATACTGAAATCATATGCCCTTAATGACAATAAAAGTGTAAAAATTTGGGAATTTCTTTGCTTTTGTACATTTAGTGTTTAGTGTATATGAATTTTCATCTTAACCCTATTAAGAGCATATGATTTAAGTATACTGGCATTTTTCATGGAATATAAACTATAATAAATACTACGTAGAACTGACGTTTTACTAGAGGTGACTGGTATCAGCGAGCATTCCAAATGTCTAAACCTTCGCATCAATAAATAAAATAGAATTTTTAAAAGCAACTTTTGTTGTTCTGTGATACCAGGAAACTAATCATTAATGTAATTCAGTCCTATAGTATATAGAGCCATTTCGTTGTCTAAGAACTAAATTCGCTCTTAATTGGGTTGTGTTCCAATTTTTGGCAGTGCTGTGATCGTATATATATATATATATATATATATATATATATATATATATATATATATATATATATATACGTGTGTGTGTGTCGGTGTGTGTATTGAATGACATAAATATATTCACCTGTGTTCTTCATAAGAAAATGTCTATGTCGCTTTCGTCACTGCAAAAACCTGGGATAAATTTGGTTTGTCAATTTCAACATTTTCATTCTACCGCTCACGCTTACTTCCATCCGTTACTCGTTTCATCATATATCTATAAGCTGGAAAAACATGTAGTATTTCCTTTTTTTCAGTCAGCCACTTTATTTTCTGCAATATATCTTCACTGCATTATTTCTTCATATCCAAAAAATCGATATCCGCCCCTCAAAGCATTCTAACCTTTTGTTTTACTCCAAAACTTTTTTCTTTTTGCGCTAAAGATTAGAGGTTTGCATCAAACTGCGACCATGGTCAACTATTTTTCTTACTACTTTCATACATTTAAAGTCACATCCATGCGGTTTTACGGAGTCAAAATATAATACGTCTCGTCACTCGTCATTTTCTCAGCATCCGTATATGTGAAAAGAGGTTGCTCCTCAAATCGCTATTCGGGACCAACCGATTTAAGCTCATAGTTGCTGGTAACCGTGAACATCTCTTGGGCCAACTCAGACCATCCTCTACTGGCGGTAGATTACCTCACAACGATTCGAATCCATTAAACTCTCTAATAATTGTTTAATTTTTTTCGGACCCATCAGGAAAAATATCACCGCCACAAAAAAATTATAGAATTCAACTAAAATTCACAAATAACTAGTTGTTTTTTTCTTTTAATTAATTGACTGACACATGTGGCTCTAAGCGATTACCTGTGTTGTTGTTTTCTTTTTTTCATTTTTTATTCTTTTATTTTATTTCTCATTATTCCAACACATCTGCCTAACTGGGGTCGCTTTCTCTTTTTCTCTTTCTACGCACAACGAGGAAAACACAACAAACCGACAGACCTTGATTGCTCACCAACACAAAAATCACATAATACAATATTTTCTTTCTTGACCAATAGCGCAACACAAAAAAGAAAATTATGCGTCAAAGTGACAAAATAAAACAAAATAATAAAAACAAATAAAAACAACAAAAAAAAACAATCGGCTCCTCTTTCTTTCCCTTAAATCCCATTCCTATGTATAGCTGCAATTTTCTAAAATAAATATACTATTTTCTCTCTTTCCATGATATTTTTATTTAATTTTCTTTTAACCAAAACGGCAGCATGTGTAAATTCTGTGTTAGTGTGTATGTGTGTGCGTTTCAAAATCAAAATGTCTGTCTGTTCTTAAATGTTAGTGTAGTCCTTTTCTCCTTTATGAGTGCATAATTTGAAAGAAAAAGGGTTCTTACTTAAACAGTTTTGCACTTTTTCACATTTTTCTTACTTTCTTATCATGTTGAGAAGTACCAGACTAACCCTAACCCTAACTCTAACTCGACACCAAATGACGTTCTTTACAGACACGAGTTATCTCGTCGCCATCATCATAGTTGTTATCCCCGGTCGCTTTTTCATTCGTTGATACAAACCACGCCGACACTTGATGGTTAGTTTATAAAAATGGTTTATTCAAAGGACAGAACAGAAATTTCGCATACTACGTGTAAGAAAGATAGAGAGAGAGAGAGTGTGTGTGTGGGGGGGTGTTACCTACATCAGTCGCCCGAGACATGCTGCTCTGGTTTTGGAGGCAGCACACAAAAACACGGCTTTGTTCGTTCAAGTCTAGTGGGCTAAATCAGTAATTTGCCGTTCGATGCTTCCCTCTGACCCCGACCTCCAATTTTTTCTATTAACACGACTACAACTATGTAGCAAAATTACCAACAACTCAATCGTAAACGCAATAACACAAAGTGATTTGCAACAGTGATCGAATAGTGAGTACTACTACTACCACTACCAATAATAATAAGAATAAGAATAAAAATAATAATAATAAGGAACACACACAAGACCAAAGGAACTGAAACTGCCAGAAATCACATAAACAAACACATACTTCTAAGAAGATGAAAAGACACTGACACGTGGTGGTTGATGCCACACAAAATGGTAATAAAGTATCAAATAAGATGAACAGTCAAAGAGGGAGAGCAACAACAGGACTTCCATTTGGGAGGTTGCAGATAGCACTGGAACCTCGGAGAGGATTATTCCACTCAATATTAAGAGAAGACATTTTGCACCGGTTATCGAGGTGTAGAGTACTGGAAATCTGAGAAGACTTGCTGTCACTTATTGCCAGTAAGCAATCACTGATAATGATTCGTGTGAGCAACGCATAGTGAATAAATAATCATAATACGAGACATCCACTCCCAACCATTAGTGTCAGTGATAAATCAATGGTAAAGAACTGTTGCGATAATGCAAAATTACTTTAATCGGTTATCGAAAGAGGCAGAGAATGATTGAAACCTTGGGAAACTTGCTATCACTCAGACTCCAGGGAACATCACTCGTTATTATCAGTGAGCAATCACTAATAATTACTTGTGTGAAAACTCCTAGTGAGTAAAATAAGAATCAACGCATTAGCTGCTTAAATTTTAAAAGCTTTCACACTTCCGACCTCTGTCTTACACGATTGCATTCCAAAAGGTAGCTAGCATAATGTAAGCTTACATAAGTAAATGTTCTTGTCGGAATTAAATGAGATTGACACTCCTTATGTAATACACATACTTGTATAACTTCAACACGCATTAGCTGTTCGATACTTGTGGCATCCTACCAGAAAAGGCAACATAATTATATATATATATATATATATATATATATATATATATATATATATATATATATATATATATATATATATATATATATATATACATACAGGGTGGGCCAAAATAAGGGTCCTATCTTTAAATTTGAATAACTTGAATTTGAATAACTTCCACAAAATAAAAGTTAAACTCACCAAACTTTATGTGTGTGTAGACTGACCCTTCCGAGATTTTTTGAAATAAACAAAACAAATTTTAGCCGAAAAACACTTCTTAAAACTTACAAAAACTAAAGTATTGTTTTTTACACTGTTTTGAGTTTTTTATGCAAAAATAATGTTTTCTAAATGAGGGTACGTTCCTTAGGGCTAATACGGCTCATGCTTGCTTCGGAAGGGGTCCTTTACTTATTCTAAAAACAAAACAAAAAAAATCAATAAATAAAAAAGTTATGAATTTTTAAAAATAGGACCCTTATTTTTGCCCACCCTGTATATATATATTTCGGTACAGAAAAATTAGTACAACATTCATACAGTCGGTTTCAAGCACAGAAGGACTTAGCCATCCGACTGAAGAGAGCTGGGTGGCTGTCCTTCTGTTCTTGAAACCGACGGTACGAATGTTGTACTAATTTTTCTGTACCGAAATAAATAAATATTACGATCTTCATTTTTAATTTTTTATTTTAATTCTCAATTAATCGAGCACTGTGCTGGGATTTTTTTCTGCTATATTACAAAGAAGTTATATATATATATAATAAAGTAAAGTTGATTTTCCCGTTTACATTCAAACATAATAGCTTAGTAACCAAAAACTTCATATAGTAATATGTTCTGCCATCCAATTAGCCTAAGCCATGATGCATGTTTCCAGAAATTATGCTTAAATCTTTCAAAAATTATTACATTTCATGTGAATTACCTGCTTCTGCCAAATAAGCAGCTCGTAAATAGGGTAGCTGCCATTTTTACTCGCTACTAATTGTCTACTATAACTGTTACCCGTAGCACCGGTGCCTAAATTTTCATGGCATAATAATAACATTGACATTGTGTTTCATTTTTCGCGATATTATTCTTTTTTGTTATCGATCGAAATAATGACTACTCTCAGGTTCATGGAATATAAGAATAGTGGCTTCGTAATTCTTTTCGAACATTTAACATTCTATGCCTTTTCTAAACTCATTTCTTAGTTTTCTTAATAGTTTAATTAATAAAACATCTGTTTCCGGTATGGTAAGCTTCACGAATATTTCTTTGTCACATTTTTCTGCTGTGGTTATTATTATTAGTAGTAATAGTAGTAGAATGGGATCTTACGCCATTTTTTAGATGAGAATTGATATTTGCTTATTTTTTGTGCTATTTTGTTTGATTGAAAACAATAAATATTTATTTAACAATATTTATTTTAAGAACTGTAAAGAAACAAACGTATATAAATCTATTTTGTTTGATTAGAAAACAATAAATACTTATTTA
>OY744524.1:100730840-100733340 GCA_963556195.1 Sepiola atlantica | reverse complement strand
ACAATCTTTGGACTTCTTAAAATTCGCATGCATGAAAATTCCAAGATACATATATATGTGTGTACGAAACAGAACATAAGGTTATATTATTTTTTGGAAAAATGAATAACGGAATGATCATTGGAATTTAGCATCCTATTGTTTATATATATATATATATATATATATATATATATATATATATATATATATATATAGAGAGAGAGAGAGAGAGAGAGAGAGAGAGAGAGAAAGAAAGAAAGAGAGAGAGGAAGAGAGAGAAAGCGAGATAGAGATAATACAGGAATAAAACAAAGACATCTATAGAGAACACAATAAGGTCAACGGAGGCATATGTTAAGAGACTGATATTTCGCATAAGAGAAAAACATGTCAAGCTTTTTCAAGATACATACTTCATTAAAAATACGTAGTATTTATACATACTGATGTGGGTGGTAGGAAAAATAGTTCAGCATGCTTATTTGCGAAATAGAGAAGTATGAAGGAATAGGAAACAAGCCCGGATGCAATGGGTCGTAGTGGGAGTTGAAACATGTGTGATAGGGTAGGAGTAAGTGTAAAAATATCTAAACATGTTTGTTTTATTATTTATAAACAGTAACCCGAAATTATCAACTAAAAATATATTTAAAAGGACATCATCATTTTTTTAAAACGTTTGCCTCCTATTATCAAATATGGTGGTGTTAGATATTCAAAGTGGATAAGTTAACTAGTATATATATTGGCTGGTGAATATATTAGCGGTAAAGTTAGGAGACAGAAAATGTTTCAGATAGGAAGTTAAAGAGATTAACAAAACTTGAAGTTCAGTATCGTGAGAACAGAAGTATCTGTACGGGTATGTGGATATGATGTCAGATATGAGCGATAAAATGAATTGTAGACGAAGTCTCTTGCTCAGTCTAAATAGACGCAATATAGAGACAAAACGTTTAATATAGACAAAAGAAATTGTAATCTAACAACCATTACGCTTAATAGACCTTTTCTCTCTTCCTCTTTTCGCATATTAAGTGATTAAAGTATTTAACAGATGTGACTCAATAAACCTTACGTTTCTCGATCTTGTTGGTGTTCGAAATCATTACCTTTATTTTTATTAGAAAAGAGTGTTTGTCGTCCATTGATTTTAGTCCTACATTTTGATAACAGGTTCGGGCGGACGATCATATTCAGAGTGACCATAATCAAGGTGGAGAACAACAAATATGAACGTATGAGTCAACAGTTGCCACAGTGCAGGGAGGCATGAGTCACTGTATGCTTTTAAATAAATAATTGCCTGTAATGAGTTACAGTGGTTGTAAGATAATCAAGGACTAGATGAAAATACAACAATACTGCAATTTACTTCTAGCTTAGCTATAACATTGTCCTATGTTTGGAGCAAACACAGATTAGCTCACGTGGAGGGCTGTTGTGGCTCTCTTTAACTACAGGAATTAGTATTTGTAATCTCATTATATCTTGTATCCCAAGGACATGTAAATCTGGTGCAATTTTATGTTTATTTAAGAGATAACTGTTTATTGCTCTGCTACTAATATACGTTTCATTTATAACAGTAAATATGGCAACATAGGATGACCCTAGAAATGGTGACAAAAGCAAAATTCCGCCACCGTTAATAACATTCACAACAATATCGATTACAAATGAACGCCAGTCTATGCTTGATTTTTGCACAAAGTTTCAGTAATAAATTTCAAATAGTGTTTGTTTACTCGACGTTCAAGAATATGTTTCAAATGTTCACCTTTTTTACACGTCGTATCCAGGTGTGCTTTACTAGGCGTAAAGCACACCTGGATACGACGTGTAAAATTGTTAATCACTCTGTCACACTTCTCTCTTGGTACTGAATGAGTCGCTCTGTTGCCCTTGGCGTTCGGGTTTAACATTGTTCCATCGGCCATGAATTTGTAGATCCAACTATACATGACTTTTGTCTAGATATTGACGACATCGAATTTTTTTTTTGAAACGAGCTTGCATTCACCATTGATCTTGTCTTTTTTAACTGTCCAAGACATTTTCGAAACTTTGTTTAATCTTACTTGCACTGATTCTTCTTCGTAAACCTGAAATATTAAAGAATTTTTTTCATCATCAAAGTTTTTACGTGCGTTGAATCGGTGGAATTTTTAAATCACCATCTATTATATAAAAGGCAAACGTGTGTGTGTGTCCAGCTAAAACTTAAAACATACAAACCAAAAACCATCAAAGTTGATATTTTCTTGATCAGCATAAAATTTGGATATTCATTATATAAAAGGCAAACGTGTGTGTGTGTGTGTCCAGCTAAAACTTAAGACATACAAACCAAAAACCATCAAAGTTGATATTTTCTTGATCAGCATCGCCCGGAACGAATATCCAAAATTTAGAAAAAAATATCGACTCTTTGACCCTAAACTGCTGCCGATTTCGTCAGGGTAGTGTCGGTTTTCCAATCATTCTTTATATTTTAGCTAAAGGGAAGTAACTCTTA
>OY744524.1:100550840-100725840 GCA_963556195.1 Sepiola atlantica | reverse complement strand
ACTATAAAACTCTACAGTTATGAGCCTGACTATTTCCTTTCTAAATAAATGGCCGCCCGACACGAAAAACATCTGACACGCTTTGAAACTGGTAACTTTCATACCTAGTGTTACATAAATATTCTTAGTGTGATTAATTAAATCAACATCATGAAAATGTAAAGTTTTCAATCGTGTAATTGTGATTGAATTATGATACGTTATTAATACAATTTACTACTATTTAAAACAGTTGACAAAACTTATCTATATAAATACTCGTGTGAGCTAGCATTTATAATTATATAATTATAACATTTATTATTAATTCCTACCATATTTTGTTATTTCACGTGTCATGCTGGGTTGTCGGTAGAAGCCAACAGCAGACATACATGCAGACAGAGAGATGATGAAAAGATTGCTGAAATACACAAAAGTTTTTAAATCCATAAGTACATTTACTTTCCAGGAGAAATTCTGTTCTGGTCAAAAATAAATCTATGGGGGGTATTTCCTGTCGCCTTAGGCTCCCTTATTCGGGAGGGAATGCCGACGGGATTATATAGGTATCGTTGTTCCCATCCTTTGCCCCTTTCCCTATTCTAAAAACCGTAAGCGCAGAACTTTTATGCTAGTGCGTTTGTTTGGATATAACCCGTTAAGACTGATGCCTGGGCACACGTACATATACACCAGGAGAGTTTGAATTACCTACTGGAGAGTTTGAATTACATACTAGACACCATCCTCAAATACAAGGGTTTTTCGGGATAATCTGACATGAGGATACTTTCCCTACAAGTAAACTATGACCAAATATTCAAAATAACATAGTATTCGAAGCCCAAATAAGATCTCCTCGACACGAATATACATTGGCTCATACGAGGAATGGTGCACCTTCTCCAAGTAATGTTGCCTCAAGTAACAGCACTTAGCTGGATACTCCACCAGACTAGATGAATTTTTGTCCTGGAATCCGGTAAGACCAAGAGAACACAAGAAAGATATACTATAACATAGTGAACTGGTCAATTGGGGAGAGGAAAATTAATGTTCTTAACTTCTTTACTAACTCAACGTTTGACAGGTAAAGTAGAACTTTAATGGAATATTCGAATATTTATGTTTTACATATAGAGATCATGTGTTAGCCTCATAATGGGGACCCTTGATTTCTGAGAACTTCGACTGAAGTAAAATTAAACAAAAATACACACATATACAACCATACACACATACACAGGCAGTAATAACAAAATACTAAACTAGTATAGTAAAGAGCAAAAGTAAAAACAAAATGTGTAGAAAAAGTGATGAATATGATATAAATAACAATACCAATAAGAAGAATCGCAAGCAAGCAATAGTAATAGCTCAAACCATAACGACAATCACCCAAATAGAAATAACAAAGTTAATAATGAAAAGAAAAAAATAACTGTTAAACGAAAATGCATCATTTGGCAAGCCACAATATTTGCACATAAAAATCCAAATAACAAAACTACTACGTTGAAGAAGCCCCTCTATATTTTAAAACTAAGTATAACACCCAAAAGCACATTCAATAACCAAAAAACACCGATTCAAAAATAGAAGGCGGGCGTTCGCCAATAATCGAGTGGAAAATATTACGAGAGTTATTTAGACGACCCATGTAGATTATGTGTGAATGAGGAGCTAGAAATTTTTAATTTTAAAGATCACAAAAAATACTAAATTGTAGAAGCGAAGTAGAAACTAACTTTAGACACTGAATAAACTTCACCTTTGGATAACTAAAAATAAAAATAAATAAAAATAAGTAAATAAGTAAAAAGATAAAAATAAAATCGTTTTAAACGAGTAGCAAAATAAATAGAAAAGATTAATTATTTAAATAAGGTCACCTATTAATTTGCCCTACTTAAATAAGAAGTGTGCCAAATGACCCTCGCACAAAAAGGGTGTCAAACAAAGGGCAGTCATGCCTTTGAGAAGAGTTCGGTAATTGGCAAATGAAAATAATAGCTCGAGATGGAGTAATAACAACAACAAATCTGATTGGTTAGTTAGCTAGAGTAAACACTACTTAGATATAATAACAATCTATAACCATAAATCCGCGCATTTAGCATGATGATTTCCCGCGGGAATTGAACATATCTGTATAGTTTAAGTTACACACACACACACACACACACACACACACATATATATATATATATATATATATATATATATATATATATATATATATATGAAAAATGTTGTAAAAATGTCTCTCTCTGTCTTTCATGCACGTTTTTATTATTTTCATTTACTGATTTCATTATTTGTACCTCAACCTTAACTTGGAACAATCTCGATTAATAATCAAAATTAATTATTTTGGCTCGTCTTGTTTTTTCGCTACTCTTGAGCTACGGTGGGATCCGCAATTTTGGTTACGGGTAGTATAAGTTGCAATTATCAATGTGAAGTCAGCATCAAATCAAATGAAATCGAGAGCAATTATGCTTTACCAGCTCCTTTTCACGTTTCAATTAGCTTATGGCCGCCGCGATTGCAAACAAAGGCATTAAACGAGATTCACATCCATACTGATGCTGTGAAATAAAATGAACAATTCAAAATTGTGAATGGATGCACAGAATCGATCATAAAATTGAGAAAATCGATTAAACCCATTTTCAAATAAGATTAATTGATTTGAATTTTCGATAATTCAACTGTTTAACATAGAAATCAACTAAGCACGATTTTACTCATTAAAAGAAGCATTTCGTTCGTTTTTGAGGCAGCACCACAAATAACCAAATCGATTACATACTAACCAATAAACCACACACGTTTATGAATATCTCAGTCCTCAAAAGATTCAACACTGAGAGTAACCACCGTCTGGTACGAGCTTTGCTATGCATCAATAACGAATTAGAGAGAGAAAACTCACAAAAATTTGAAAAAAAACGAACCACTATTTGCTATCTCACAAAGCACGAGCACTCCAATTGAAACTGACTGATAGGGAAGCAACACTACCGGGATCAGATGTTGACACAATATGCAATTTTATCACCTCCACTCTCTGGCGGACACTGGAATCTACTAGAATGGAAAAAACCACTGAGACCGGACAAGCTTTCAGCAGAGACCAAACTACTAAGAGAAAAAAAGAAGACAGATGAGAAGAGGATGTACGAATATTCAGAACAATGAATATTCTGAAATATGCAAGACCCTAAGTCGCCAAATGAATGAAGAAATATGGGCTTGCAATGAGGAAGAACAGCTAAAGGCCTTGGGAGAGAACAAAGGTTTCAAGGCCACTAAAAAGAAACAATGCCTCGAGAGAAACTACACCATTGCATTGACTTAAACCGGTTGATCAGAAGATGTGAACAGTTCTACACCGAGATCTATGAAACCAGGAGACTCCAAGATCAACCTTTTACGGGAAAGGAGAGATGGCTGATACGCTACCCTCTCCGATACTAACGTCCGAAGAACAAGGACTAAAGAGAGATAAATCTCCATGAGAAGATGGAATTACTGCAGGTATTCTCCAAGATCGGGGTAAACCAATCACAAAGATGTTCACAAGCTTATATAATAAATGCCTTAATAAAGGCCAAATACCTAGCAACTAGAAAAATGCGTCAGTTACAATCCTTCACAAGAAATAAGACTTGAGAGATATTAAGAACAACAGTTCAATAAGCCTACTTCCTGTGGTTTATAAAGTATTTTCCTAAATTCTCCTAAAAACGATGCAAAACACACTTGACAGAAATCTACCCAGAGAACAAGGACTTGGATTTTCCATCATGGACCACATTTAAGTTTTAAGCTAACTTCAAGATATACGACTTTATTTTGTCTTTGTCGACTATGAAAAAGCATTTAACTCCATCGAATTCACCCCTATGTTAACAGCTTTTAAAAGTCAAGGAGTTAACACCGCTTGCATCAACTTGTATCAGGATCGATCACGATTGAGCTCAGCAACTTTAAAACGCCAACAGGATAGAGATAATATCAATATAGAACGAGGTACCATACAGGGTCACAACACTTCACCAAACCTATTTTGATCCTGCCTGTAAAACTCAGTGATCGATAAAATTCGCTGGGAAGGCAGAGGTATAGATATAAACGGAGAATACCTTGCTCAACTCGGATTTGTCACAAGCCACACACCTCAAGAAGTGATTCTTAACGACATCCACAATGCTAGCCATATAGTTCGAAACTATAGAAAAAAAAAATATTTACCCCTCACCCCGCCCCTATATAATGGTTTTCTTTTACTTTTTTTCTGTTTCGACTGAGTTATCTTTCCCTGGATTCTCATTAGGGTAAGCTGCCCTCTTTTATTGAGCTACCTAATTAATCTAAATTTGCTTGCCTTCGTTTTAACTTCATACTAATTTCGTAATCCTATTAACATCTCTACTGAAACTACTTTAAATAAATATTAGAAAATGAAATTGCAAATAATTTATTCTGAATTATCTTGAATTACTGGATGGATGAGAAATGTTTATATTTTTTTCGCTAGGCTTTCTAATGTTAACAATTAGATTTTTTTCTTCATCATCCGTATTATTTTTTATATAATACCCGGGCAACGTCAGGCAGCCTTGCAATCATATTACAATGATAGCCCTGTTTAATCCGCATGTGTGTTGTCTGTCTGATTCGATCTACATGCAGTTTTAACCGTAGACGTCGTGTGAGTCAGCACATTAGATAGCGCTCAAGCATAGAACAAGAGATGAAGAACAGTTATTGTTTCACGGATTCCAGGTGAAAATTAGACAGACAAGCCGGAAAGAATCTTCGTAAACTGATGGTCTGTAGAACAGAAATTATATCATTTGTTTTGAAATAAGAATACAACTTTTTTTCAGAATTTTTATTTTTCCTTTCTTTACATAACACTGTGTTATTACACTGTATTGGCCTTTACCAAGCTCCGTAGGGTTGTAAGACCATGTGCCGTCCCCCTCACCAGATTTTGACTCCCATCTGATCGTCTCCTCTCTGAGCCGCTAACTAAAGCTGTTGCAAACAACTCTCACGCCTAAATATATTTAGTCATACCGGATATCCTATGTCCGTTTTTTGTCTCCTCGGCACTCCCCAGCTGACTACCCATGCTATTTTCCGATCGCCTTTGTGCGACTTGGTGAATCATTTCCCCGGCTCTGAAGGGGGCGGCAGTCCATAGTATCATAGGGAGAAGAAAACATCCTTCTAAAATAATTAGCCTCGCTCCGCAGAGTTAGCCAAATCTATCAGAATTTTCTGTTCCCTACGTCACTTCCTTGTCACGTTCACTAACCTAATTTCTTCTAGCCCATTTTTGTAAACTTAATCTCGAAGTGAAAATCCAATTTTTTGCGTAACCTACTTCTCTCAAGTTCAATCCTGCGGCAGCATTTCTTTCCAATCTAGTGGGTGATGATTTCTTCTTTTCCCTGTATACCCTTTTATACAGAAGATATGTTGCTAGCCTATCTCTTCTGTATCGTTATATTCATAGTAAGTGCTCGAATGCACTCCAATCTCTAGTCCCACACTGTAAAACATTCACAGCAAGAACTTGTCTGGCTACAACCACAGCAAAGAGCTAGCTAGCTATCTCTCTCTCTCTCTCTCTCTCTCTCTCTCTCTCTCTCTCTCTCTCTCTCTCTCTGTGTACCCTAAACCAACGGAACTTCTATGAACAAATTTTCTTTCCTAGAACATCCCGTCTGTGAAACAAAATACAACGAGACTGCTCCCCAACAGACAACATAGTCGTACTCAACTCTAATATAAACAAATACCCGTTGAATAATATCCTCTTGAATAATCAATTCCTCTCAAGTAATGTTCTGCTTATTCCACCCATTGCTGCAATCTTCTCGTGATGACGATCCTCCCCCAACCGACGATGTGTTTAACTCTTATCCTCTAGTGGGATTCGGCCATTAATAAACGATTACCCATTAGTAAAAAATGAAAAGAAAAAACTCGAATTGTCCATACTCTCGTTAACTCTCGTTAACTTTCGTTAATCCTTTTGGATCCAGTTTAATTTTTTCATTGAGAAAAGTATTAAAAATGGTGTCTTTTTCTTTTAGCTTATTATTTGTTGTCATTAAAATATAAATAATGAGCATTCGTTTGTCTATAAACAGGTCAGCCATTTTACTTTTTTATGTAATAATTAAAAAGAATAATGAATTTCTTCGTGATCCTTCAAAATGTGAAAGGAAGAATATGGAAGAATATAAAGTCATTATTGGCTTTAAATCCAACCCTCATCTATTAAAAGATTGATTACTTAGGAAGATATTCACGTCCAATACACTTATAATATGACGAAGAGGTTCTCTGTCTGTCTATCTGCCTGTCTGTCGGCGAGAATTTTTGTAAACGTAAGAAATACATTAGTGCACGTCTTGAACATTAAATAATACATAAATAAACAATAAATAAATTTGACGCCGAGAGCGTGATTCGAACTCGCAACCTGGACGTCTTAAGCCAAATTGGAATATAACGACTGAGTCAACCTGCCAAAGACAATAAAAATGATTCACATAGTTAGCGCTGAAGAAATGTTTGTTTACCCTTTTTTACTTATCGACATCGAATGATCTTAAAACGAGGCTATGTAATGAAGAAATGCTTTTTTCATTTTTTTTTTTTAAATTATCTGCATAAGTTTATAATTATTTTTTAAAAAACGCAATTGATTCAATTCGAAGTAAAAAAAATTTTTTTAAATAAATTATACTTTTTTTTGCAAATTCTGTTATTGTGAGATCTCGTGCCTTGACGAGATTTAGAAAGAAATCTAACTATAGTTGATAGTCGGGCATTTATTACGGCATCTAACAGAACTAAAAGTGGTCAAAAAACAAAGTGACAACAAATAAATATTACGCAAGGCAGGATAAATTACTCTTCTACTAACATTGATAATTTCATTTGTGTTTCAACTTATTTTAAAGAGTTTTTTTTTTGTTCAAAACAAACTTAGTGCAGAAGAAACATAGCTGTTCATGCGCCCGGCACGGGGATATTTGATAATTGGTGAAAAATCGAAAAATTAATAAAATAGTGTTAGAAATATCACAAATCATGGGAAAATGTAATGTTTAACCAGTATTTTGTTTATTTTTTTGTTTTTTGAGCGATTATCGAAACTGTAATTTCGCTATTTGTTTTCGTTCTAACTAAACAAGTGGACACCAGGTTTTTATTTTGAACAAAAAAACTCTTTCATTACATTTATTTCGTTCCTATTTGTTTTTTTACCTGTTTTTTGTTCTGTTAGCTGTCGTGTGCAGCACTTTTTATACCCGCTGGAGGCGCCCAAAACACCGGAGGCGCCAGTAACTTGACTAAAATGAACCAATCAATCGCAATCATTTTAAAATAGATATTTCACATTCATTATTAAAAATAAACACCGAATTTTCATTTTAGATGTAAAATTCAAACTTATAATTTTATGAATAGAAGAGTAGACAGTAGGACGATTGTGCAGTATAGTTACTGACTGAGCTAACTGACTGAACTTATGAAAGTATTTCAAATTAACTCACTTAAACAATTCACTGAACCCGCTCGGTCGACAGTGGAACTCTTCAGACACAGTAAGAAGAGACGCGGCAGCCTAGTAAAAATATACGACCGCAGGGAGTATATTTTGGTTAGTCCACTTATAATATAACGAAGAGTTTCACTGACTGTCTTTCCGGATGTCTGTCTGTATGTTTGTCTGTCTGTGAGCGGAAATTTTTCTAAACGTAAGAAACTTATTTTACATAAATAAACAAAAGAAACTAGACATCGACACTGGGAATCGAAACACCTGACTTGAGGCCTTCACTCTTAGTCGTTATTGACTGAGCTAACTGACTGAACTTATGAAAGTCTTTCAAATTAACTACATTAAACGATTCGCTGAACCCGCTCGGTTGACAGTGGAACTCTTCAGACACAGGAGCAAGAGACGCGGCAGTCTAGCTAAACTATACGACCGTAGGGAGGATAGTTTTGCTAGTTCACTTATATAAATAGAGATTTTGTCCATCTGCCCGTCAGTCAAAATTATCTAAACGTAATAAATACATTGCGGAATTTGTTGCATTTTAAAATATCAGAGATCTTAACTATTATTACAAATGGAGAACATGTCATTAATATTAAATAATAAATTCCCAACAAATAAAACGGATCTATTACCGGAAATAGAAACCGAAACTTTGAGATTTTCAGTCGGGTGTTCTATCAAATGAGCTATTTCGACTTTCTTATAAATAGAGCTTAAAACATTACCTTAAAAAAATAATTATAGCCTTCACGTGGCGTCATATATTTATGATTTACGTCATGTTTACTAACATGAATTCAAGCATACTACTCTATTCTGAGTATACGCAGTGCAAAACGCTATATAAATGACTAGAATTTCCAAGTCCCGATCTTATAGACTTGCGAGTGCGTGTCATATTGCACTGTAGGATTTACTATATTATTATATTACATCATTTATTTTGTCAAACTTGAATATATAGAACATCAAAACGTATAGATAGATAGATAGATAGATAGATAGATAGATAGATAGATAGATAGATAGATAGATAGATAGATAGATAGATAGATAGGTATTTTTTCATCATTAACGAATCATGATTAGTGTCAAAGTTTCACAAACGATATTAATTTGTTTAATTAAAATTAACTAAAATGGATCATGAAAATAGTGTATTAAAAAAATACTTTGCCATCGTAATAATTATTAAAAAAAGCCTTTAACGGTCATAAGGTCAAAATGTAACTTATAATAACGTTCGATGAGGAAATATTTGAACCCCCACCAGAAGGTCCTAATCTTCTCGTTGACAGAAAACAGATGTTCCCTCGTTGACACGTTGTAAGTAACCAGCTCTATCGGTAGTAACGTCAAGTTGTAGTGGTGATATAGTAGCAAAAGTTTCTGTGTTTCTCTCTTTTCTTTGGTTCTGCAATGAGGTAACAAACAACAAAACACCGTCAACAACATACTTTCTCCATGGCGTCAGCCTTTTTGAAATTTCATTATTTTACAGAACTGTAGAGTTATACATTATGTAACCCTTTCATCGCTTTTTCCGAGAGAGAGAGAGAGAAAGAGAGAGAGAGGGGGGATCAAACGGAGACAGCACTTCGGAAAATAAATTACTAATCGCCTTAAGGGCCCCTACCGAGTAATGCCAACTGAGCTGCTAAGACATTCCATTTACGCTAGAGTATTCTTCTTCTTGTGTGTTGGCTTTTCAAATCTCTACCTTCCGTTGTTGTGTCACATCCTCCCGCGGTGGACGGGAGATAAATACTAGCTCATCTGTCAAACAGAAAAACCTTTCTTTCTTCCTCGCTACGTGTCATTTCGGACTTCATATCTTTTAACTTTTAATAAACTTTTACACTTCTCTGTTTAATTTGAACTGATGTGAAAAATTCCATCTTTAACACTATTTTTACACACCCGCATTAAAGAAGTGTCAGCGAAACATGCCAAAACGAGAGTGTAAGATTCAATTTTAATTATTAAAAGTCAGCTAGAACATGTTTTATCTAGTTTCGAGGTTGAGAATGGGATGATGCAAATTGCAAATGGTTACTCGGGTATCATTAAAAATGGATGACTCAGACATCGCTTCTGTCTCGGCGCATCAGTGTATATGATTGGTTCAAAATTATCACATGACATGAAAATGGTTTTTGATGAGATGATTTTGAAGTAAATGTAGTTACTCAGCGGATTTGAACAAGGGCGGATTTGAACAAGGGCGGATTTGAACATGGGCGGATTTGTACGAGGGCGGATTTGAACAAAGGCGGATTTGAACAAGGGCGGATTTGAACAAGGGCGGATTTGGACAAGGAGGAGTTTGGGCGAGGGAATATTTAGAATTATGGATTTAGATAAGAAGTAAATGTTAGTTAGGAAATTAATCCATACGATAGTAAATATATCATTTTTAATTAAAAAAAAGATCTTTGTTTTTGTTCGTGAACATCTATTCTAGCTTGTTTGTTCGCAAAACAAGTCTGACACAACATGAACGAAACATTACAAAGGAGGAAACCAAGGGGTCAAATATATGGCCGAAACTTATAAAGTTATATAGTTACCCAGTTAGGAAATCTTATACGGTTAAATCTCGGTAATCAAATTATGGACTTACATTTATAGGGAGACTGTTATTTATAAGTGAAAATGCCCTTTGGGAGAATGTAACTCCAGCTTTTTTGTTCATTTGCTTTTGACACCTGAGGATGATTCGACGAAGAATCGAAAACGTTCGTTAAACCTGTGAAACCTATGGAAAAACATTTTTTTATTATTTTAATACAAAAAAGAACATCAGAAAAATTGAAAAAATAAAAAAGGTATAATTAAACAGACGAATTCTGTTATTTTTAACAATGTTTGCATAAATTAGAAAATGCTGCCTAAATACACACACACACAATATATATATATATATATATATATATATATATATATATATATATATATATATATATATATATATATATATTAATGTATTGTTTAAATGTGAAAAGACATGTTTTTTTACTTGAGGAGAGGGAAAAATACATTTAAAAATACGTCTGCGTCGTTCCAGGGGCAGACCCCAAGACTGAAAGGAATTATTTCCTTTCTATTGTTGACGTTCATAATCGAGTTCTACTCCTTTTTTTGAAAAGGAAGAGGGCCGATTGCAAGACATTTAATTTGCATGTGTGGTTTTATTCAAAAACGAGATCATGTTAGCGCCAAAAATGCAGGAAGAAGAATTAGTTTTTCTTTAATATTTGGTGCTTCTCTATGTGCGGGCAAGCTTAGGAGGCCCTTAAAAAGATGGCTTGAAATGAAGCGAAAAATGTTACTTCTGTGATTTGAACAGCTATTTTGTTGTTTTTGTATAGTTTACCTTGTGGCTACATTTTTCCTTACCTTAGTGTTAAATAGTAAATGGGGGTACGTTTGCTAATATTCATCTCGTGATTGAGATTCGTGGGGCAACGTTGACACGTACATGCGGGGTCGAGATCATCAGGTCAGCGAGTGCATTAAATGTCAGTTCGACAGTGCCGTGTACTGGAAATGGACGTGACACCACATGGTGAGAAGAGATAGAAGGTAAGAGGAGTAGGCAGTTCGTTAGGAAGTTGTAAGGGGTGCATCACGCGTAGAGAGTGTCTTAGCATCGACGATAAATTGAGGGGCTACGGGGCCCAAATGATCTATATCCCGGATTGCACCCTCGTCCCGCTTGCCAGTGATTTAAAACAGGCGATCCAAGGCGAATAAACATTTCCTTGTCTTCAACCGTTGTCTCTTATCTCTTTTTTGAGGTATGAACGAACTTGTTTGTAGGGACGGTTCCTCGGTCGGGCAAGATCACCATAAGAGACGTGCTCTGGAGCGATTGGCCAGAAAGGTATGTTATGCATGTTCGTGTATTTTAATTGATTGTGGCCTGTGAGACATTAGACCTCCCCTTAGAGGGGAGGTATATGTAAAATTAGGCGAGAATATTTTACTCATTTCTCTTTTGTAACAAAAATAAGTTTTATAATTTCTTTGCCTGTGAATGGGAGAAAATAATATTACCTTATTTTTATTGTGACTGGACAACGTCTATCTTTTATGCCTCTACATTTTTATAAAGGCGAGAATACTTTTACCTAATTCTCTTTTATAACAAAACAAAATTATTTTTATATTTTAACCTATATATATATATATATATATATATATATATATATATATATATATATATATGTGTGTGTGTGTGTGTGTGTGTGTGTGGTTTTGAATCGCATGACCGGTAGTGAATAGTCATATCTCTATGATGATGAGTCCCGATTATTAAAAAGGACGAAACGTATACGTACATAGATAATAAACAATAAAAAAAATATTATATATATATATATATATATATATATATATATATATGAGAGAGAGGGAGAGATATTACTTAATCTATTTGTAACGAGACAGAGTCTATTTTAATTCTTTATTTGAGTTTAAGAGTAAGAATTTAAACCCTTTTACGATGAAATAAAAAAATAAAAAACGAAAGCATGTTTTGCTTCAGGTGAGAAATATTTACTTAATTTTTTTTGTGAGCAGAAGGATATTTATTAATTTTCAAATCTTATGACAATGTCTACAATAAAAAAGTTATTTACTTTTTTCAACAAGAATAATTTGGCTTATTTTGGTTTATTCGGGAAGAAATCAAAGTAATCCAAAGTCAAAAAGAAACAAAGACAAAAAAGGCACAATTCTTTTTCTTTTTTCTCTTTGCTACTTCTTGTTACTGTTTGAAACCTAAAGGAAATTAAAAAGAACTTTACCGGTTTCTGTTATGTTTAATTTGACTCCCTTTCTTTCGAAGAGAATTGAGCCTAAGCAATAACTTTCCTGCCGGAAGGACCACCAATTATATATTTATTTCTTTATTTCTTACTTTAAAACATTTGATTGCTCTCTCTCTCTCTCTCTCTCTCTCTCTCTCTCTCTCTCTCTCTCTCTCTCTCTCTCTCTTTGTATTTCTTTCAATAAGTAGATTCTTCTCGGCCGAAATAAGTAATAACAATTTTCTAATTGTTATTACTTATTACATATAAACAAGTATCACATATAAACAATTCTTGTACGATTCCTTTTTCTGCGTCGTCTTCCCTTGGAGATTATTTACTAAGCATAATTGCGGCGACTAAAATAGGAACGTCACACGCTTCAAAACGGCTAAGCTTGTATAATTGTTCTTTTTTATATTCCTGTTTGCTCATTGTCTGGTATAAATATATTTTTAATTGCAGCTTGTCAGGTTTACAGCCTACTTAATACCCTGTAAATGTTGTTTTATCCATTTTCTTATTTACAACATTCAAGCACTTTTCTTTTTATTTCTCTGCTAATAGTTTTTTTTTGTAATTTGAAGTACCTACATTTTGACGACGTAGGTTACGTCGTAGGAATTAATGTAATTCTCCTTTTATGACGATTATTCGTTGCGTTATTTTTTTTAACATTTTGTGACGCATTTTTTTACAAATTGTCGGCTGGCTATCGTAATTATTTTACAAATTGTCGGCTGGCTATCGTAATTTTTTTACAAATTGTCGGCTGGCTATCGTAATTTTTTTACAAATTGTCGGCTGGCTATCGTAATTTTTTTACAAATTGTCGGCTGGCTATCGTAATTTTTTTACAAATTGTCGGCTGGCTATCGTAATTTTTTTACAAATTGTCGGCTGCCTATCGCAATTTTTTTACAAATTGTCGGCTGACTATCGTAATTTTTTTACAAACCTTTACTCTTCCTGCCACGTAACCCATTTTTGCGTCACTTCTGAAGTAAGACTCTATGTGTTTTCTATGCCATGACGATCTCATTACAGACGCACATTTCACTGACAGACATTTAACCGACGGACATTTGGCCAACATACATTCCACCGACGGACATTTAACCGACAGACATTTGTTCAACAGACATTGCACCGGCAGATATTTGACCAACGGACATTTGGAAAACAGAGATTTCACCGGCAGACATTTGATCGTAGGATATTTGGCCAACACAAATTTCACCGGAAGACATTTGACCGACGACATTTCGCCAACAAAAATTCCACTAGCAGACATTTAATCGACGGATATTTAGCTAAATAGTATTTCACCAACAGACATTTGATCGGCGGACATTTGGTTAACGAACATTTGATCGAGAGACATTTGGCTAACAAACATTTCATCGTCAGACATTTGACCGACGGACATTTGGCCAACCGACATTTCATCGGCAGACATTTGACCGACAGACATTTCACCAATGGACATTTAGTCAACAAGCATTTGACCGACGGACATTTGGCCAACCGACATTTTATCGGCAGACATTTGACCGACAGACATTTGTTCAACAAACATTTCACCAATGGACATTTGGTCAACAAGCATTTGAGCGACGGACATTTGGCGAACAGACATTTCACCGGCAGACATATGGCCGAATGGATATCTGAACGAGTCTACATTTAACTTAATATCGAATATATTTATGAAATGGTGATTATAAAAATTTCTTCTTCGTAACTGCCTTATAAACGGTGATTAAAACTGAGTAAATTGTGTAAATGGGCGATTATTGGTCCATTTTTTTAAAACTTCATCAAATATAAAATTTGTTTTTCTATAGCTGGTCCATGTTTATTTGCCTCCCCACGAGGGCAGATAATTTCTGTGCGCAATAATCCAGGTTGTTTTTTAATGTGCGGAAGATTCAGCTCTCCAAAAATTGGCACTCTGGAAGCGACAAAAATAAAAACTTCTGCATTGACCGAAGACGGAAAATATATCACACTTTTATCCCAGCCCGCTGAACATTTTCCGAAATTAATCTGAACATTAATAGAAGTCTTATTTTGGGTTTTACTGAAGGTAAAAATGTAATATTTCAAATAGTATTTTTACAATCGTTTTTTTCTTCTTTTTTTACGAATGAAACCCAAAATATTAAGAAAAACGATTTGACTGCAAATTTTTCTATGATTGGTATCGATGTCCGGATTTGGGATGTTTCTTAAAAATTAGAAAACGTAATCAGGGAGGAGTAAAATTCGCAAATAAATACTGACAGTTTCTGAATAATTCAGTGTTTCTCATATATATGGCGAATGTCTAGAAAATTAATGTGTAAGGATACACAAATTAAAAGATTTTATTGATATAAAACTTTCATTATTTTTAAATGTCCATGAAAAGGAACAGAGTAGAGTTGCTTTTTAACTGCAACAATTAGGTTGTAGTTCTATTGCTAGAGACGTTACTAGTCTTTTTATGCTCTATCAGTATTTTTATGAGCTCTGACCTATGGTTTCACTCTGAAAAACCTTTACAAAAACTCATCTAGTTACAACAACTGTAGATAATTTTCTTTTTCCCCTCTGTGTACCTAAAAGTAAACGGAACTTCCATTAGCGATGTTTCTTTCCAAGAACTATCCGTCCGTGAAACAAAATACCAAGCAGCTGCTTCCCAGCTATAGCATGGCAGTTTCCAAGTCTGATGCAAACAAATTCTTGTTGAGCCGCCCTCTAAAATAATCTAATTATTGGCCAGTCTTAATTATTGTTACCAATCCTTACGTTGTTGTTACACCCTCCTTCTGACAAATTCATTGACCCTTATCCTCGAGTGGTCTATGGGCCTTCATAAGTTGTGATTCGTTTGTACATAAAAAGAAACAAAAAGAGAGATGTGTGTGAGAAAGAGAGAGGAAGAGTTTATCTCACGGTGTCTATTTTCTGCTACGCGTTTGTGATTCTAGTCATGTATGTGGTATCAACTTACTACGAGGCCGAAGTCGGCAAACAAACAAATTATTTAGTCTCTTTGAATTTTTGCTTTGACAATGACAATGACAAAATGGCGCCAGGTGAAAATCCCGCTGTATTTTAACGGACATTTTTTACGCTTGATAAAACGCATTTCTTACTCGTTTTATGATTGGCATCCAAAATAAATAAATGGAATATTTGAATTTAGAAACGTGCGTTTTTTTTACAAAAATAAACCTTATTTTTGTTTAGCAAACGTATTGTTAACATCAAACGTGTTTTGATGATAGCAATTCCTTGATATGAGAAAAGAATGGTAGCTGTACTAATACAACACTTTCTGTCATCGGTCAGTGAAAGATAAATTCTTCTAGAGTGGGTCGATTTTAATTTTTATCCCAAATCCAGATTGCCCCTTTTGAGGGAGCTGAATTTCCATCTACATTCAAAACCAACGTTTCATCTAACTCTGCACACGTGGGGATGCAAATAAATAGGGACCCTTCGTCTTCTTCTCAATGGACTATATACAGACAGAAACGAAAATTTCGAACAAAATGAAAGCACAGAATAAATGCGGCTTTCTGATTGGTTAATGTAATCATTTGAAATTGAACATATCTGAAGTTAGATTTCAGTTTCTGAAGAAGTGATGATCCATGCAATGTAACACTCGTAGAATTAAAGGACGATTATAACCTTGATTGGATAATCCAGAAAGATTATCAATATTTTCAATGAGTCGACCACGTTTCTTTATTTCTTACATTAAGAATACAGGAATTATCGAAAATCCTATATGTGTGTTAATTTATTTATAATGAAAGACTTCAATTCATTTTTGTCATCATCAGCGATGATAAACTTTGAGTTTATATATGTAAGCAAGTTTGGATGAATAACACGTCACTCAATAAATCCCAGGTTTGACATAAACATGGCGCCACTAACGAAAAATCCATATGATTTTTATAAAAGCCAACCGTTCAAATGACACGTGTAAACATTTCAGCACAATTAGATTATTAGTTTACAAATGACAGTTATTTAAGTGAAGCTACTGTTGGAAATTTTTAAAACAGTGATAAAATCTGAATTTTGACTGTTGATAAAGCATTGCTTTCTGATGAGAAAATACAGTTCAAGAAAAACAATGGTTTGATAAGGGTTGTTTGGACATTGTTTAGCCGGGAATAACGGTTAAGAGGTGAAATGCTGATTGAAAACGCGGTTAGCCCACAAATTCATTTTGGCCGATCGTAAATAGAAGTTACGTGAGATAGCAGAGACGTCGAAGATATAAGAGGGCATTGGTTTCTCCATTTTGCATGAACATTTGTCAATGAGAAAGCTGTGTTCAAAGTGGATGCCGCATTTGCTCACAGTCGATCAAAAACAATAACGCATCGACGATTCGGAGCGTTGTTTGCAACTGTTTCAATGCAACAACAAGGAGTTTTGCGTCAATATGTGACAATGGATGAAATATGGATCTATCACTTCACTCTGGGATCAAATCGGCAGTCTGCTGAGTGGACAGCAGCAGGTTAAACTGTATCAAGCAACTAAAGAGGCGAACATCAGCAGGCAAGGTTTTGGCTTCCTTATTTTAAGATGCGCTAGGAATTTTGTTCATCTATTACCTTGAAAAAGCAAGAACCATTAAAAGCGAATATCGTATAGAATTATTTGTGCGTTTTGGAGGGAAAAAACACAAAAAGCCACAAATGGAAAAGGAAAAGTGTTTTTACCAAGACAATGAATCGTGTCTTAAGTCGTTCGCAACGATTGCAAAACTACATGAATTGCACTTAGAATTGCTTCCGCACCCACCCTATTCTCCAGACCTGGCCCCAGCGACTACTGGCTGTTTGCAGATCTCAAAACAGTGCTTATGTTCACTACAAACAAAGCCTATTGCCACTGAAGCGTAAAGAGCTACTAAGATATGGACCAGATTTATAGGGGCAACCTGAGTGGGGAGTTGGACAGCAAGTTGTTTGTTAATGTTATATTTAAATTTCTGCATGTTGGTACAGTCAGGGAAACAGTGAATAGAGAGGCAATTCCAATAACGAGCGGTTCGAGGAAGGAAGCTATTAGAGTAGAAAATCTTCCGGCCTCTCGGGATGTCTAGAGAAAAAAGGTGGGACTTGTCTGCTAGTCGGGTGGATCAGGCGTATTTACGTTGAGATGGTACCAATGTAGTAAGTTTGTCGGAGCACATTCCGTGGAAGTACTTGTAAAACAAGCACATGGATTCAACACTGTGGCGATGCGACAGAGGTTTAGGCTTGGCAGATAGTGCGGGACCTATTACGTTATACATTCTTTGTTTGCGCCCTTTCCAGGGGGGGGGAGACACTAGTGGTTGGTGCATCAGACCAGATGTGGCAGCAATACTCCATGCACGGACGAATTGTGGCTTTATAAAGATATTTAATACTGACAGGTTTCAGAAGTTTCTAGCCCAGTAGAGGGAAGCTACCTTCTTTGCAGCAAACTTGGCAGCATCTTCTTCTACATCTCCTTATTGTCCAAATCCGCCTTTGTTCAAGTCCACTTAGTAACTACTTTTACTTTAAAATTATCTTATAAAAACGCAGTTTCATGTTACGTGACCAATTTTATCAAATCATATACCAGTGATGCACCGAGTCTGGGGTGATACCGTATAAAATAATTGCGGGTTGATCAAACAACATAGGATGAGGAAGAATGAGAGTGATAGGTAGTTACTTGGTAAAAGATTGTTAACTTGGTACGTTTATTGCAAATTGCAGCTAATTAGAAAAATTGAAATTGAAGGTGTTTTTTAACATAACTCAATCCCAAAACTGTGAATATTTTATTTTGGGTGATTAAAATATATAGGTAAAAACGCCTAAAAGAAAATATAAGTTGATTAACTAAGCTGTAGTATGTAAGATAGATAGATAGATAAATAGATAGATAGATAGATAGATAGATAAATAGATAGATAGATAGATAGATAGATAGATAGATAGATAGATAGATAGATAGATAGATAGATAGATAGATAGATAGATAGATAGATAGATAGATAGACAGCAATACTATTCAAGTAGCGAGCGGGGTCGCCGTTTATGTAGCAGCGCGGACTCTAGCTTGATAAGAAATGGTGTCTTAGAGAATGTGCTGAAGTCCACAATTACATTTACATTTTTAAAAGACATATTTAAAACAGAAAAACGGATAAAAAACATGCATGAATAAAAGATAAAAGATGAATGAAAGTAGAAAGAATAAAACATTATTTCAAGAAAAAAAATATTAATATATATACAAAATACAAGGCGTTAATTGTTCATTTGAAATGTTCCGTGAGCAAAGTAACAAAATGTTTATGTCTGTAATTTAGGAGTGCGTGCGAAAGTGTAGCCATGTGTGAAGATTTGCGTTAGAACGAAGAAGTGTATGAATGTGCGTGTCGCCTTTTGTCAGAGTGCGTGGTTGCACGAATGTGTGTGTGTGCGAGCGTCTATGAGTGAGGATTGATAGGACATGTAGGCATTTGTGTGTGTGTGTGTGTGTGTGTGTTTTTGTTAGCGGTGTGTGTAAGCATGTGTGTGCGAGTTTAATGGTTAATTACCATTAAGCAAGGCGTCCCTCGCCCCGAAGGGCGAAGAGAGTCTGGAAACGTGTCCTCCTCTCCTGTTAAGCGTCGAAGGAAAAAAAGAGAGATTCTGTCGCCGTTGGGTGTTTTTATATTTGACAAACTAGTAGTCGCGCGAACGTAGTTGAAGGCACCCCACGTGACAGCCATTTTGGGGGGTTCGGCTACACTTACTATGGGAGCCACTTTCCTAATCCTATAGATAGATTTTAATATTTTAACACGTCGGTCAGTCAACTTTAGAGGATTAGGATAAATCCTAATCCTATAAATAGATTTTAATATTTTAACACGTATGTCCCTAATTACTTGTCCCTCCCCCGTGAGAACAGCGTTAGACACAAGGTCGGTTGTAAATGTGGTGAAAACCCAGCTAGCCGAAAATGGACACCTTGGATTGAGACAAAAATAAAAATTGCCTCCGTCTAGAAGTATTTCTCCTTCACAGACCGAAAACTGAACAGATGAAGTGGAGTATCCGAACAGATACTACACTTTTCTTCGGCTCTCTTTTAATTCTGAAATTGCGTCTCCGAAATCAGTAATTTTTTTCTCTATTTAAGGTCATTAAATCACACTGAGACAAGCAAACCCACAAAGTTTTATTAGTATATAGATGCTATTTAGTTTATGTCTTATAATCACTTTTGTTAAACCTACACTGACCTTCTCCAACCCCTACAAGGGGTACAGCTTCTCAGTGGGATGGCAAAATATCTAATTTAAAAAAAAAAAACACACCACCACCACCACCACAACAACAACAACAACAACAACAACAACAACAACAACAACAACAACAACAGCAGCAACAACAACAACAGCAACAGCAACAACAACAACAATAATAATAATAATAATAATAATAATTTTTTTTAAATGGTACCAGCCTAGGCTGACACCACACAAAATATTTGCATAGGGTCAAGGAGGATGAGAAGACCAAGGAGGGACAGCACAAACCAGACCTCCACTGGAAGTGCAGAGATTGCTGAGACCTTGGGGAGGCTTATTGCCACCCAAATCCCAGAGAAGACCAATGGTCCTTACCAGCGAGAAATCAATGGTAAACGGCTGTTGTGATACTGCAAATTTGTTTGTGGTGGTTATCGATAAGAGGTGGAGAATACTGGAAATCTGGGGAGACTTGTTGTCACTCAGACTCCAAGGAATACAACCGGTTGTCGGTGAGCAATCACTGATGACATGTGTGAGAACTCCTAGTGACTAAATAATAATAATAATAATAATAATAATAATAATAATAAGAAGAAGAAGAAGAAGAAGAAGAAGAAGAAGAAGAAGAAGAAGAATGGTGGTGCTGCTGCTGCTGCTGGTGCTGCTGCTGGTGCTGGTGCTGGTGGTGACTGGAGATCAGTATGAATTCCACCTTACCCCAAAATTAGTTGGTTTCTACATTTTATAACCCCGAAATAAGTGACACATTCACACTCATTGTTTCTTTCTTTTCTTTCTTTTCTTTCTTTTCAAGCCCTCCAAATCTTACACCATTTTATGCCGCTATGCTTCTCTTCATCTGTCTAACTCGGCATGATTCCCCCGTTTGCCTCGGTTCGACCGCACAAGTCGTGTCTTTATCGCTGAAGATGATCTCGCGAGAAAAGCGGGAGGCGACGATTTGCGCAAAGGTATGATTCGAGGAGGTGGCGAGGGAGACGACGAACAAAAAAAAGACAATTTCAGACCAGAAGTCGAGGCGGAATTTGTGTGTTTAAAAACAAACATGACAGTTTCTTTCTGGCAGTCTCTCTCTCTCTCTCTCTCTCTCTCTCTCTCTCTCTCTCTCTCTCTCTCTCTCTCTCTCAGTTTTAAGAGATCTACTCTTTATCAGGCAGATTCATTTTGTGTCTTCTTTTTTAGAAATCGTGACATAATCATATATCTCTTTTTCTACCAGTCTCTCTCTCTCTCTCTCTCTCTCTCTCTCTCTCTCTCTCTCTCTCTCTCTCTCTCTCTCTCTCTTTCAGGTTCAATTTATATTCCAATAACCATGTTTTTTTTTATTTTATTATTTTCATTTTTATTTTTTCACATTTCCAAAAAAACATAACATTTCTGTGAGATGTATTTTTACGGTCCGTTTCATTTGCCGTGAGCCAAACAACATTTTTATATCAATATTGTCTCTGCAACAACAAAATCATCAGAAAAATACACAAAGAGTAAAAAGTTCTTGGATTAAAATGTCTTGAAAAAAACTACACTATACAGTGGTTCATTTTTGGGCGAAACCAAATAAAAAACAAAGAAAAGAGCAAAGCTCACATGTGGGAGAACTCACTAGTACGCCTATTTGAATTTTTCAGTTCAGAGCTAGTACATCATAAAAGTTGTGTGGACATTTATAAATTTTAATTCAGTAATATTTCTTAAAATAGTTTATAAATTCTATAATTTATTTATAAAAATTCGAATTCACTTGAAGGTATTTTTTTACTTTCCTAAAGTTACATCAATTAGCCTTCACATGCCTATTTAGGTCATTTGGATACGAAGCTAACTTCAGAGTTGATCTCTTTTAAGTTCATCAGTTGAGAGCTCTCTATAAAGATTCAGCCATCCATTCAAGCAACTATTGAGATTCTTATACTTCGGTGTTTTGGTGGAAGATTTTTAGTATTTATTTATAAACCGTTTAAATTAACACTAAGATAAGATTAATTGCCCAGATTTCTTCACTTAAGTAGTTTCTATTTAATGCTAAACTAAGAGGGGGAGTTTGTTCCTTACAACGAAAATAGTTTATAGTTACCTAGACATGAATCAAAACTCAAAAAGGAGCTATTATATATATTTTTATTAAATGATGCTAATTAGTTCATTATAAAGTATTATGATGATTCAAAAGTATTTTAAATTACATTTATACCTAAAGTTAATTATGATTACATTTTATACTTAACTCGTATTGTGAGGGAAATATCGCAAGCATCAATGCCCATATCACCTCCCTACTTTAATTGTATGCCTATATTTATATTAGATTGGGTGCATTCTTTATTCAGTAATATATATATATATATATATATATATGTATGTGTGTGTATGTGTGTGTATATATATATATATAGAGAGAGAGATTTTTCCCCTATATTTAGCATTTATTTGTCATTATATTTTGAATGATAATTGTATTATTGGTCCTTACCCCTTCCTTAAATTATCTTATTTTCTAATTACCATTATTTCACTAATTAATACATTTGAAATCTAAAAAGTTGTCTGCTGATGTTCCCATGAAACGGCTCACTGACCATTTCCTTTTCTATAGGGTAGATTTAAGCGTTGTCGCTTCGGTTATTTTTGTTGTGTGTGATGTGTTCAATATTCAAATGTTTTCTATTGGCGTATTACTATTCCGTCATCTACTAATAGGTTTACAGTTTCTATTGCCTACATAGTCTTATAATACTCCTATACCTTAGATATTTTCATATTTATGTTGATGAAAGGGTTACTGCCACAGGTGTTCATATGGATCTGTAACGGGATAGGACATATGCGGTTCTATTTAAAAACACGTATATGTTAAGATTACATATATATATATATATATATATATATATATATATATATATATATATATATATATATATATATCTGTAATCTTATCATATACGTTTTTTTTTAATTATTTTTTTTAGACAGTTTTGACAGATTCTCTTCCCCCACCTCAGCATTGTTTCCGGTCATGTTGGATTTCTCCTTGTCGCTGGGCAATATCGATCAGGAGAAGCGCTGTTAGAGATTGCCTGACACTTGTTTCACTATAAACTTCTACTGTACAGGCAACCCTTTCAGATAGAATCCATTGTCTTTCGAAGCAGATAGTTTAACAAACCCGCATGATTATACACGTGCTCAAGTGCACGCGTGTCTCTGTGTATCTGTGTGCATGTATGTGCGTGGGTGCGCATGTGTATATAAGTGTTGCGATATGTGTGTAAGAATACGTGGCCGTAAAGATGTGCCAATTGAACGATGAATACAGAGCATTAAAAAAGAAATAGGTTTTTAAAAGAATACTTATGAGATAAAAAAAAAAAGTAATAAAGAAAAACTATTTTACGATGGGTGGAAATTCTTAACAATCAAGGAAAGGGTGTTTTTATTGTTAAAAAATAAAAATACCGATCGTTATGAGTTTAGTGAAGAATGTGGAATTAAGTTGGCTCATGTATAAATAAAAATTAGGAATGTTAAATGAGTTTGCCCTACTCTTAATGAACATGAAAACAAGGGTCGAAAAGAATGTTATTAGTGAGGAGTGGGGGGGGGGGGGGAATAAGAAAATGTATTAAATAGGAAACTTAGAATAATTATGGAAACAATCTGGGATTCGGAATTGGGACCTTTGGAGACAGATCATCACAGACCGTCGGAAAGACGACTTTGGGAAGGGAAGACGCCGTCGGAGAGGGGGGGGGCTATTAGCAAATACTCCTTTGCATTTTGCCTAGTAGCAAAGTGTAGTATATGTTCTGATACTACATAACATCTGTTCTGTCCTCGCTCGGTGAAATTTTTATTTTTGTCCCAATTCAGAATGCCCCTTTTGGGGGGAGTTGGGGTTTTCTTACACTAAAAACGATCTTGTGTCTTACTCTGCCCTCGTGGGTAGACAGGTAAATAGGAACTGTAAATTAAGTTATGGGCAAATTGGTGACTTTTTATTTACTCTCTCTTCCTCTTCCGTATTTGTTTTATTTACTTTCCCTTGTTTTACAGCATATCAACCATTTTGTATGTTATTTGATACTGAAAAAACGATAAAACCTGTTGTAAACGATTCATTGTAAGCAATAGTTGAATACAAGTTGCTATTTTACCTATAAATGCACGAAAATTGCGAGTTTATGACTTTCCCAATACATCTACTGCAAAATCAACTATGCTTAATTACACGCAAGTCTTAATGTTATATAGTGAGGGGATTCCCGAAGGGGAGGGAGAGTAAAAGCAGAAGTCGGAAATTACGTCACTTCCGTTCGGGGCTGATTCTGTCTCTCCGCCGCTTACCAGCAGACTGATCAGACTTGAGGACGCGAGGTCCTCGCCAGCCTGAGAGGGGGCGGGAACAATGGGCACAGGTGGCTAAAAATGAAAGGGTATGTCTCCAAGTAATTCATTTGTTCTCTCTCTCTCTCTCTCTCTCTCTCTCTCTCTCTCTCTCTCTCTCTATCGTACAAATTATTCAGTGTCTGTGTCTTGTTTTCTGTTTAAATAAAACTTTTAAAAGCAGACCAGCACCCGCGTTGTTTTTCTATCAACGGCCGAGTTGAACAACAACGACTAAACCCGAAATACACTAGCCAGCAAAGACGAAATCCAGGTACACACAGTTTGAAGTAAGCAGAATTATACACTAAAATGGAATACTAATTCATCTGAGGAGGTGCCACACAGCGCACTCTTTCTTGCCTTGACAAAATACAAAATCGACATCACAATTGTTCTCTAAGCCTCTTTCTCACAGAAGAGACGTTACTAGTCTTTCTTTCTCTATTATTTTCCATGGAAGGTGCTCGACTGAGCTCTTATCTCTGGTTCCACATTATAAGACATTCACAGCAAGAACCTGTATTGCTACCACAACTGCAAAGTATTTTCTTTTCTTCCTCCGTGTGTCTAACTTCCATGAACAGCGTTTCTTTCCAAGAACTTCCCATCTGTGAAACACATTACCACGGGACTGCTTCCCTTCGCGCTATAACATGGTCGTCTTCAAATCCAATATCAACCAATACGTGTCATAAACTATCCTCATAAGTAATCAAATGTTGTTTCATTCCATTTATCATTTTCAATCCTCTCATAATATTCTTCATCATTCAATTGACAACTCATCCATCTCATTGACTCTTGTATAGCTTTTGGCCTATATAAATGGTGACTCACTAGTTACAAAATGAGCGGGAGGTAATTCAGGGGAGTATTAGCTTTCTGGCGTTTAAACAAGATTTTTCCCGAAAAGTAAGTATCCTACGTTTATAATCGTGTGACGTCATGCAAAATTCCGTGAAAAACTAATGAATGCTTACAGAGAAAAGCAATAAAAGATCAACGGACTAATGGAATCTTACAAAACCATGCTCTCTCTGACTAAAACGGAGCACTAATAAAATATATATGACGTGAAAATAATCACATCAAATCACTTCTTTTATTATTAACCATAAACTTTCAAACTTTATATTTAGATCGTTTCAGTTTTTATTTTCAAATTCTTTAAGAGAGATATTTTGATTAACGATGAAAGTGTTATTACAATTATGTCTGCTATGTTGGCATTTATATGACCGTCATTGTTTATTGGAAAATGCCATAAGATCGTAATATCCCTCGCCTCTGTGAGTGGTTCACACTGATGCCCATAGCAATTCTAAGCATATGGATTATTGTATTATTTGTTTTTAGCCCCGTGTAGATATTGCCCAATTCTATCATGCCTCAATGTATATGCCATTTTCTACGAAGCGAGAGAGGATACGGATAGTATGTAATCGACCTTTACCACAGGACTGCTTCCCAGCAGGCTACAACATGGGTGTCTTTAAATCAAATATCGACAAATACTTGTCATAAATTGTCCTCATAAGTAATCAAATTTTCCTTCATTCTATTTATTATTTTCAATCCTCTCATAATAGTCTTCATCATTCAACTGACAATCTATCCATCTCATTAACCGTTATTGTCGAGTGGGGGTAGTATATGATGCAGTCTATGACCCCTAAAACGTGAAGCCCCAAATTTGTGATCTGCATTACTTAATAATTAATTCCATAAACTGAAATGATCAATCAATATAATTAACATTTATTTTGGAGTTGTTGTTTTTTCTCGAAGTTTTTGCTTATTGTGGTTGTTTTTTATGGAAATCGCTCCAGACAAGGCATGAAGCCACTGTATGTAATGAACTAAAAAAAACACTACTTCAAGGTCAAAAACTAGCCAGCGATATATATTAGGTGGATATATTCCGAACCAGAAAACAGCTATTCTTCCCCCATTGTCAGAAACATCGTTCATGGAATGTGAGGACTAAACGACAAAATAAGGGAAGCGAGAGTTGTGAAGCTGCCGAAAGTAAACACAAGGTCCACTTTCTACTTTCCTACTCTGGTTTAGAATAATTCGTAAAATAATAGTATTTCTTAAAGAATATGTGTTATTAACGATTAAAAGCTTTTTTTCTTGGCTCTTTGGCTGCGAGCAAGGTGTGGTGTCTCTTCTGGTACTGCACTTCATCTTTTTCGTTCTCGGTCGGTAAATAAGAGGTCTTTTTAGGCTAAGGACATTTTTATTTTTAGCTCAATCCAGCTGGCCTCTTTTAGGGGAGCTTGATTTTCCCTACATTGAAAACCGACCTTGCGTCTAACTCTGCTCTCGTGGGGAGGCAAGTAAATAGGGGCAATTAAATGATAACGGTTTCGGAATTTTTAGATGAGGATTGATAATTTGTATTATTCGGACTATTGTTCTCATAGTATAAATTCCCGAGTTCGAAAGAAAGATACCTGAGTTCGACAAGTTGCACCTGAAGAAGGGCGGGGGTTATATCGGCCGAAGCGTTGTGAGAATAGCATCCAAGATGTTAACAGTAACTCGAATAATCCAAATAATACTAATTAAAAGATAGATATTTTCTTCTTCTTCTTCTTCTTCTTCCCTGCATACTCGTTAAACTTGCCAACATCATGCTGTTAACCACAGATCTATTGGAATAGTGATGGTTTTGGTCATGTCGTGTCCAAGGTGAAAGTCTGATAGTGGTTTTATGTCATCTTTGGTCTTCTGTTAGGCTTTAAGAAGGCTTGAAATGCTTGACATTTTGTTCGCGATTGTCCTTAGCCAGCTGATTTGGATGACTTCTCAGTAGCCATTCTAATTTATTTAAAGAATTTACTTCAACTGATGTAAATGTCGCTAAAACATATCACGGGTAAAAATATTTAAGACAAACGTATTAAAACGAATTAAAAGATATCTCCCTTTGGTCTCGATAATTTTCTTAGCGTTAGAGTCCTAATATACGGAATAATTACGTTGACATACCGGTCCTTGTTAGATCTCTGTATGTAAGCTACATTGAGACTGTTCGGTACCAGATTATGTAGATATGCCAACTCCCATCCACCAGCAGTGCCGGACAAAATCACGAGTTACTCTTTGGTAAGGCATAGCACCCTAAACCCACTCTGATAGGGTTACGGTGAAACCATGGATAGTCGCTTGGTGGATGTTTGCTCTTAGCAGATGAACTGAACTTGCAAAATAATATCAATGGTGAAGCAACCCAGTTCAACAAAAAAACACAGTGTTCTAAATAGCGTCTGTAAACAAAAAATACAGTTATCTAAAGAGGAGCATTAGATCATTGTGTAACCCTAGTTTCAATGTAGTCTCTTCGTGCGGGTATTTATTATCTCTTGGAATTTAAAGTAGGTATTGTATGTGTATGTAAGAAGGTATTGTATGTGTATGTAAGAAGGTATTGTATATGTATGTATGACAAAATTGTATGTGTATTTAAAAAGGTATTGTATGTCTATGTAGGGAGTTATTGTATGTGTCTGAAAGAAGGTATTGTATCTGTATGAAATGAGGTATTGTATGTCTATGTAAGAAGCCCTTGTATGTGTATTTAGGAACGTATTGTATGTGTATGTAAGAAGGTAGTGTATGTGTATGAAAGAAGGTATTGTATGTGTATGAAAGAAAGTATTATATGTGTATGAAAGAACCTATTGTATCTGTATGAAAGAAGGTGTTGTATGTGCATGTAATAAAGCATCGTATTGTATGTGTATGAAAGAAGGTATTTTATTGTATGAAAGAAGGTATTGTATGTGTATGTATGAAGGTATTGTATGTGCATTTAAAAAGGTACTGTATGTCTATGTAAGGAGGTATTGTATGTGTGTGAATGAACGTATCGTATGTGGGTAACAGAAGGTATTGTATATGTATGTATTGTATGTGTATTGTATGTGTATTAGTGTAGTTGTATAGGCGTTCATCTACGAATGTGTATATCAGTGGCTGTATATGAGTGTGGTTATACATAAAAGTGTGCATGTGTATGCTTACTTACATGTGCATAGGCATATCGATTATATGTTTATTAATATGCGTATGAATATGCATGGTTGTACTCAAGCTGATGTGTGTATATGTATAACCATGCGGATGCTAAACTGCATGTTTGTAAGTATTTGTATGTGTACGTTGATATGCCGATCATGTGTATGTGTATACGTATGTGACTATATGGGTGTGCACGAAAATTCGTGTATGTATGTAAATATATGCGTGAATATGTATGTTGATTATGTATTTGTGTATGCTTATAAGTATGTATGTGTGTTTTCAAAAATATATGTATATGCGCGTGTATGCGTGCATGTATGCGTACGCTATGTTGGCGTGTATGCGTATACATGTGCATGCGTTTATCGTTGTATAAATTCGTTCGTATGCACGTATCTGTTTGTCGATTGTTCGCGTGTGTGTGTGAATCTATTTGACGGTAGTAGATGAAAGGTTATACACTAATGAAAAGGAACATTTATTTACAAGTCGTTTCGTTTTGGTTTTCTGTGATGTTCGCGACGACGTGTAGAATTGCCGCATCTTCGTTACTTTTCTTTCTTTTTATTTTTGATATTGGAGATCAAAGTTAAAACGGACAATGAGACGAACATTCGACGTGACTTTTAAGAGAAGAAAGGAGACCGAAGAAAGAAAGAAAGAAAGAAAGAAAGATAGAAAAAAGAAGGAAAAAAGAAGACAGAAGTCGAAAGCACAATGAAAGAAAGAAAGAAAGAAAGAAAGAACGAAAGAAAGGAGGCAGAATCCAAAGGCACAAAAAAGAAAGAAAGAACGAAAAAAAGAGAGAAAGAAAGAAAGAACTAAATGAGACAGAATCAGAAAAAAGAAAGAAAGAAAGAAAGAGAAAAAAGAAAGAAAAAAAGAAAAAAAGAAAAACAAAAGAAAGAAATGGTAACTGATACCGAAAGCACAAAGAAAGAAAGAAAGAATAAAGATATATATAAAAAAATATCTTCATTATAATTAAGCATTTTCGGCGTTCGTGTTAGGATCAGAGTGTAGTACTTCTTTAGTTTTAGGAGACTATCCTCTCAGGCATTAACTCCAGCTAAGTCTGTATTGAATGTCGTGATAGTTGGATTTTCCCACATTAAAAATCTGTACTATCCTCCCCGTCAAAATGGCTACGCTAACTGTGTTAAAGTTAGCAGTTATTCGTATCAACTCACTTCAAACCAGGTCCTCAAGGCGATAATGGTTGAAAGATGACTTGAAAGCGACGACGGTCAAAAGAAGACTCGAAGAAAACGACAGTCAAAAGAGTTGTACCGGCGAATCTTACAAAATCGACCTTGTGTTTAACTTTACCTTCGCATGAATATATGGTGGGTCTCGTATATAATGGATTATTCATAGGCGTGCTAGAATACCCGTTTAATCTTATTGGTGCTGGATCCGTGGTGTATTGAAACGAAATATGAGTATTGAAAGACAACACTCTTATTATCTTTATTTCGCCCACAGTGTGAGGTACATTCGCATCCCAGTGTCGTCGTTAGGGTGAACTAACTTAATGAAGTTAACCACTGATGTTTTTGCGACTTCGAAAGCATATGTCTGCCATTTGTGTTTTGTGTGTGTGGGGGAGGGGTGAAGGAGATCCGTCGCGCTTACAGAAAAGCCATTGCCCAATACGAAAAAGACGGCCTACTTATCAGAAACGTGTATGGATGATATTTGTCCCAACCAATTGTTATAACGAGTTGGCTGTATTATATCGGCCCTCACCGATTATATATATGGTCACAAATTAATGTAAGTCATACTCATTGGAGAAATGACTAGTATTCCGGTCTATAATCTGACGGAAACCGGAATTAAATGTACAAATAACATAGTTTAGACTGTTCTAATATATCTATATTATTATGAGTTCCGTCTAGCTGCTTGTCTGTTTGCATATGTATTGAGTTTGCCGAAAAGTTTGTTCGTTGTTTGAATGTCATCTTTCCGACCTACTAAAGATCGTTTTATATTCCTATTCTTCACATCCGTCAGTGCGTAATAAGCCTCCGGTCAGAGGAGTTCTTACATTTTTGCTAGTATTTCAAGACTTGAACTGGAAGAACAAGAAAAACAGTACCGACATCTAATGCTTTTTTACTACAGAAAAGGGAAAAAAACAACAGAAACCTGAGCCAGAAATGATTTGCTCGATTCTGAAAAGGAAATTCTTCAGTGAGGGATTCTCCTCGCTACGGCCGGTACACGATGATTGACAGTGACCAAGTGAAAGCCGTAGTTGAACAAGATTTCCGTTTGACAACCAGACATATTGCAAACATTCTCAAGATTTCCAAATCGCTCGTGGAAAATGAATTGCATGAATTCGGTTATGTTTCTAAACTTGATGTTTGGGTTCCTCTTTCTTAAAAAACGAACGAACTTTTTTAGCCAATCGAATATATCCGTCATGTTTTAGTCTCTATTTACTTGCTTCTCACGGCAGTAAGATATGACACAAGGTTGGGAGACTGGTATTCCCCGGTAGTTGGTAATAATCCCCAACATTAAAAAGAGGAGGTAATGTTTGGCAGAGTACACCTTCTAAGACCGAGCCGGTGTGAAACTTCCTGCGAGTAGTGATCGGTGTCATCAAGCAGAATGGCAAGCACGGTAACAACAAGATAAGACAACCGGATCGACAATGCCCCCCTACGACGTATGATAAATGAGACTGCCAACAGATTGGGTAAGGCCGACCTATGCCAAGATGAATAGTGCGATAATAGCGAAGAGCTTGGTGTGTGGATTGACGCAAGTTCTCTAGCCACAGGTGTTATGCTTGAATCGCGCAGACCATGATCGAAGACGCATGCTAGCTGCGACCAGAATCAGACAGACGTAACATCAATCTCGCTGAGTTAAATGTAGTCATAAAACGTGTGAACTTGCTTATACATTAAAGGTCAGGTCTTTTTTCTATACCAATTGTTCACCACTTACCAAGGCAAAAAGCCACTCGAGAACAAGGGTTAATGTGATTTTCAGTTGGATGATGAAACAGTACTAAGGATTGATAACTATGACAGATATTTGTTAACACTAAACTTGACAACGACCATGCTGTAATCCGCAGGGAAACATTCCTGCGATAACGTGTTCAACAAGTAGGAAGTTCTTGGAAATAACCAAAGAACGTCTGTTTTCGGAAGTTTCGTTTGATTTTATGTACAGAGATGAAGAAAGGAGAGTTATTTACAGTGTTGGTAGAGAGATGAGTTTTTTCTGAGAAGGTGTTACAAAGGGACGAGAGCTTGAAGCTAAGTCGGGTATTTACCGATAGAGTAGGGAAAGACTAGAAACGTCATTTCTGCAGGGAAAAGAAAAGACCATCTCCCACTAGATTACGGAGTCTATTTTGTACTCTCTCAGAGCAGGTAATAGTGTTTTGTGCGGCACCTCCTCAGATGTGGCAGCAGTACTTCATCTTTGACTGAATCTAACTCTTATACACGTATAGGGTTGCATCAGGGGTCAGGTATCTCTTGGAGCGGTAGAATGCTCCAGCCAATTTTCCAGCGACTTTAGCAACGGGTTTGATGTAAGACGTTACGTCTAAGAATTGGCTCCCTATGCGCTCACCATACCTCACTCCGATAAAGAATGGTCTAGTGGTGCATGAAAGTTGCTAGGTGGCCGCAATGATTTCCAAGGAAGTATCTCCGGCTAGCATGAAAACGCTGACCGGAACAATAAAAGTCTTCAAACAATCAAAATTGCATCAATTGTTCCTTTTAACTTTCGGCCCTTTTCCGACATCAATCTAGTTAGGAACACCTGCCTATGCACCATTCGTTATTTTTGTGTTTCAACGGTTTTTTTTATTTCCTATATTAAATAAAGTACAGTATCTCTATTTCGAAATAAAAATAGTTTCATCATATGAAAACGACGTGTGATTCCCAAACCGTTTTGTATATTCTTTTACGTGATCGCCTAGTTTCATCATTTGCCTCTCACGTGTAGACTGTGTTGCTGGTCGCCATGCTATCGTCTTTCTGGCTGGAATATTCAAGTAATAAATTGGTAAATTGGAACACATTGCGACAGTACTGCTTCCCTGGTGATTACAACATGGATGTCTTCAAGATCAACGTCAATAAACCGCCCCATAAGTAATTAAACGCAGTTCATAACATTAATCAATATTAGTAATCCGATAGTGTTCCTCATTTTTCGACTAACAATCATACCGTCTCGTTAATCCTCATCCTCGAGTGGCTCTTGGCTTTGATAAGCGGGTACCCAATAGTAAAAAAAACTCATTCCGCCAAAGAAGGGTCCAGTGGTTCAAGTCAGTCCCTAGGTTTCCGGAATGATTCCAAGGACGTATCACCGGCTGCTATAAAAATGCTGACCGAAACTAGTCTATAAGATTTATAAAATTGAAATTGGTTGGGAAGTATTTTCTACCAATGTACGGAACCGGTTCATATTTACGTTGTTGTTGTTGTTGTTTTCTTATAAAATGATCCCGGATGTATCCTGAAACACGCACAGCTTTTTTAATGAGATATAAACCATAGTATTAAACAGTATAAGCTCCAAAACTAGCACATTTATAAACCCATAACTTCAGGTGTGTGATCTCTATTATTAGCATTCCATTATGTTTTTGGTTGCGTTAAAATATTGTGTAGTGTAATATGTTCATTCATCAAGCGTCCCTCGTTCGTCTCATTCTTATAACTTCGTTCTGAGACGGTAATTTTAACAAGTATGTTTTGCGTAGAAGCAGCAAACATGAACCATATTTCCGCTTCTACGTTCCTTAAATGTTGTGAGTGCCAAAGTGACAGATTCGTTGCGCAGGCGTCTCGGTACTTGAGGCTGGAGTGATCTGTCATTCTAAGTACATGGGGCAGACCGGAACCAACAGTGGGTCGGCGTGGCATAACAATGGCCAATCGTGACCGAAGGAGACAATAATGAAACGTAAGGTTGTTTTAATTCGCGCCAAAGTATATTGCTCATCAAAATTCAAATAAAACTGCGACACAATATATAGTCATAAACATATATTTTGTATTTACTTGTCGTCGCAGAAAAGTGGCAGAAAGAGAAATGGTGTGATTGCTGTTGAGGATAAGACATTATCAAAAGAAAGAAATTACAAAGCCTATTCATACAAAAATAGTTAATTTTTATTTACAACTTGTTAAGACAACCTGAAATAGGTTAATAGAATACGAAAGTTCAGGAAGTCTTAGAACGTTGCAAGTGAAGATAAGTTTAGTGTTTAAGAGATTGAGTATCCATATCTGTTACGGCTGGTGCGTTGTTAGTTTGCATGTTGCAGTGTATGTAATTTGAGTAGGCATTGTAGACATGTGTGTATATTAGCTTGCCTTTTTTGTTAGTGAAAGAGTGTGTACATGAACTTATGTATTTTGTGAATAGTGTATATATGCTAGTAGTTCGTTAATATTTTTTGTTGACTCTGCTGAGACATTATGCCTAGGCTAGATGACGTACGCGCGTGTGTTGGTCTGAAATGAAAATACCGGAAAAAAGAAAGAAACCTGCGTGTTTGGGTTTTTATAGTACGCGTTTGAGATTTTGGAGTGAATATTCTTGCGCCTGCGTTTGGCAGAAAGAACCTGCTAATTGGAAACGTTGTCCAATCGAGAGTCGATACATCAAAACAACCAACATTCGCTACTGCTGTTGCTTTCTCCCATACTGTCACTTCTCTGAGATTCTAAAAACTGTGCTTCACTTTCATGGGGTGAGAACCACGTATTCTCGTTTTAAACATTTTCGTCTAAACTGTCTGCACAACTAATGCTGTTGTTCTTCTTTTTAACTATTTTCCTATGTTTATTGACTGGAACGTTATTCTTAAAATAATATTTTGTCTTATTTACAAATGTGGGGCTGGTTTTCTCATTTTTATTGTTGTTATTTGTTATGAGCAGGGCCTACACCCCCTGCGTCGTAAGCGGCATAGAATCACCTGTGTTACACACTAAAGCCTAGAAACCCCCAAAATACGCGGGAGGGATACTTTTCCTAACGGCTACGCCAACTGCTATAAAAGTATTTATTTACCTCCTCTCCGGGAGGTTAGACACAAGGCCAGTTTTATCTTACTCCCACAAGTAAGATGTGACCCAAGGTCGGATCGGGAAAGTGGGGTTTGAAAAGCCAGCGCCCGAGAAAGTGAGCACTCTGGCCATTAAAAATTGTCTAGGCAGCCGCGTCAGCATTCCCCTGTAGGGGCGCCTCAGGCAGTAAGCAATAAACTTACTCCTCCCCAAAGAGGGAAGGCAAAGCCTGGGAGGGTGAACCTCCTAGAACTGCACAGGACCGACATATAGACCGGCGTAAATCAAGCCCCGAAAGCCAAGACAATACCAGTTTATGGGGTGTAGTATCCATCGGAAAAGATACTATACTTTGATCTTAGGCCAAAAGTCACAAGTGTTCGCATTAGAGGCAATGGTAACGAGACGATGAAAGGATTGACGCTAATGACAACAACTTTACTACGTTTTATGGAAATCTTAACCTGCGTTATTTTATAAGCTCTCTCTCTCTCTCTCTCTCTCTCTCTCTCTCTCTCTTTCTCTCTCGCTCTCTCTCTCTCTCTCTCGCTCTCTCTCTCTCTCTCTCTCTTTAATTAATTATTAAAACTAAAAATACATTAATCACCTAAAAAGTAGTGTAATGGATTCGTCTAAACACTTTAAAATGCAGCAACATTTTTGTAAGTAACGGATAAATTTTATTAGACAGACAAACAACACAGGTAAGAAGGACTTTCTTTTTCTTTTCTTTTTTAATAACTAATATAAGTTAGCTAAACATTTAGAGGGAACAAAGCTTAGGTTTAGTATACGGAACGTCTATGTTTTTGTCTTTTAAGGGAAGTGGGGTCTGATCAACTCTGCTGTGAAGCCATGAAATTAAATACTGTCTTGTTTTTAAATTCCCGAAACAGTTTTTCATGGTAAACAACTGATGATCCCTTTAATAATGTTAGAAGCAAACTAACATAATAACTGTAAAAATTAAATTGACTTACATGAGTGATTTTCCACTGAACAACTTGTAACTTACGGTTTTTTATTTTGTGTTTTCTTAAACAGTTTTAATTTGTTGAGAAACTTCCGAAACTATATATATATATATATATATATATATATATATATATATATATATATATATATATATATATATATATAAGAGAATATAATCCGAGTCTTTTGTTTGAAACATTCTATTGCGTTTTTTAACACAACTGTTTCGTCCGTATTAAATCACACTTTTTGCTTGTTTATGAAAAAAACACAATTATACGTTTAATTGGTCTCATCAGTGGTTCTCACTAAATCTGAATAAAAAACTTTTACCGGACGTTTTGAGTTTTAAACTTTTAATCACAAAGGAACTGTTTTTTTTTTGTTTTTTGTTTTTTGTTTTTTTGTTTTTTTCTACGGTGGCGGCCTGCCTTGTTTGGGGTGAACTATGTTTTTTAAAAAAACAAAAAAAACAACAACACCCAACGAACATGATGTTTTCTTGTCCTGCTTGGGAATAGCAGGTACTGTAAGTGAGAGGAAGACGACGACAGCTTCACGAGGCCCTCTTTGCAAAATCTGACATCGTTAGGACGACTTGCTGACTGGCAACCACTAATAGATGTTATACTTCTCTTCTATGCAATGTCGACCTTTTTATGTAAATCGCTCCAGACAAGGCATGAAGCCACTAGATTTAAAGAGATAACAAGAACGAAATATGATTATCGCAAAGACACGATATACCTCTTGGCCTTAGTCTTGAAAAAACTAAGACTATAGGTAGGAGGAAAATAGTCAGCTGGAAGAGAGTTCCACAAGCCTGCAGTTCTTGGAAAGAAGCTACTGAAATAGGAAGCTGTATTACAATGAGGTATCAAAACAGTGAATTGATGGAGACCACTATACCAACAAGTCAAACGATCTGGAGCAAAAGAAGCGGGGAATAAATCACATAATTCTGAAGAACACATGTCATAATAGTATTTATAGAAAAGACTGAGACTAGCAACATCACGTTTGTGACAGAGAGAGTGCAGAGAAGAAGAAAGGGTGGGCCCAATCAAATTACATATACGTGTCTGTACCTTATCAAGAACCTTTCTCAATGGTTTATCCAATTCTAAGAACTACTACAGTGTAACACTACGTTACACAAATTATTAATTTCCAGAGCTTAACAAAATATTTCTGGCCAGTGTCTTGTATTACGCCGCTAAAGTCTTGTTTTGTTGACACGTCGTTGTTGCTCAGTGGATAGTGACGTCTCTCTGTTTCTTTTTCGTTTTGTTCTTGTTGTGGTTGTCTCCTTCTTAATAACAGCAGAAAATCATTGGGTTTAACAATAATTTCGGCGCTTTTAGTTTTAGTTTTTAGTTTTCAATATAAGGTATATATGAATAATATCCTCAACCTATACCCCATAGGAGAGGAAGCACTTATTCGAAAACACAGCTGGTCTCTCCGAAAAAAAGAGAAAGATTTTATCAGCTTATCCGCTACATGTCTCTGGTGACTTCCTGTTTATGACACAATATCCTGACATATAGCCCTTGATATATAGTGTGGTGAATAATGGGCAATCAACACTTCCCCCACTATCCAACCACTATAATATCACTTGCACGGCAACCGATAAGGCTGAACTGCTTGCCCAGTGGTAGCATTGAACTCCACCTTAGATCTCTCAAACTACTCTCTCCCAAATTTCCCACACTCGATAATCTGATCATCACCTCTTTCTATGTCCGTGATATCATAAAAAACCTAGACACCTCTAACCCATGTGGGCCTCATCTTAACACTGCTATATTAATATAAAAATGATTCTCTGAACTAGCTCGTGTTCTCTCCATATTCTACAACAAATGCTTTGTCGAATCTTGATAGCTGAACAATTACATTTGTGATACCAGTGTTCAAGAACTCTGGTGCAAGAACTGACCCGCTTAATTATCGCCCCAACAATCTCGTCACTCTTTTCGCTAAAATATTTGAATCATTAATCAATCTAGCGATAGTCCACCACCTCGTAGATGCTAAACCTCTTTCAGGCCGACCGTATGGATTTATGCATGTCCGTTCTACTGTGGATATTCTAACGATCATCTCTGAATGCATATACCATGAACTGGACAAGGCAGTGTAAGTTAAGGCTGTAGCCCTTTAATATATCCAAGACCATTGACAAGGTCTGGCATAAAGTTATTCTCGTGAAAATTAAATCATACGGTATTACTGGACGAATACTTAATGTAATAACATCCTTCTTCGTTAAAAAGAAAGATCTAGGTTGTCCCCGATGGCCGTTCACCCAAACAACATGACATTAATGCGAGTGTGCCCTAGGGATCGATCCTTAGACCTTTATTATTCCTGATATTCATAAACGACCTTCATGATTAAATTGTGTCCGAGATGGGGGCATATTTGCTGATCAAACCACTCTCTATTCTAGACATGTGAGCCGAACGAACGCGAACATATCCAATGCAATGTCTGAATTTTTAGAAAAAGACCTCCAGTCTGTAATAGAATGGAGACATAAATAGATGGTAGCATTTAATACTACTAAGAGAAAGCTCCTTTTTTAACAATTATAAGAAAACATTTTTTTTGGGGGGGGGGGGGTTATCTTCCTCTCACAGCGGTAAGATGTGGCACAAGGTCGGGAAAGTGGGATTTGAAAAGCCAACGCCCGAGAAGGTGAGCACTCTGGCCTACAAAAAATGCCTGGGCAGCCCCGTCGGCATTCCCCGGTAGGAGCGCCTCAGGCAGTAAGCGATAAACTTACTCCACCCAAAGAGGAGAGGCAAAGCCTGGGAGGGTGGACCTCCTAGAACTGCATTGGACAAACCCACAGACCGGCAGAATCAAGGCCCGAAGGCCAAGATGATACCGGTCTATAGGGTGTAGTATCCATCGGAACAGATACTACACTTTGATCTTAGTCAAAAGGCCAAGAATTATAAGAAACCTTTTTAACCACCGATGGCCATGGCTAATAGTACTCTACCCGAGAGTCCAACATTCAAACTTCTCGGCCTAACATTCACAGGTAACATGAATTGGGACAAATACATAGAAGACATTGCCAAGGCTGCTAGAAACTTCTCACATCTGCCAGTATCCTATATCTCTACAAAGAAACCATGCATGGGGTACTGTCGACAAATCTGGGCTGGAGCATCAATCATCAGTCTCTCCCATGTATACAAGGTTCAAAAAAGAGTATCCAATCTAATAGATTCCGTACTGTCAACCAAGCACCAACTACTGTCCCATCGCCGCAATATTGCATCTCTATGCTTGTTTTACAAGTACTTCAATGGAATGTACTCCGATGTAGTCGTAGCACTGGTGTCCCCTCGATGTAAATACCCCCGACCAACTCGACAAGCAGCAAACTCCCAGCCCTACACTGTAAAGGTCCCCAGATGCCGGAAAGATTTCTACTCTAATAGCTTGTTTCCTCGAACTGTTAGCCTTTGGAATTACGTCCCTGTTCTCTGCTTCCCTGACTGTACTAACATACAGGAATTTAAATGTAATGTGAACAAACATCTCGCTGCTCAACTTCCTACTTTGGGTGTCCGTGTAGGTATGGTCTCTATTTCACAGTAGTCCATTTACGTCTCAGTGGGCATGTGCCTTGTTTGGGGTTAATAAAAGAAGAAAAAATTAACTTCTCAATAATCTAGATGAAATCGGGTTGACTCATTTTTTATTGTAACAAAATATCTCTGACCGGCGTCTTGTCGTACACAGCTGAAGTCATGTGTTTTTTGACACGTCGTAAGTTGTTACTCAATTGATAATGATGTCTCTCTCACGCGCGCGGTTCAGAAAAAGAGAAAGATTTCATCAGCGTATTCGCTACGTATCACTAGCAACTACCTGCCTGTGACGCAATATCCTTACATGTAACCATAATTCTAAACTTTTCCACTTTTCTGTTTAACGTAACCTTATGGAAAATCCTGCTGTTAACATTATTTTTCACACACCTCTAATCTTTCTAGAGCAGCCGAAAAAGTTATTGTTTTTTTAATAATAATATCTATGTCTGTAAGTGGTAGACAATATCGCGACACCTCCAATTGTCACGTGGACGTCTTTATATAGGGATTTGAGATACCTTAAATTTATTGAAGTCAAAGAAAAGACATTGAATAGAACGGGGGAATATGTGCGTAGCCACAGGTTCAGAAAGTACCATCTCTCCTTTTTCTTTCTTACCTTTGACTGTGGTGAATTTTCGTTTATGTTGATGACATCATCACCAAAACTTTGTTGCTTCACATGCGCACGTACACACGTACACACGCACACACACACATTTCAAAAATGTTATTCAAACCGAGGCATGCGTCTGAAACTTTATTTTAAACAAAAACAGGATTCATTCATTACATGTTATTGGTACATTTAAATATTTAACATAATACTGGTTTCAATTATATAGTTTATTAATTACAATATTGTGTCGTTCCCTATATGGGGGCGTCTATATTTATAAAATATTATATATAATTATCCACGGATATATATATATATATATATATATAATATTAATTTATAAATATTAAATTATTAATATCTACAGACGCTAGCGTTTCAAGCATCAGTGCAGGGAAGTAACAATTTCAGACGGTCGGGAGGTGCGAACCCGGTTCACAGAGTCAGCCTAGAATCTGCAAGCAGTCGCCATATCTACTCGGGCAACGGAAACTGTCACATAATTAAAGGAAATTAAGTACACACCTAGAAGCAGGCACAGATATAAGACTAGTCGAGCGTGTTCGACGAACGTATTCGGAACTTTGCATTAGAGATTTTTTACAGTCTATTTTTAACATCCCCGAGAGTGCTAAACTTTAATTTCTTAAAGGGGCTTAGTATAATACTTATAAATAAATATTAAATTATTAATACCTACAGACGCTAGCGTCTCAAGCTTATTTCACTCATCAGTGCAGGAAAGTAATAATTTCAGACGATATATATATAATTTTTTTAATTTTAAATATAAGTTTTTATAACAACATTTTATAACAGCTCGATGGTGTAGGGCTGTAATAAAAAATATTTTTAATATTATAAAAACCACATCAAATTTAGGGAACAAATTCTCATAAATTGATTTAAAAAATCAGTTTTTATTCGCATACAATTGTTTCATCCTTCCACCAAGATATATATAAAGTTTGAAATATATAAGGCATTTATTTCTTCTTACAGAGGATATAATCAGTGCTCGTAAAAAGAGGGTAACCCTCCAGGCATGTAAAAACTGCATTACATTATTTATTCATTTTTTTTTTCACTATATATTATTCCCATAAAATATTTTGTTTTTCATTTATTGTTTAATGGGAATAGTTAACATCTGAACATACGAATCGTGGTATCTTCGTATCATGTGCGTTATCCTTCAATCGTTTACCATCGATATAGATTTTCGCTTAACCTACAAATCAAATATAAGATGAATATTTTGACTAACCGTTATTGTGTTGGCCTTAACATTTTTTTCTTTCTTCTTTTTTCATGCTTCTTTCTTCAAACTTCATAATTACTTTTTTATAGTAGTCCCGCACACACTTCCGCATCCGGTTAACTAGTCATAAACCAATTTTACCGTTAGTACGATTCATTGTACTAACTTCTTCTAACTAGTATACTTAACTTAATTAGAATAATTGATATCCTAATAGTGTAGTATGTACATTTTATGTCTTCTTTATATCTTATTGTATTTTTAAGTATTTTTAATATAGGTATTTTAGCCATATGTATTGTCTATTGTTTAAGTCTTATGTTTTCGCTACGTATCAGACCTATTTTCGTTACAATATCTTCTTGCATTATAATGAAATATCATACTTTTTAAATGTATTTTCATTTAAGTTATTATTAATTACTTGTAATATAAACATTTTTAATCTAAGGATTATAATTAACTATTTTATTTTACAATAGTCACGTTCCGATTCGATTTCCGGTCCGTGATTGTAAACAAACTTCAACATCGATACGATCCATACGACAATTCCTTTTTCTGGCTACTACATTATGTTTACTGAAAATAAGATATATTATAATAATATAGTCATGTAGATTTTATATTTCTTGTTTCTTAAATTGTTGTTTTTTTTATATTTAAGATCTTGAAGAAATGGAAGTTTTATCTATCGTTTACATCTATTAGTTCCCTATTTGCGCTATATTACAGCCCGGTAATCATCTTTAATTGAAAATAAAATACTTTTTTATACTTAGTTTTTATTTTATTCGTTATTTTTGTTCAATATCGCCTCCTTTTTATTTTTTCTATGAATCACAATGGACTGTTTTGTTTTGTATAGTAGATCCTGTTCGGAATTATAAACAAACTTCCCATCAATATGATCCGTTACACGATTCATATTCTGGAATTTCAAGATTGCTTTTCGTGGCTTACTCGACTGGTCCCATGCATCCAGCACTATTTTATGCGTCTCAATTCACTTTAATCTATAGTTAGCCTCTCGATAGTGATGACGTACGTGGTGATGAATAAACCCCTTAACGAGATAACCCTGTTAAGGTATATAGGAATAGTCAGGATACAGCTGATCTAAAGGACTCTACGCTCGATACAAAAACGTCCATTTATCCTTTACGGACAGTCGCAGTTTTGTGGCGATTATCGACTCACTTGTGCTTGGCATATAGAACGTGACAGCATCGAGGTGACAACAAGAACGTGCATTGCTCCAGTTAACATAGAACCGTAATAGATCTATAGTAGTACCAATTAACATAGATGTCCTCAACCATCGAAAGATTCAAATGACAGTTCCTGGAAGAAACCAATCCAGAGATTTAGGAGAATCCGAAAAGAATTCCCGATCTGATTGGTTGCTTCTCCTTTTCATGGCGCAACTAATAAAGATTCTTCTTAGATTTGTTCTGATTTTGTTTTTTGTTAAACGGTTACAATTCAAATTTTGACTTGACTTGATTTATGTGCAGAATCTATGGAGCTTTGTTACCAGCTTCAAAACAACATTCCGTCACATATCACGGTCTTGGGTGAACCTTTTAACTCTAAGAACCGGGATGCCAGTTTTCTTCATTTTTATTTACGCGACCCATCCCTTGGCGATCGTCCTCTTGATCTTTCTTCAATTAAATCTTCCTGATATGATTTCTTTTCATAATTGGAGTCTGGTATGCGAGAAACATGTCCAAACCACGTTAATCTCTTTTTCGAATAACGTTGTTGATGTATGCGTTGATAATATTAAACCTCTTTTTGATATCTGCATTTCTTATTCGCAAAGTTATTCCAAGGATATTTCTTAAACATTTAATTTCAAAGATATTGAGCTTCCTCTCATGATCTATCAGTATAGTCCATGTTTAATTTGCATATACAGCAATGTCGACTACCAATGCATTGTACAGTCGTAACTTCAGATGTGTTAATATGTAATTCCTGCACTATATATTTTCTTTTAGACGTCCAAATACACTCGACCAACCCGACAATCAGCTAGATCTCATCCATTCACTGTGGAGGTCCCCAGATGTTGGAGAGCCTTCTACTCCAACAGCTTCTTTCCTCGAGCTGCCAGCCTTCCTTTGGAACTCCCTCCCTGCTCTCTGTTTTCCCGACTGTACCATCATGCAGAAATTTCAAACTAATGTGAACAAGCATCTCGCTACACAGCTCCTAATTTAAGATGATCCCCTAAACTTTCACCTTAATTCTCAGTAGATCCTTACGTCTACAGTGACAACTTGCCTTGTTTGGCGTGAACTAAGTTTTTTTTTAAATGCAGAAACTTCTATTCTAATTTTTCTGCGAATATCAGATGAGGAATCCTGGCTAGTTTAAGCTCGCATTCGGGTGTATAAAGACGTGTGGGACAGAAATACACTTTTGGCGATCGAATTTCCTGTGAAACTGCAGATGGGTGTTGGGACAAGTCCCTTTTAAATATTTATTATTGTTATATATATGCGATTATAACAAAATGTATACAAAAATCAATAAAGAAAGACAACAAAAAAGAAAAACACGATTCAAATGGGTTTTTTTATTTAATTAAAATATAGTTTCTTAAAAACAGAATGTTTTTGGGTGGGTTAAAGTATTAGCTTGTGCGACAGACCATAACCGAATGAACGCAATCCACTATTAATGAAGCGGTTCTCAATTAGAGAAAACACTGTTTTTTTTTGGTGCCACTCTAGGTGACAGGGGGGGGGATTTAATTCGAAAGTTTTTTGGGGGTGAGGGGTTAAATTAAAATATAGTTTCTTACAAGTAGAAATATTTTAGGACGAGTTGGAATCTTAAATCTTTTCACTTATTTTTTTTGTAATTCCTACGCATATCACCTTTGAACTCTGATCCTGTGACAGATAAATCTGGTCTCGAATCCATCCAGGTATTGAATGAGTATCTTAATATCTTGATAATATATCAACATTACGGCATGTTAATTAAAAACTCCATCCAGATATAGGGGATGGGTCCGCACTGAGGGAATTCCTCACCCCTATGAAAGAGATAAGATCGACTTTAATCCCTTATTACAATACATAAAAAGGTTACGAAGTAGGAAAATAGGATCTCCCATTCATAATTTTTTTTTTTACTTTTTTTTCAGAATCCTAAAGTCATTAATTTAGTATCGTCAGCCGAGCGCTTTATTTCTGCGACGGACCTTAGTCGACATAATGCCACCCACTATTAATGAAGCGGCTTTCGAGTAGAGATAGCACAGTTTCTCAGTGCCACCCTAGGTGACAGGAGGGGTGAGAGGCAGACAAGAGATGCTTATCAAGCAGAAGAAATATTAATAAGCCCTTGATATATGGAACACAATTCCTTACGTTCAGTAAAACAAAAGAACCTATGGAAACATTGTAGTAGTTCGTTGTCATCTCTCTCTCTCTCTCTCTCTCTCTCTCTCTCTCTCTCTCTCTCTCTTTATATATATATATATATATATATATATATTCCATGAAAAATGCAAGTATACTGAAATCATATGCCCTTAATAGGGTTAAGATGAAAATTCATATACACTAAATGTACAAAAGCAAGGAAATTCCCAAATTTTTACACTTTTATTGTCATTAAGGGTATGCGAGCACAACAGGGCTATGTATTTTACTGGTAGGAATTTTTCTTCAGCGCACCTCACACACTTCATCCACTCATGCATAGAGATTTATACTGTAGTGATGTGATAATGAAATGGTTTGGTTGATATGTAGTCATACCCTTAATGACCCTATTAAGGACATATGATTTCAGTATACTGGCATTTTTCATGAAATGTCACTACTTTTGTAAAAGCTATGCCTCAATACAATGCCTTCTCATAAGGTTTTTAGGACTTTTCTGGAAAACTAAGGTATATGGTAAACTGAAATTAAAATGCCATCAACTAGACCATAGAACCTCTATCTCTGCCAAAAATCAGCTAAATCCATCAAACAGTTGATGAGATACAGGGTGGCACATACGTATGTACGTACGTACGTACGTACACACAGATAACATGATTTCATCATTGAACTTTCTGGATCTCTGAGTTGCCTTGACTAATGATGCTGAAATTCTACACACTTATAGAACATATCAAACAAAATTTTGTGCAACGTTTTAACTAATTTGGTTTATTGGTTTTTGAGTTATGATTGATCAAAGAAATGAGATTTCCAGCATAGGCCATTCGTGAAGTCTATTTAGGGATAGAGCGCTCTCGCGCCTCCCTTGATATATGTATGTATATATTGTGTGCATACATTCAGGTAGTATTCTTTCATTTAAGTAAACGTTGTGAAACAAAACATAATTCTTCTCTGCTAGATTATACATTTTTTGATTTTTTGAATAATCTTTTTTGTGACAAAATTAAAAAAAATAATGAATGTTGCATAAGTATCACGAGCACTTTCGATTCTTCGTCAAATTATCTTCAAGTGACAAAAAAAACAAATGAACAAAAACCTGGAGAAAAGAAGAGAATTTTCAAAACCAACCGAGTACGCCATATGTGAAGTCGTTAGACGCCAAAACAACAATCCGATGCAATTGCGAAAGAACGTTTTCAATTTAAATTCTGGTAACATTGCATTAACGTTAACATTTTTAAATGTTGTTACTCGTTTCATACGTAATATTATTTATTGTATGCAGCTGGGTTTTAATAAAGATAGATTAAAGTATTCTTAATTAGTTTAAGAATTTAATATTTTCGTGTTATTAACTAAAATTTGTCGGAGGCAGTTTATTTTGACACAAATAAGATTATGAGAAAAATGTAAAAAGTAAAAAAGGGATAATCAAGCAGTAGAACTCTGCTTTGTTTAACAATATTTGCTTATATATATATATATATATATATATATATATATATATATATATATATATAGTATAAATTCTTTTATTTATACAAATATTATTGATTACATATGTGCATACAAGTTTTAGCTGACATTTCCTTCGAAATTCAGCTTCCTCAGGCCATGTACAAATTGGCCTGACGAAGCTAAATTTCGAAAGAAATAGCAGTTGAAACATGTATGCACATATGTAGCCAATAATGTTTGTATAAATAAAAGAATTTATTTTATAATACAGCTCTATTGTTATTGAGCACTATAGTATAAACACTGATTTTTCATTGGATTAACATCTAGAAAACATCAATACAATCACTATCTCTCTCTCTCTCTCTCTATATATATATATATATATATATATATATATATATATATTCCCATTTTATCAATTTTTTCTTCCTCTTTATCAATTTTTTAACCAACCCCTTAATTTAAATTGTTACCATCTTCTTGTATCATTTTAACCTATTATTATTAATTGTCATCTACCTGTAATTATTATTTTACTACAGTAATTCCCAATTTTACCATTTCATATACCATATCTAACTTCACTTCTTTTTATTTTATCTACTCTTACAATATCTTAACATTGAATATAATTATATATAAAAAAAATATCTTATCGCTCCTAATAGTATTCAATACTAACATTGTTTACATCTGTATTTGTTTTTGATTGTAACTGCTCCCCCCTCGATTTAAACTGTATTGAGAACCTCTGTATGTTTTGAATGTTTTTTATCTTTTTAATTAATTCAATTCGCTGTCCTACTTCTGTTCTAAAGTCCTGTGAGTTGACGGAATTTTTATACGAAGATCTTGTGCCTCATTTCGTGAAGCTTCTGTACGTGATGGTATAAAAGAGGCTGACGAAGAGAATCTGGCGCTATCATAAACAAAATTTTAAAAATGAACAGTAAACTTTTTCCAGAAAGTCTTGAAAACGATTGTACGCCGAATGCTTTTTGGTTTTAGAATTCTTGGAACAACTTCAAATTATATTGATCTAAACTAGTATTATATATATATATATATATATATATATATATATATATATATATATATATATATATATATATATATATATAACAATAATACCAATTTAAAGATAAGCGATGTATCCTCAAATAATAATCTATCGTGATAATATAAAGCTCAATATATTGAATAGAGCAATAAATTCAGAAAATGACAGATGAAAGTAAAAAATTGTATAAATACAATATTTATTAAAACATCAGAAGTTCAAAAGCAAGAAGTTTAATTATCCGTAACCCATGGATTTTCAAAGAAAAACTCTTGTCATCAGATGATAAAACTCGGGAATGTTACTGTAAATATTACCGGTAACATTTAACTTAGAAAATGTATGCACATAACTTTTTTTGGCTAAGAGGAACTTAAAGTTAGGACAGTCACCGTAAATTTCTTTACTTTAATAGCATTTACTTAATAAATATTGTATTTATACAATGTTTTATTTGCATCTTTCATTTTCCGTAAAGAAAGAAAATGCAGTTAAAATTCACAGGGATACTAACTAACTTCAAAATATCACAGACTTAACACTCGCATAAGTCGACTTACCGCTGGAAAATTTACAAATACAAAAATGGATTCAAGTATAACACTGAAACATAAACAGGGGACCTTAACTTAAATTGTGAAATTTTAAACGTGGATCATCATGAGTTTTAATTTGCACTTTATACAGTGCTTGGTGTCTTTTAAGACACAGCTTTCTATTACATATAAAAATAAGTTGCGTAATGCAGAATACCCAGAAGTCCAGAGGCTGGAGAATAGGAGTATTATGAATTCGACCGCAAATTAGGTTAGCGTTAGGGTTAGGTTTAGGTTAGGGTTTTTTTTTTGTACGGTTAGGGTTAAAAAGAGTATGTTCTGCAACTCATCTTTTGGTCTATAAGTTTGCTTTCCTGACAAAATTCAATGAATCTTTCCGGAGACTGAAGTGCCTGTCCTAACTCGATGAAATTCATGATCACTTTAATACATTTTCTTAACTTGTGGAATGTTACTTTATATTTAATTCGCTATTGACAATTGTCCTCTACTGCAATCTGATTGGATAAGCGTTTCGGTATCTTTCGGCGGTTTGCGTGAACTGCCGGAAGATGCAGACGAAATGTTGGTTTCAGCACGCGTAAACTGCACTAGTACTCAATGTTTATATAAAGCATTGAGATATCACTTGTCGCCCAGTAGTCAAGTAGGCAGGATTGCCGACTATCAACTAGATGGTTGTAAGTTCGTCTAGCCGCACTGAAGAGTTGTGATGAAACGAAACACTCTGTCTGTGGATGACTACGTCATTATTCGCACAAATTTAAGGACATAGTTAGAGAACGGAATGACAATATAACATCGGGTAACTGAGAGAGAAAACAACTGATGAAAGAAAGAGTGTGCGAGAACGGGGCGCTATTTTAGTCAAGAATTTATCCACGTGCTGCGTATAATTGATTATTTTGTTTATGGATGAACAAATATAGCATAAGTTGAACGAACTTAAAACACGGCGCCTTATTTAATTAACAGAAATATGTCGATTCATCAGACGCCCGCGCGTCAGGCGCGTGTGTCCAATGTCTGGTATAATTAGTCTGACGTTAACGGAATGTTTGCTTATGGATGGCCAGTCGTGATATTAATTGCACTGAAAACACGCATTGGTTCCTGTGTCGTGTTCTGCCCTTACAACAAAATGCTATCTGCTTCTAGTCTAAACTCAAAATCGTTTTATGAGGTCAATATGATTCCGTACTGAGTAAACCGTCTCTAATGACGCCACTTGAACATCAGCAATACTTGGCCAGCTTTTCATTTAGGATTAAGTTGTAGAATTTCCAAATAATTATTTATGATATAATATCATATAAAGTACTTTACAGTGTTAACCTATCTGGTAATTATAACAGTAATTGAATAGTTACGTAAATACACGTGTTACTAATCAATAAAGATTGTCAATTAAATACAGGTATCTATAAAATCGGAACAGCAGACATTGCATGCAAAACGAGTCCGATTTTCTTTTCGATAGAACTATATAAAATAATAAGTTATCACATATAAAATGCAGCTTTTTCTCCGCTTTTTAGGTTAATAGCTTTGTTTTAATACGAGGTAAATACGCAATTCTGTTTCGCAAGACAATTATGGCCTGTTCTTCAAAAAGAAAATTTGTACATCTAATCGATTTTAATATTTAATCCGATTTACATTTTATTTTGGACTTGTATAATAATAGAGTATGGTTGAAGAGCTACACCTCCCATATTCGAAATCCACCTCCTGCCACTCGTAAACAATATGGAAGATATTTAGTAATATACTTTTTGTAGATTCACCGTTGTTTAATCTCCTAACTAAATGCAAATAATAATATCAAAATACATGCTGTTTTATAATGGTCATACTTGTCATAAACCGTCCTCTTAAATAATAAAATTTTGTTTATTCCATTCATTGTTTTCAGTCATCGCGTAATATTTTTCATCGTTCAGCTGACAATCTATCCATCTCACTAATATTCATCCTCGAGTGGCTTTTGGCCATGATGAGTGGTGACTTATTAGTAACAGTACTTTATTGTGCTAACCTATCTAGTAATTATAACAGTAATTAAGTAGTTGCGTTAATACGCGTGTTAATAATTACTAAGGTTTGTCAATTAAACACACGCATATGTAAAATCAGAACTGAGCGGATTTAAAGAAGAAGACATTGCATATACAAAGAGCTCGATATCCTTTCAAATAGAGCAGTATAAAATAATAAGTAATTCTATATATAACTAGATGACTTTGCCGGCTCGCTATCAGTTAGCAAAGTTCGCTGCTTGAAATATTTGAAACATCGATTTAAAATAATAAATATTTTCATTAATTTATTGTAGATACGAAACAAAATCTTTCCCATTTATTTATATAGATAAATATTGTGGTAAGTTCGATACAACTCATTTATCTTTTAAATGTGACCGTAAATAAATGAAAAAAAGAAAAATCAATTCGCCTTTTACTTGTAATTTAGAATTAAATTGCAATTTTTTTAGATCAACTGGTTATAAGGCGCTAGTGACCCACTTTCTGTACCAAACATTTCCTACACGGGAAGTATTCCGTAATTCTTTGATGCGCTTATTGTTTAGGATATTTAAACAACTAACGAGAACTTATCATCAACAGTCATTCTGATATTAAGAACTTGAATATACACATATATATTTTTTTTTAACCCACATCCCATGCCGGCTTATATACTGTCCCATGCAACAACTGCCATCAAATCAACGTGAATTGAAAAAAAGATTGAGCGAACACAAAAGAGACATAAAAAGAAACAATAACTCTCTCAGTGCACTTTTTTCCTATGTATCAGAGCACGATCATGCTTTCAAATTTGAACAGGCCAAAATCACCAAACACATTCATAACAAAGCTCGGCGAAGACTACTGGAAACAGCACTAATCACAGCCTCCAACACCATCAGACAACGAAATGGTTTCTACAATCTACTCCTCTTAATAAGAAAAATTATCCTGACCGAACAAAAACTAAACCTAGATCATGGCTAACCTTTCTTTTCTTCGTTCTCAATTGTACTTATATACAAGTCCCGGCATACACACTCACGTACTAACTCCTCCTCACATACATTTTCATTCACTACGAATCTAAACCACTTAACCACAAATAACAGCCTTACCAATGAACACAATGTAGACATCCTCACAAATATTTAGATATTTAACCCCCTTTTTCCCTCAATTTAATTTCAACCCATCAACACAGCCTGCACAAAACTATATTTCACCTATTTCTCGCCAAAATTAATATCACTTTTCTCCTTCTCTTTCTTTTTCTTCCCTTTATTGTCATGTTCACAGCACATTTCAACACATTCCTTCTAACTCACTTATATTCACACATTCCTGACATAGCCAGCTGGTCAATACTCCTACCCTCCAAAAATGTCACACCTAACTACAACAAAATCTCCCCTCCCCCCTCACCCATCTCACCCTTTCGACTTCTTCTTTCACACTCTTACACACCCCGCCTACTTTCAAATTATCTTAATTTCTTCAAATCTTTTTCTAATACTATGATACTACCTACATACCAAAGACACAGAGTTCTGCCCTATCCTCCTCTTTTCCCAACCCCTCAAAATCCATGCTACACCTCACCACGACAAAAAAACTCAGCACCCTCTCCCCTCTCTCCCACCCTAAGACAAATTCATTAATACTCCCACCCCTCCCCTTTTTCACTCACAGCTGTCCACGTTCGTTTCACTCTCTGACACTGACTGACTTCTCTCAGCCCGGACCTTGGTCCAGCGCTCTTAGTAGCCACGGCTACTACTTTTTCTCATCAACCCATCATGTCAACCCAATATTTCGATGTATGACATTTTTCTTTAAATTATCATACTGGGGAAGTCTTACAATAAAGACGAAACGTTGATGAATATATAAAAAATATCTCTTGGTTTTTCCTTTTACATTTCCCATATATATATATATATATATATATATATATTATATATATATATATATATATATATATATATATATATATATATATATATATATATATATATATATATATAAGAAGAAATAGGTAAAATAAATACCTTTTGAAGCATTAAAGATGCGATATCAATTTTATTTTTTTTATAAACTAGCATTTTTTTTTTAGTTTAAAGTGATACAGATATTTTGCCAAAAACTTGGCATCATCGGTGTGTAATATATCCTGATGTCATCGGATTTGTATTTATTCGATTTATTATTTTTCTTTTTAAAAAAAAATAAAATAAAATAAAAAATTGATATCGCATCTTTAATGCTTCAAAAGGTATTTATTTTACCTATTTCTTATTAAATTTAACAATAGATGCTTCTTAAAAAAATATGAACCTTAAAACACTTATATATATATATATATATATATATATATATATATATATATATATATATATTATTATTATTATTATTATTATTATTATTATTATTATTATTAAATATTAAAGTGTTTTGACCTATAGAATATATAGAGAGATACAGTTACCCGGGGAGGCAGGGGGTATTGCTGTCCACAGTGTTCAACGCTCGCACGAAACTCGCTTTGTTGCAAATGACAACAAACCTTCTTAATTTTACGGAGCGTTTACTTTCAAGTCTATTACATCATAAAACTATAAATATTTTTTATTAAATATCTAAGTGTTTTTGTTTACCTACAGACAATATCGTTTCGGGCTTTTTACCCTCATCAGTGCAGGAGTGGTAGTTGCAGGCAGTCGCATGGGTTCGAACGCAGTTCGTAGATTCAGGCTAGAATTACGAGACAAACGCTCAGGACAACACGGCTACTGGCAATCAGCACAGACAGTAATTGAAATTTAGATACACTTACCCGATGGGCAGGGGGAAGCGTTACTGCTGTCCACAGTATCCAACCATCGCGTGGAACTCGCTTTTTTATATATATATATATATATATATATATATATATATATATATATATATATATATATATATATATATATATATATATAAAGGCCTGTCTAAAACGTATCCGACCTTAGGCCAGAAAAAATATTTCAAATACGTGACGGGGTTAATACCCTAATTCCATTCAAAGTAGGCCTCCTGTGCTTGCACACACTTAGCCTACCGATCAATCCACTACCGGAAACACCCCTTGAAGTCTTCTTTTGGAATGGTGTTCATCTCCACCGTGGCGTTCCGCATTATCTATTATATCGCACCCTCTCAACAACAACTGCACTCCGAGCAGTTTAGGGCCTGCCAGAACGCTGATCACTCTCCGCTGATGTACGGCCATTTTTGAATCAGTTGACCCACTCCTTAATTTGTGTTACACCCATCGCATCTTCTCCAAAGTCTTGCTGAATCTAACGTCAACCCTCTTTCTGATCTTCATCAATGATATCCCAAATCGAATTCTAAGTTCATTCTATGGCAACACTTTGAAGAGCCTTAATGATCAAGATATTTCTGATTCTGTCTCTTCCAATCTGGAGCACGTTACTTTGACCCCTGTTCGACATTGCTTGTAGTAATCCTTCGATTGTTTAAATTTTGTTCCAGAAGTCTTTCTTCTGTTTCTTTTTTTGCTCCAGAAGTCTTTTGTCGGCTTCTTTCTTCCGCTTCTTGTTGCTGTTCTCGTTGTCTTTCTTCATTTTTTAGTTGCTGTCTTTCTTCAGCTTTCTGTTGCTATTGCATTTGGAATTTTACGAGTTCTTTCATAGTTGTTTTGAAATCTTCCATGTTTAGATGTGTCTTTATAGAAACTATTTCTTTTATATTACGCTGCTAAAGCAATCTTGGTTGTAAAAGAGAAAGAGAGTATAGTTGTTCCCCAGTCGCCACGCCCCTGCACCTGCACCCGCCCCTCTCCCCGTCGCAAAAGCGTAACATATTTCTTTTATTAAAAGTGCTATCTCTGTCTTGCGGTCTTCCCACTCACCCCACCCCCTTCGACATATATCTAAGTCATTGTTTAAAAAATAAATTATCTGGGGTTGGTGGGGATCGAACTGTCGACCTCTCAGTCTTCGTTCTCCTTCGCTAACCGTTGCCCCGAGCGAACAGCCTAAGATCCGGTCACTTCAACGCTTTTAGAATCCGAGGTTCTTTTTTCACGGCACGCATGCGCAAAGATCGATGTTGTTTTCCAATCTTTCAATAATATACGCCCGAAAGATTGGCGATTCAGAAAATGTCAACCTTACGGCTTTCTGTCGAGTATCTCGGGAGCTTTTTGCAGACATATAAACATACACATACGCACACACAAACACAAACGACTCTCCTTTATATAATAGATAGATCACACAAAGTGTATGCTAAAATATTTCTTAGTTTGAGGCTTGATTTATGTTTGAACAAATTCCATTTTAATTCGGCTAATCATCCATAATTAGTAATTAACTAATCAAGTGATGCAATCACTTACTAAAATTCACCCTGTCACTCTCTTTCTCTCTCATTGTACATTGCAACCATTCTCCAATAGTTTTTAACGTTTATATAAGCACTTTGGGAAAGAGTGACTCTCTCTTTTCAGCTAATTTACATAGTGTGTTCAAACAAACCATAAACACGTATGTAAATTAGACAGCAACATAATAAGTCTCTTTACTTCTAGATTATCCATATGGAGATAATATAGAATCAAAGCGATTCAGAGTTATGAAAGAAGAATTTCTGAAGAGATATATGTAAGGACTGACAATGAAAGTGAAAGTGTCTGTTATTTAACCAAAAATAAATTCATTAAAAAAGAATCCATTAAAAATCCATTAAATCCATTAAAAATCCATTAAAAATCTTAAATAAATCTTCAGTGTTTATTAATTAATAAATATTAGTTAATATAAAGTATTTATTTGATTTTAAGTATAAATTTATGTAGGTCATTTAAATTACTTTACTTCCTCCCCCCCCCCCCTTCATTTCAAGGACAAAATACTTCAACCCTAACCCTAACGCATAGTGGAAACTAAGTGACTACCTTTACAAGAAGATAATCGGAAATTTAAATGTAAAAAACAAAATTGAATCTTAATTGATAGTTTTAAATACTAGTTGCCATTTTTAAAAGTTTTCATTACGGGTATTCATTTTTGGGGTTAAAAACTCAAATTACTTTCAATTTCATTGCGCGTCCTTAGATATATCACAGTTTATAAATTTTCGAATTGAACAAAAGTGAACAGATAGTGGTAGTGGTTGTAAAAGTCAAAAACGATTTTTTTTTAATTTATTTAAAATGAACTTTTATTTACTTTAAAGATATGAGCAAGCTTTCAGTCTCAATAGATCTTTATCAAGCGATTTTTCTTTTTATAAATCACTTTTTTTTTGTCCTTCGGAGATAAAATCTCTCTTGGTTATAGTAGTCCGTTCAGATGTTAGTCGAACGATGTGAACATTTTTTATTGGTGCACGTGGGCTGCGTGTTGAGGTAGGAAATAGTATGTTAATACTTGTTAGAATATCGTTTCGTATCAGAATATCAAATCTTTTTTTAAAAGCCAGAAACGATAATTGCGACACCAACCGATTATGAGTAGTCTAGTGTATATATATATATATATATATATATATATATATATATATATATATATATATATTTATATATATATATATATATATATATATGTATATATATTTATATGTATATATATATATATATATATATATATATTTATATATATATATATATATGTATATATATTTATATGTATATATATATATATATATATATATATATATATATATATATATATATATATATATATATATATATATTTAAAGAGGTGTACTAAAAGCGAACTTTTAGGAAAGGTAAAACCCTATTGTGAAGAGTATACAGCTCAATATCCAGGATAGAGCAGGTAGAAATGAAGGAGAATGGAAAGGAATTAGAGAAAGCAAAAGCCAAATCAAAATTCAATTCAAAAGTTCAAAGCAAGGTATATTCCGCAAAAAGGCAATTTATTCCACTTAACCTCCTTAACTGTATAACTTTATTTGGCTTTCCATTTTCTTTCCCGTTTAACTTCTTTTAATGCATTCGTCCGCTTCCCTTCAACACTTCCATTCTTCATTCTTTTCCCTTTCAACGTGATAACTAACCCACTCTATTCATATTATATCCTAGCCCTTTTATTTACTTGTTGATTAGCCTTATCTACTCCATATCCCCTTTGCACACCTCGATATCGAACTCCTTACTGTTTCCACTGTGCACTCTAATTATTCTTCCCCTCCTGTTTTTACTTCTATATAATTCTTCTCACTCTTTTAATAGCCTCGATTATTCCCCCCTTGTTTTACCTCGCCCTTCGCACATCTCTCTCAAACTACTCAACCCCCAACCCGCCCTCGCTCTACATCTTTTAACCCCCATAGTATTTACTTTTAACTGCGATCTCCACTCTCCCTCTGGCTTAATCCTTTGTCACTTCTTTAACCTTGTATATCTCTTACTTCTTCCGGCCTTCACTAACCTATTTAACAATTTTCTTAATTAACCTCCATATAACTTTTTTGAATAAAATTTCAAAGTTTATATTTTCCCATATCTATTTGAACTAGCATCCCGTAACTGCTTATTTAATTTTTTCCACCTTGGAGACTCCCATTCCGGATATCCTCTCTAGGTCTTGTTTTCCTTTTTCTTTTTCCTTATTCTAATTTTCATTCTTGAGCTCCAATCTTATCGACTTTTCCCTCATTCTATTATTAGTATCTTATTTTTATTATTTTTTTATTTCTTTATTTTATTTTTTTATTTTTTATTTATTTTTTTTATTTTTTATTTTTATTTTTTATTCTTTCGGTCAATCCTTAATTTTCCCTGCGAGCTTAAGACTAATCTTATTATCTATTTTTCATTCTTTATTCTTTTATTTTCTTATTTCTACTTTTTATACTATTTTTATCTTTATTTTTTATCTTTACTCTTTTAATTTTTAACTCATTTTTCTAGTCCTACCCTTCATATATATTTTGCCTCATTGTTTATATCTAAGGTCATTTGATTAAACTTCTAAACCCCGAACTCTGTTCTTATACATATTCTGATATTTTAACCCCTTATCCTAACATTCGTTAACTTACCCCCACTCCTTTCTTCCCCTTTTCTAGTTGAATCCTAATTCGCACTAACTTCCAATTTCAACTTTATGTTTCACCCCCCCACTTTCACACTCTTAGTTTTATCCGCATTCCTTCACCGCATCGCTCCCTTTCTCCTCCCCCCTCTCTTTCCTCGTACCCGTTCCTTTCTCCTCCCACACACCCCTTACCCGTTTCCTCCCTTGCCTACTGGTCGCATATTATATTCTTGTTTTCACTGTCTTTGCTTTTCTTCATTTATAGCCGGCTTTCTCAACTGGGCAGGCTTTAAATATTCTCACTGCCCCCTTTTCCCTCTTTAAAACACTTTCCTTTGTCATCTCTGCCCGGGAAGTATCTTTAATGGCGAATATTTTACTTCTTAATCTCCTCTGACGCCTGCCTGCATCATCGAATGTACCTCTTATTGGACTTTTTACCCTTTTTGGATTTTCTATTTTCGCCGTACCTGAAGTTGTGGCTTCTTGGAATTTAACTTTGAAGCCTCTCTCATTACTTCTCGTGCCTCTAACGACCTACCTATCTACATCTTATTCTCTCCGCTGGACTCTTCGACACCGGACTTTTTGGCAATCGGACATTTGCTTGCACCCTGGCACAGTTTTGCCCTACGTTTCTTTCCCTACAACTTTTATTTTATTTCATTTTTTCAAATTTTAAATCTTGGCCATTGCCAACTTATCTATCCCAGCGACTTCCTCTGATGATAAGATTTTGATCTTTGAAAAGCCTGGCTTCAGGAAAATTTAACTTGAATAAATTGCCTTTTTGCGGAATATACCTTGCTTTGAACTTTTGAATTGAATTTTGATTTGGCTTTTGCTTTCTCTAATTCCTTTCCATTCTCCTTCATTTATATATATATTTATATATATATATATATATATATATATATATATATATATATATATATATATATATGTATATATATTTATATGTATATATATATATATATATATATATATATATTTATATGTATATATATATATATATTTATATATATATATATATATATATATATATATATATATATATATATATATATATATATATATATATATATATATATGGCAAAACGAACACACACACATATCCAAGGCAATGGCTGAATCCTTAGAAAATGACCTTCAGCACGTAGTTGAACGAGGACATAAATTTAATGCTACCTAGAAAAAGCTCCTTACCTTTAACAATTATAAGAAATCTTTTCAACCACCGATTGCCGTGGCTAATAACACCCTACCTGTGAGTCCAGTATTCAAATTCTTTGCTCTAACATTCACAGGTAACATAAATTGGAACAAATACATAGAAGACATTGCCAAAGCTGCTGCAAGGAAGGTGGGTTTCCTCTACCATGCTAGAAAACTTCTCACACCTGACAGTATCCTATATCTCTACAAAGCCACCATCCGCCTATGCATGGAGTATTGTTGTCACATCTGGGCTGGTGCACCAACCACTAGACATTCCCTCGTATATAGTGTCCAAAAACGAACCTTTAATCTAATATGTCCAACACTATCTACCAATCTCCAACCCTGTCCCATCGCTGCAATATTTGTTTGTTTTTTTGTTTTTTTACAAACAAGTCACCGCTTATCAAGGCCCAGGGTTTGTCAGGTGGACGGTGAAAGATTGTGTTCATTAAATGGTTGTAACTGGTTAGAAATTGATTATTTAAGAGGACGGCTATACAAGCCTTTTGGCCAAGATCAAAGTGTAGTATCTGTTCCGATGGATACTACACCCTATAGACCGGTATCGTCTTGGCCTTCGGAGATTGATTCCGCCGGTCTGTGGGTTTGTCCTGTGCAGTTCTAGGAGGTCCACCATCCCAGGCATTGCCTCCCCTCTTTGGGGTGGAGTAAGTTTATCGCTTACTGCCTGAGGCGCTCCTACCGGGGAATGCCGACGGGGCTACCCAGGCATTTTTGTAGGCCAGAGTGCTCACCTTTTCGGGCGCTGACTTTTCAAATCCCACTTTCCCGACCTTGTGTCACATCTTACCTTACAACGTTGTAGTTAGCCGGAAAGCAGTCTTGTGGTACTGTGTTCCACAGACGGACAATTCTGAAAAAGAAACTTTGCTAATAGAAGTTCCTTTTAGTTTTAGGTACAGGGGGGGATTATTGACAGTGGTTGTAGAAGACGATGTTTTGTTGTAAATATTTTACAGGGTGGGGAATTTAATTTCTTATTATGACTTCTTAGAGTAAATGCTTAAATTTTAGACATCTTCTATAATGAAAATCATGTAATGGTTTTGATCAAAATTAGAATAAGGATTCTAGACATAAGGTTTAGTATCATTTAATCTTCGTAAGGGCACCTAAAAGTGGTGCAAAACTGTTCTGTCCGGGTAATTAATTTTACCCGTCCCAGGACGGGTATCATTTTTAGTATATATATAAAGTTAGATATGTGTATATGTTAATATATTTGTATGTACATGAGTCATTCATAAGCTAATTAACCGATCATTATGAATTTTGGAAAAGAGCGTCTAGGCATAAATGGTGGTAATTTGGGCTATATTTAGTTTAATTTAGTTATATGTAAAGGGATAAAAAGATGGCAGAAACCATACATAAAAACTTAGATACCTTCGATTAGCTAGTAGACATCAATAAATATTCACCAAATTTCAGTTTCTTTGGAGTATTTAAAAAAGATTCTAGGGTGCATACTATGGGCAAAAACTCCCATTTGAAAATTCACATATTTCAGATTTTCACTGAATTTGATCCATGGTCATTTGACACCAATTAAGCAAGATTCTCTGAATTTCCATTTCTTCTTAGGACCCCTTAAGCTTAAGTAAGCCTTTAATTTTAGTAATTTCTTAGAATTTAAATCATGTAATAGATTTTAATAAAATTTGGAACAAGGATTCTAGACAGAAGGTTTAGTAGCATTATATATTCATTTTAATTTTAATCTTTTGAAAAGGACATGAAAATTGGAGAAAAACTCTTCTTTTGGTGAAATTATTTTTTTCTTCTAGTATATATATATATATATATATCAACTTGCATTATATGTGTGTGTAATGGGGGTGTAAGACACCAATGACCTTTTAAGAAGTGCAAAATGTTTACTTTTTTAAGAAGATCAAAAAGCTTGCTTTCATCTCTTTCCGATTACATGTCGATTCTGGTTCGACTGCTCACGTCTGGAATCTCCAACTCTAACTTTATCTTTAATCCCCCCCCTCCCCCCACTAATAAAAACAATCTGTTTACCAGTTGCGAGTATTTAATTCTTTTCGACTTCGGTGAAAAAGTCTAAATATTATATACCTTCTCGATGACCTTGAGTATACAAGGAAATGCATTCGTTTATTCTGACAAGATCACGTACCAAGGGAAGTAACTCTGTTTTTCGCAAGCAAGAATTATCTCTCTTGAGACTTGCCGTTATAGATAAATGATTTTATATATTTATTTTTAAATAAACTTTACCGGTATACTCAAAATAGATTTTTTTAAATTAGTTTTCGTCTAAACTTTGATTGTGCTTGACAGATAAAAGCCTAAACTTAATCTGTAAGCGGAAAAAAATGTATATTTACGTGTGAAGAAAAATTTATAATGAAAAATGTTAGGTGCTTGTACAGAGAAGCGTTCATATGAAAAACGCTGAAAATCGCAGTTCCAACCGGAAAACTCTTTGAAATACTTATGCATCAAGCAAAAATAGGTTTGTACACCAAAAATCAGCAGAAACTATTGAGTAGAATTATAATAAACAATAAAAATCCGTTATAGAGTTTAATCGGGTTCGGCCATGGCCACCGAGAGTTGACAAGGCCAAGCAACTAACTTCTTGCCCCCCCCCTCTGACGTCACTGCATTGCGTGTCAAAACAATGGCCGTTGTAATAACAATAAGAAGGCATTTCGACTTCTCCATTCACTAAATAATCCATCAAAATTCAGGAAATCAACCAATTTTAATGAAATTGTCAGTATTTATTAATTAATTATCACGGAATATAATAAATCCATTACTTTATTATAAAGCTTGGTGCAAATGTATTATTTCTTGTAAACAAAAAAACACCTTTACTAAAGTTATCCAAAATATCAAAACATGTTGACCATACGATATTGTAAATATTTAAAACAAAGCATTAGAAAACTTTAAAAATTGCATGTAAAAAAAGAATTCCCTACGTTTAGTAAAACCCAGCATTCGGTCAAGAAGTAAACAAAGTCGCTAGCGCTATGCAGAATATATGGAAGACAAAAATGTCATAATATATTTGTTTATAATTTTTAGCTTTATATATAAAAATAGTTTTGAAATAGTTTATAGAAATTGAAAAAATATTATACATTAATTTCTTTAATGTTATACACGTTATAAACAAATTTAACTAATTTAAATACCTTTATTTTGTTGTAATAAAAAAGGAAATGCTTATTTAATTAAAATATTTGTGAATGTACGCAATTAAGATTTTATTTACTTTTATCTAAAAAGATTAATATTTAACTTTGTATTAGGTTTTAATTCCGTAATACTCTGAAATTATTGATGACGTCTGTTTACCAATGGTTTTTCGTTAGAATTCGAAATAAAACTTTTTTTATGTGTTGTTAAAAATTACTTTTACGTTACGAACTGCGTCAATTTTATCAATTTTTTTACATGATGATTTAAAACTTTAGTTACTCGATTTATTGTTAATGTTTTGTAACGATAAATTACATTAATTCTTTTTTTAAATAAAGGTAAAAGTGTATTTTTTTATTTTAAGTGTGAAAAGGTAAATTAAAGTCATTCATTGAAAAAAAAAGTTGAAGCAGTTGTTAATAAATAAATAGAATTCAATTTTGAAAGAAAATGTTATATTCGATTTTCATTTATTTATAGATGATAGTTTTAAACTTTTTAAATAATATTTATTAATGAAAAATGACAAAAACAAATACAAACTTACGTGTTATTGTGTTTCCATTAGTGGATACAACTTGTATCTCGGGTGTAAACATTGTTGCCGTTTCCAAATGCACGAATTGTACGACACAACAATTTCTTATGCTGATGATGACACATGTGGGAATGAGAAATATAATCATATTGCATTTAACATTTTCCTAAAAACTCTAATCATTAAAATCACATAAAATATTTTTTGCAATTATATTATTTCTTTCGTGAAAATTTTCATTTTCATTTTTAACATCGACAGTGCTTTATTTTCATTAAAATATTTAAAAATTAATGTGTTTTTTATTAATACTTAAAAATATAACTTTAGTAAAGGTGTATTTTGTTTTTAAAATATAATACATTTTCATTAAGAATTTTTTTTAAATAATGATTTTATTATATAGTTGATTAATAAATACTGAAAATTTCATTAAAATTGGTAAATTTTCAAGTGAAGGGAGGGGTCAAAATGTTTTAATACGGACTCCCTATCCTAAGCACGTTGTTTGGTCGACATCGGAGCCGCTTGCCGTATTTGGCCTCTGAAGCTCCTCACTGAGAAGCCGCCACTGTCACGCATTCACTGCAAGCCGTAAATCACTCCCCTATTCTCATGGTCAAATTTCTCGTTCTTTCAACTTGGATTTTTTTAATTTTTTTATTTTAACATAGTTCACCCCAAACAAAGCAGGCCGCCACTGTCGACGTAAGCGGCTACTGAGAAAAAAAAGAAAGAAGATGGGGGGGTCAACCTAAATTGGGATTTGCGCAGCGAGATGTCTGTTTACATTAGTTTTAAATTTCTCCATGTCAGTACTGTCGGGGAAACAGGGGACAGAGAGGGAGTTCCAGAGGCCAGCAGCACGAGGAAAGAAGCTATTTAAGTAGAAAGCTCTCCGGCATCTGGGATTTAGTTGATTGTCGAGTTGGTCTAGTGAATTTACGTGGTCTTCACAATAGCTAATTTGCCGTAGCCAATTCTGGGTTCGGACTTTCTGCACCTCTTTAACTTTTTAGTGGATATGCATAGACATCGGCTGATAGATCCTAATGTTACATAATGTATGTATGTATGTGACGAACGATTAAATGACAATTTACAGAAGAAGTAATTCATTTTGTTCTTAATAGTATTGACATTGACAGACATTTATTATTATTTCAAAAGGAATATTATTAACAGTAAATTATACAGATTAATGTCGAAAGTGTTACATAATGGATCTATGTAGGTGAAGAACGATTATATCAGCTAGTATGGATTTAGTATCTAGGTGGGCCAGTGCAAGGTACTTGAGATGAAAACCAGTAAAACAAGATCGCTATTGGACTAGAAAAATAAACAAGTCTGAACTGTGGGTTAGCTTCAGGTTTGGGGTTCAAGGAAAGATCAAATATAAATGTATTGTGACAAGTTCAGTGTCTCCTTGAGCAGTGACGTCACGATATCGTGTAAAAGAAAGAAATACGTTTTAGCAGACTACTTTCGGAAGCCGTGACGAACAGATGTGAATTCGAGATGTAATTAAAACAAAAAGGAAAATGGGAATTTAATTCCTAAAAGAGTTGATAGTGACTGGTCTGTCCACCTTCCTCCTTTCCACATAACTAAGTAGAATTGAGTTAAGAAGAACAATTTAGGCCTCTCTCTCAATTTAATGAATGTGGGACATTTAATCGTATGACAAGAAAATCTCTCAAAAATTAAAAAAAAACATTAACTCTCTATCACTTTGTGCCTTCTTCTCTGTGCATGAAAAAGTACTTGTTTTCAGACACACTAAACGATGATGATGGTGATGACGAAATGCAGCTAACAACGATGATGATGACGACAACGCCGGCACACCATTATATAAAATGAGAAAATATTACTGAGAACACTAGAGTAAGTTACAATTGAACTAAAGAACGTGTTTTAATAAACGACTATGTAACACTAATACGGAACTTCCCCTCCTGGGTTTGAAATCAAATGCTTTGTCTATCAGCTCGATATTCTTCATAGCCGTTTCCGATGATTCATACCAAACATAATTACACTCCTTCCCGGAGTAAACTGATTCAAATATTGAGACCACAGGTGCTTCTGTGTTCTCATGCTCTCACTGCTTCCCTTCAGAGAAACTAAAGGCAGCGAAGACAAAGTTTAACCATATGCTGCAGCTGAGTATTATACGTCCATCAACCAATCGATGGACTTCCCTTTTGCATATGGTCCCAAAATGCTCCAGAGATTGGTGTCCGATTGGGGACTATTGACGACTGATCGCCAAGACGGTACTTGATCGTTACCGGATCCCACATATACAGGATTTTGCTTCATCTGTGCATGGTTGTAAGACCTTCTCCAAACTAGATTTGGTTATGGCTTACCATCAGATCCACATCGTATCCGGCCAGCATACCCAAAACTGCGGTAGCAACTCCATTTGGAGCATTTGAATTTCTGACTATGCCTTTCAGTTTGCAAAACACGGCTAGTACCTTCCCATGCCTTTCAGTTTGCGAAACACGGCTAGTACCTTCCCATGCTTCATGGCAAGTGCCTTACACGAGGAACATGTCACACATCTCCTCCTACTGTTCGAAAGGTTTTAGCAATACCAGATCAGGATTAACCCTGGTAAATGTGTTTTCGGTTCTTAGTCACAAACTTTCTTGGACCACATTATCAGCCCTTAAGGTATATCTCTTTTTTCTGACTAAGGCACATCCTCGGTCTGCTAAATTATCACAGACGCTTTATTCCACACTCAGAAAACAGCAATTCTTCCCCTTTTGTCAGAAACACTGCTCATAGAATGTGAGGACAAAAGGGCATGATAAGGGAAGCGAGAGTTACGAGGCTGGATTTAATGTCTCCTCTTTCAAACCTGTTACGTAACAGGAACAAGAAAAACAAGCAGATTTTGCTGATTGATATTCAGCTGAAAGCTTTCCATGAAGTGAAGGAAAAATTAGCGAAGACGTCCTCATATGCACATCCTGTGTCTGATGCCCAGTTTTAACTGGTTGTTGATGCATCGGGCACTGCTGTAGGTGCAGTATTGCAACAGAAGCAGCAACGACAACTAAAACCTCTTGCATATTTTTCTACACAGCTGAAACCGGCAGAACAACGTTACAGTACGTTTAGCCATGAACTCCTAGCTATGTACCTCGGAGTGAAAAATTTTCAGCATTCACTTGAGGACCGTCAATTTGTGATCTACACAGATCACTGCCCACTTACATTTGCACTACGTTCTAAGACGGACAAATAGTCTCCTCGCAAAACTCGCCACTTGGATTTCTTTTTGCAATTTACCAGCAATATCTGACACATATCCGGTGAACAGAATGCAGCACCTTCCTATAAATTGTCTATCCTCACCTTCGGATATCGACCTACAATATGGGGTCATGGGGTGCATGCCATACAACAAATGGCCTTAGACCAGCCACGTCTGAATACTTTTGATCTATCGTCACCTGAATTTGCAACTGGAAAATTCACATACCTGCCTGTGCCTACTTCGAACACACAGATAATTTGTGACACCTCAATAGATTCACCTCGGTGGTTTGTTTAAATTACTCATCGCTGGGTTGTCTTTGATACCTTCACAATCTGGCACACCCTGGACTAAAAACCACAGTGAAGCTGATTTTGGATGTATTTTTCTGGCCGAATATGAGGCGCAACATTACTGTCTGGACACCTTCCTGCGTATCTTGCCAAAAATCAAAGGTGCACAAGCATATCCATGCATCTCTTGGAACATTCATTCTTGGACGTTGTCTAAGAGGGAGAGACTAGTGGATGGTGCACCAGCCCTGATGTGGCAACAATACTCCATGCGTGGGCGGATGGTGGCTTTGTAGAAGTATACAATACTGTCAGGTGTGTGAAATTTTCTAGCTCGTAGAGGGAGCCCATCTTCTTTGCAGCAGCCTTGGTAATGTCTTCTGTGTATTTGTTCCAATTCATATTACCTGTGAATGTTAGGCCGAGGAGTTGGACCATCAGGTAAAGTGTTATTTGCCATGGCAATCGGTGGTTGAAGAGGGTTCTTGTAGTTGTTGAAGGAAATGAGCTTTTTATCTTCACGATCCTATTCCACTACAGACTGGTGGTCACTTTCTAAGGATTTAGCCATTGCCTCAGATATGTGCACGTCCGTTTTATCCACATGACGAGAGTAGAGCATGGTGTCGTTAGCAAATATATCCATCTCAGATACAATGTCATCAGGGAGATTGTTTATACAAATCAGGAAAAATAAAAGTCCAAGGATGGATCCCTGGGGTATCCTTGCATTTATGTCATGTTGTTTGGATTAACAGCCATCAAGGACAACCTGAATTTTTCTTTTGTATACGAAGGATCTAATTATATTAAATATTCGTCCAGTAATACCATATGAATTAATTTTTATGAGAAGACTTTTATGTCAGACCTTAACAAAAGCTTTCGATATATCGAGTGCTACCGCTCTAGCTTCACATGCCTTGTCCAGTGCATAGTATATGCATTCAGAGATGATATCAACAGTAGATCGTGCTTGCCTAAATCCATACTGATGGTCAGAAAGAAGTTTAGCATTAACGAAGTGACGGATTATCACTAGATTAATTAAGGATTCAAAGATTTCAACAGAAGAGCGGGAGTAGTCTGATGAGGCGATAATTCTGAGAGTCAGTTCTATCTCTAGAATTCTTGAAGACTGGTACCACAGAGGCAATTTTCCAGCTATCAGGAAAGCAAAATTTGATAAGGCATTTGTTGTAGAGTTTATAGAGGACAGGGGCCAGTTCAGCAGATCATTTCTTTATTACTATTACTCGTATAAGATCAGGCTCACATGCCTTGGAAGTGTCAAGGTTTTTTATGATGTCTCAGACATGAGATGGGGTGATGGTCAGGTCATCAAGTGTGGTTTCAGTCTGCAATGGAAATTTGGGAGGGAATCGTTTGCAGAGTCTAGTGAAGTTTAAGGCGAAAAACTGGGCAAGTAGTTCAGCCTTATCAGTTGCCGCATAAACAACATCATTGTGGTTTGATATCAAGGAAATTGTTGATTGCTCACTGTTCACCACACTATTGAAGATTTTCCAGAAATTACGAGTACCTAGTTTCTGTGACTGAATGCGTTTTTTTGGTCATTTCTGTATACCTTCTCTATGCTTCATCTATTGCAGTCTTATAATGATTTCTTGACACTATAAGTTTCTGTCTATTTGTAGTTAACTTATGGCGATTGAATTGTCGGAGTGCTTGCTGCTTCTGAGCAATAGCAGTTCGAGGTGAACCATTGTGGAGAGTGGAGCTTGCTGTAGAATTTTCGCATGGGGACATGTGCTTCAATGCCTGCTTTGACTCATTCAGTTAACTCATTTGTGCACTGATCAGCAGGGAGAGAAAAAGTTTCACTCCATGGGGCGTCTCTGATGTGATCTCTGATGAATTTCCAATCAACCCGCTTGTAGTATCTCGTCATTTTGAGCAACGGCTCATCAGCTTTGGGACGAGATTCTAGGGTGATATCAATCATTACCACAAGATGATCAGGTTATGGGCATTCGTCACACAAGCTCGAGCAGTGAGTTCAAGAACAGATCGAGAAGTGAGGCTAGCTGGTCCATACAATCAGGGAGGCAGGTCGGGAAAGTGACAGTCTGTGAGAGGGAGTGCGCTATGGAAAAACTATACGTGGAGTTACCAGAAACGTCTGTATAACTGGAGAATCCAAGACAGTCACAGTAATGTACATTGAAATCCCCAAATACATGTATTTGAGCACTTGAGTCAAGTGAGAATGCTGTAACTATGCTTTCAGAGACAGAGTTAAGCAGGGTACAGTCCTGGGTCGAAGGAGAATTTTTGTCAACCACGTCTTTACCTTCAAAAGATTTTATGGGCTACGTCTATTTGTGCTTTAGATAAATTCTTTTTTGTCAAGCGTGTCTTTTCCTTTTATTAACAGTTTATAGACAAGGTCTATTTGTGCTTAAGTTTTTATGTCAACAAGCGTTTTTATTTTCCTTTCTTACTATTTTATGAACAAGTCTACTTATGCGTTAGCTCCAGTTTTTTTTATCAAACATACATTTTCTTTCTTAACATTTTATCGTCTATTTGTCAATTACCTATAGTTGTTTGAGGTTTTTCTTTTTGTTTCTTTTTTTGTTTTTTCAACCGCTTCTTTTCCTTTCATAACTCTTTGTAGGATCCCCTGTCCTAAAAATAACAACCACAATAACAAAATCAACAGCAACAACCACAAAAATCATTCGCTATTTGCTAGACTTAAATGCTTGGTACTGATTGGATCAAATACTCAATTTTGATTAGTTGCTTATGTCGGATTTTAGCAAATCAGAAACATGTTCTGTGGGAGCCGTGCACCTATTCCTAAATCCTATATAAAGAATCACATTCGCGCTTTTCAACACAGAGAGTCAGCGAGCAGGCTCGGAGCAGCTTCTGTTGCTCATAAAGTCTTGACATGAAGATACCAGTCGAAGATCCGTTCTCAACAATCAGTCCAGCAAAAACTGGATCATTTCGAGAACTTTTTATCTGTCAGACTGAGGTATTAGTCCTGGGTAGTCCTAGGAGATCCAGCCTCCCAGGTCTGGCCTCCTCACTTTGGGGAGGAGTTAGTTTAGTGCCCTTCTTTAGAGTCGCTGACATTATTCTCCCCACCTTCTGACCTTGTGCTACATGTTCCTGCGGTGGAAAGGAAGTAAATACCCAGAGAGCCAGCAAGAAGGCCTCAGAAAAACTATCAATACTCCTTTTTGGCGTGCAAACTAACGCCGTAGTAGTTTTTGGCTACTGTCTGCATAGGCACGTGGACTTAACTTCTAAAAGATGGTGACACTTCGGTACATGGACTTACTTCCTAATTATAATACAAACTCTGTCAGTCTCACAAACTTCCTACTCTAACCTGGTTATAATAACATTTTCCTCGTCTAGTCGTATGGATTCATAATAGTAAAAAGTGAACTTTCGGCAGCCTCGTAACTCTCACTTCCCTTATTTCCCTATGAGCGATGTTTCTGCCAAAGGGGGAAGAATTGCTGTTTTCTGGGTCGGAATCAATCCATCTAACACTTATCATTGGCTAATTTTTTACCTTAAAGTAGTATTTCTTTTTTTTAAATAATAACACTTTCTCCGTTAATACACATGAACAATTAATAACTTCATTACTAACCCATTTCTATTTCTTATACAGCGAAGATGTGAAATAAAATTTATTATGTATGGATAGTCGTTGTCCTTACTTTTCCACTTCAACTTAATGCATTACCTAAAGGTTTTGTCAAAAGCATCTTTTCCTTTCTTAACATTTTATGGGCAAAGTTTAGTTCTGCTTAAGCTAGAGTTTATTTTTTGTTTTGTCAACTGCGTCATTTCCTTTTTTAATACTTTATGATCAATGTCTATTTTGTGTGTTGCCTATATTTTTTGTCAACTGCGTTGTTTGCCTTTCTTAAAGAAAAAAACTATAGCTAACACACAAATAGACGTTGTACAAAAAATGTACAGTCTATAGTGGAATCGGGCCATAAATGAATGGTTACATTTAATGCTACCAATTTACCTGCTATCCAGCCACCATGAAGTCTTCTGCACGGCAATTAATACGGTTGAATTGCTTGTCCAGAGGTTTGCACTGAACACTATTTTAGACTCCACAACACACTCCCTCCCAAATTTCTCACTGTGGACAGAAGCCACACTTGATGATCTGATCATCACTTTTTCCCAAGTCCGGGATATCATAAAAAAACTTGATACCTCCAAAGCATGTGGGCCTGATCTTATCACTGCTATAGTAATAAAGAAATTTTCTGCTGAGTTGGCCCCGTGTCCTCTCCAAATTTTACAACAAATGTTTTGCAGAATGTTGATTCCCTGATAGCTGAAAAATTGCCTCTGTGCTACCAGTATTTAAGAACTCTGGTGAAAGAATTGACCCACCCTCTAAGTTATCGCCCTATCAGTCTCCTCCCGCTCTTTGCTAAAATCTTTCAATCGTTAATTAATCTAGCGATAGTCCGCCATCTCGTTAATGCTAAACTCCTTTCTAACAATCAGTATGGATTTAGGTAAGCTCGCTCGACTGCAGATATCCTTACGGTTATCTCTGATACACTGGACAAAGCTGGTGAAGTTAGAGCAGTAGCACTTTATGTAACCAAAGCTTTTGACAAGGTCTGGCATGATAGTCTACTCGTGAAAAATCAATTCGTACAGTATTACTGGACGAATATTAAATATAATCAAGTGCTTCTTAGCCAAAAGAAAGATTCAGGTTGTCCTCAATGGACATACTTTTAAACCACATAACATTAATGCAGGTGTACCCCAGGGATCGATCCTTGGGCCATTATGTTCCTGATTTTCATAAACGACCTCCCTGGTGCAATTGTGTCTGAGATGGGTATATTTGCTGAGGACACCACACTCTGTTTTCAACATGCTGACCAAGTGAACACACACATATCCAATGGCCGAATCCTTAGAAAATGATCTCTAGTCTGTAGTGGAATGGAAACATAGTACCCCACCAACATTCGAACTCCTCGGCCTAACACTCACAAGTAAAATTAATTGGAACAAGTACATAGAAGATACTGACAAGTCTGATGCAAAGAAGGCAAGCTCTCTCTATCAGGCTAGAAAACTTCTTACACCTGTGCATAAAATGTTAAACAAGGAAGGCAATGATGTAGTATGGTTAACAGTGCAAAATGGGTGAAAAATACAACAAATAACTGTTACCAAACGCAATAGCATTTATTTTTCTACCTACTTGCATAGTTTTAATCTGTTGGAACTGTTTTAAAGTTTATGTTTATTTCAATTTAAGATTTCATCAATATCTTGCTTTTGGATACACTTTCAGAATCCAATATGGCTAACCAATCTCTGTTGGTGGTGGTGGTGGTGGTGGTGGTGGTGTTGTTGATGGTGGTGGTGTTGTTTCATTCCTTAAAAAAAACAGTTTCAAAAATTTACTGAGTGATATCACCCTAATCTTCTGACCCAAAACCAAAGAGCCGTTATTCAAAATGATGAGAGCTATCAAGGGGCGGATTGGGAATCCATCAGTAATCAAATCAGAGATGCCCCATGGATTGAAACTTTTTCTCTCCCTGCCGATCAGTGCACAAGTGAGTTAACTGAATGGGTCCAAGAAGGCATTGAAGCACATATCCTCATGCGAAAATTCTACAGCAATCCCCACTCTCCACAATGGTTCACCTCGAACTGTGCAGCTGCTATTGTTCAGAAGCAGCAAGCACTCCGACAATTCAACCGCCATAAGTTTACTACAAATAGACAGGAACTTACAGTGTCAAGAAATCATTATAAGACTGCAATAGATGAAGCATAGAGAAGGTATACAGAGATGACCAAAAAACGCATTCAGTCACAGAAACTAGGTATTTGTAATTTCTGGAAAATTTTCAAAAGTGTGGTGTACAATGAGCAATCAACAATTCCCCCGATATCCAACCACAATGATGTTGTTTGCATGGCAACTGATAAGGCTGAACTACTTGCCCAGTTTTTCGCCTTAAACTCCACTAGACTCTGCAAATGACTCCCTCTCAAATTTCACATTGCAGACTGAAACCACACTTGATGACCTGACCATCACCCCGTCTCATGTCTGAGACATCATAAAAAACCTTAACACCTCCAAGGCATGTGGGCCTGATCTTATACTAGTAATAGTAATAAAGAAATGATCTGCTGAACTGGCCCCTGTCCTCTACAAACTCTACAACAAATGTCTCACCGAATCTTGCTTCACTGATAGCTGGAAAATTGCCTCTATGGTACCAGTCTTCAAGAATTCTGGAGATAGAAGTGACCCTCAGAATTATCACCCCTATCAATCTACTCCCGCTCTTCGCTAACACTTTTGAATCCTTAATCAATCTAGCAATAGTCTGATTTATGTGTCTCTGAATGTGTCAAAGCAGACACATGTCCCGACATGGCAATTCTATAGTAAGCCCACTCACTCCAATGGTTAACTTCAACATGTTTAGTTGCTATTGCACATAGGCAGCAAGCATTCCACCGATTCAACAGTTAGCTACAAATATACACAAATTTAGAGCATCAAGAAACCATTGGAAGAGTGTAATAGCCGCAGCTAAAAGTAGGTATACTAAGATGACTAGAAAACGTATTGCGTCGCAGAAATTAGAAACTTGCGATTTCTGGAATCTATTGATGAGCAATCAACAATTATCCCACTATCCAACCACCATGATGTCGCTTGCACGGCAATAGATAAGGCTGAACTGTTTTCCTAGCAGTTCGCCTTAACCTCCATCTTGGACTCCACAAACCACTCCCTCCCAAATTTCCCACTACAGACAGAAGCCATATTTAATAATCTGATCATATCCCCTTCCCGTGTCCGCTCACAAAAAAGCTTTGACACCTCCAAAGCATGTGGACCTGATCTTATCCCTTCTATAGTAATAAAAAATGCTCTGCTGAGTTAGCCCCTGTCCTGTCCAAACTCTATAACAAATGCTTTGCAAAATCTTGCTTCCCTGACAGCTGAAAAATTGCCTCTGTGGTAGCAGTGTTAAAGAATTCTGGTGAAAGAAGTGACTCGCAAAATTATCGCCCCATAAGTCTACTCTCGCTCTTTGCTAACATCTTTGCATCATTAATCAATCTAGCAATAGTCCACCACCTCGTTAATGCCAAATTTCTTTCTGACCAAAAATATGGATTTAGGCAAGCTCGTTCAACTGTGGATATCCTAATGGTCATCTCTGAACGCATATACGATACACAGAATAAGGTAGGTGAAAAAAATAACATAATGATATGGCGTCATTAACAGGAGAAAGATAAAAGGAGAGAGGGGGAGAAAGAGAGAGAGAGAGAGAGAGTATGGAGAGTTTGAATTACCTACTTGACATCATACTCGTATATCTTCAATCTCTCTGTACAAAGGTTTGTCAGGATACCCTAACATGAGGATACTTCACCGTACAAGTAATCTCTGACAAAATATTCAAAATAACATAGTATTCGAAGCCCAAATAAGATCCCCATCGACAAGCAGTAGCGCTTGATGTATCCAAAGCTTTTGACAATGTCTGACATGAAAGTCTTCTCATGAAAATTAATTTGTACAGTATTACTGGACGAATATTTAATATAATCAGATCTTTCTTAGCCAAAAGAATGATCCTGGTCGTCCACGATAACCATACATGTAAACAACATGACATTAATGTGGGTGTGCCCCAGGGGTCGATCCTTGGATCTTTATTATTTCTGATTTTAATAAACGACCTCCCTGATGCAATTGCGCCCGAGATGGGCATATTTACTGATGACATCAAGCTTTACTCTCAACATTAGGGCAAAACGAACACACACATATCCAAGTCAATGGCTGAATCCTTAGAAAATTACCTCCAGTCTGTGGTGAAATGGGGACATAAATTGATGGTTATATTTAATGGTTCTAAGACAAAGCTCCTTTCCTTTAACAATCATAAGAAACCTTACCAACCACCGATTGCCATGGCTGATAACACTTTTCTTGAGAGACTAACGTTCAAACTCCTTGACCTAACATTTACAGGTAACATGAATTGGAACAAGTACATAGACAAGTCTGCTGCAAAGAAGGTGGGCTCCCTCTACCGGGCTAGAGAACTTCTTACATCTCTCGATATCTTATATTTCTACAAAACCACCATTCGCCTATGCATGGAGTATTGTTGCCACATCTGGACAGGTGCATCAACCACTAGTCTCTCCCTCTTAGACAGGGTTAAAAAATTAGCCTCTAATCTAAGTACTACAATGGAATGTGATCTGATAAACTTGCTTCACTTGTGCCCCCTCAACCTTACTACTCTTGACCAACCTGTCAATCAGCAAAATCCCACCCCTTCACAATAGAGGACCCAGATGCTGGAAAGCTTTCTACTCTAAGAGTTTATTTCCTCGAACTGCTTGCCTTTAGAATTCCTTCCCTGCTCCCTGTTTCCCCGATGGTACCAACATGCAAAAATTTAAATGTAATGTGAACAACCATCTTCTTGCACTTAGGATGACCTTATAAATCTGTCTCCTAATTCTCAGTAGCCCTTTACGTCTCAGTGGCAATGTGCCTTGTTGGATAAATATAAGTAAAAGAAAAACCAACATCACCACTAACTCTAAGTCCGTCTGGACCCCCCCCCACCCCCACCCCCACCCTCCGAGTAAGCTTTTTTTTACTATCTTTTAAGCTTTAAATTAGCGACCATCTCCAAACAAAATCGACCGCTATCTTTGATTTATGCGTGTTTGGCTAAGTGAAAGCGACAATAACATAATTAATTTCAAACCTTTAGAATTTTGCAGGTCGATAAAAAAAATCTTTTTTAACTTTCTTCCGTTTAGTAAAAGTTATTTGTTGTATATTTTGTTAGTTTTCGATTTATCGGCTGTTAACCATGCCGAAAAGATATGATGAGTTTGTTAAAAAATAAAAAGTATAAAAATTTCATTGTTACAATTAACATGCAAAAACATGTTATATTAAATGTGAAAGAAAAAGAAATTAAAGAAAGAAAGAAAGAAAGAAAGGACCACCGCAAAGCCCGACAGCTGAAGTCCAATTAGATAAATAAACGTCACATGTCACATGTTTTCTCTAACACGGCACAAGTTCATTTTGAGAGCGGCAGCTGCATTTCCAGGGGTACGTTTTTGTTTCGGCTTTTTTTTTCTCATCTTTACTTTCTGTGTTTGTGTTATTTAACTCTCTCTTCCCCACGAGGGCAATACATGATACAAGATCGAGTTTATAATGAGAGCAGGGCACTTCATGAGAACTTTAAAAATCAAACTACAATTTTATTTCAGAATTAAAAGATTCTAATTCGATGAGACATCAACCATGATAATTTTAATTTAGGTAAGATTTTTCAACCGTCCCTATTCTAGAATTGAGCCTAATGTCCACCTTAGATAATGTAATAGTTATTTACATGCCTCGCCATGAGGCTGGAAGTTACACAAGGTTGAGCTTAACGCCGCAAGGGCGTTCATGATACACGACGCTGAACATAATGTTTACATTTTTGTTTGTTTTTGTTTTTTAATTAGGCGTTGCGGACGTAAGCTCGTTAAAAACTTAGGTATTTTTTTATAGAATGACTCCCGTCTCCGTTTTTTTTTCTACGTATTTTGGGTCGTTAAAAAACGAATATGGGTGCTTCTGCTGTTTCACAATGACATGTTAGGCCTCTCTTAAAAGAAATAGCTAAAGAAATGTATAAACTTTGTTATGTACTTACGTGGTAGCTGAAAAGAAGTGTACACCAAAAATTACGCAAATTCATCCAGTATTTATTAAATTAAAAATAAAAAACGATTTTATCTATATGTCGCCATTTTTTTCTTATATTTTGACTTTTTCCAAAAAAAAGTCGAGTTATCTCCCTTGCCTACTTAATAAGCTGAAATGTCTACAGATACGTAAGATTTTTATTTTATTTTTCTTATAATTTAATAAATACTGGATGAATTTGCGTAATTTTTTCTGTACAATCTTACATTTCCAATCTTTACATTTTAAATTACGACTTTTATTGTGCCTATTTCCGCTTATTTTTTTCTTTTACGGCAACCAAAAAAAGACCGATTGGAGACGGGAGTTAATCTATAAAAGTACCTTCATTTTTATTTTACAACCCGGTGTTAAATGATCGATGGTACGTAATCTCGCTAAAAACTTCTGAAAACAAAATCAAACAAAACAACAAAAAAAAAAACTGTGCTCCTTATCAATAATCTCGTCATAAAAATGTCTGATTATTTTGTAAATATCTAATGTTTTAACGTGAGTTTATAATAATAAAGGATTTCTTTTCTTTTATTTTACTTATTATGTACCGGTGTTGACATGATCGTGTTTTATGTCTGTATAAAGTTTATACAGAAGCACAAAACGCTTACCTTAAGAGATCGAAAATAGGATTCACGAAGAGTATGAAAACTGAGCGATTTATATTACCATTAACAACATGGGTGGACAGTACATGTGATATTATCATGGTTATAAGTAAAATTTTAAATAATTTTTTTTTTTTTAAACATATCTGTTTATGTTGCTAGCATAGTTGAAAACACATCACGTGACAGCCATTCTGAGAGCCGGTTTTGAAAGAAAAATCGGTGCTTATGCTGATTAGCGGCCATATAAAAAATTATTTTAATATAAAAACAATAATATATACTTATTAAGCATTATATTCTTACTCATTGTACGAAAAAGTAGAAAAAAATATCCACTAGAACTTTAATTACAAGTATTTTTCCATTCTGCGTATCATAACAGCGACTCGTTCAGTAAGCCTCCATCTTGTTTTTTAAGAAGATTTCAGTTATCTGCCCTTGAAATCTTCTTAAAAAACAAGTGGACGCTTACTGAACGAGTCGCTGTTGTGATACGCAGAATGGAAAAATACTTGTAATTAAAGTTCTAATGGATATTTTTTTCTACTTTTTCGTAGTGAGTAAGAATATAATGCTTAATAAGTATATATTATTGTTTTTATATAAAAATATTTTTTTATTTGGCCGCTAATCAGCATAAGCACCGAAAAATCTAATTTCTGTTTTAGATAGAATTTTTGGTTGTGACTTGTGTGTTTTTGCTCACGCCATTGGTCAGTTAATTTTACAGGATTATGATACATATCAATCATATAAGTGTACTATACAAGTGCATCTAGCTATCACCCATATTTAATTGCCTCCCCATGAAGGCAAAGTTAGACAAAAGGTCGTGTTTTATGTGATCCGAAGGCCAAGAAAAAGTGTATATGTGTCCATTACGACGTCGTTCCGCAACGTTTAAGTTTGGATGAAAAACAAATGAAGAAACATTTATTTGTTCTTATGTTAAAACACAAAAACGGGTGTTTGCGGTATTCAACGAATTATGTACTGGTTAAATAACAACTTTGAATAAAAGTTCAAATTTAAAACTTTTAAAAAGTTAGATTTCATTTCAGTACAAAACAAAATTAGTATATTTAAGTAAATAGATAATTTTACTTATGTATTTAAATAATTTTAAATAAACGTTTGCTCCATTGTCATATTTAAAAAAAAGAAACACATTATTATCACCATTGGCGTCTTTCTATTCCATTAAAAAAAGCAAAAATGTTCAACATTTTTAAATCCAATAGAGACTTACTTCGCAGGTCACTGTTTTCTTCTTTTTTTTTTTATGTTCACCCCAAACAAAGTACAATACCATGGAGACGTAGGGGGCTAATGTGAATTAGGGGCATCCTATACGGGGAGTTTTGCAGCGAGACGCTCGTTTACATTTAGATGTCTGTATGTTAGTACAGTCAGGGGAACAGGAAGCAGCATTTGGGAACCTAAACAGTGAAGGGGTGGGATCTTGCTGACTGACAGGTTGATCGGGGGTATTTACTTAGATGGAGCAGCAGTGCAGCACATTCGTTGGCGCACATTCCATTAAAGTACTTGTAAAACAAGCACATGATGCAACATTACAGCGATGGGACAAAGGCTGGAGCAGGCTTGATAGTGAGGGGCCAAATTTATAAGCTAAACTTCTTTTTATTTGCGAATAAATAATTCAAAGTTTAGTATCTGTTCCTGCTTTAATTCATACCATACAGGGTTCACCTTGGCATCATTCTGGCAACCTAGCAGCTAGCCTGTGTGGTACCAGCCCGTCTTTGTCAGAATGAGGTATGGTTCTGCAATCCTAAGAAGACCTCCTCCCAGATAATAACTTCTCTTTGAAAGGGGAGTTGGGTGTTAATTACAAATCAATCGTCTGAGACACCCCTACCGGGGAATGCCAACTAGTTGGTACTCAACTATTTTTGTATTTGCCAGAGGAGAGCTCATATTAAACGGCCTTGTGCAACATTTTAATATAGTGAGAAACTCATAAAGAGCATCTCTCCGAGAGACATACTAGCTTTTCAGCTATCATGAAAGTATAGTATCTGTTCTGTGCTCAGGCAGGGCAGGAGAAATCCTTCTCGCCTGTTGAATTTTTCTTTTGTCCTAATTCAGATGTGTCCCTTTTGAGGGGAGCTGGATAGACCACACATTATGTGTTTAACTGTGAATCTGTACGTAGTGCGTTCACTGCACTGGCCGTGATCGTCCCCACTCATTGTGCCGGTCCAAAGATGTAGTGCGATCTCGTCAGTGCTGCAACAAAGAATTCTCATCCCAAGTAAAATCACAACTCCAGGTCACAAACAAGTAACAAATTTATTTGGTGGAGGTTACAAATGAAACTCGTGTTCCCAGGTTGAATGGCAGACTTGCAAAATGAGATCTCTTATCCAGGCCACACAGAATCTAAGTCCCATCAATACAGTCCTTTAGCTAAGAGCCCCAAATTGGCTCATCTTGCCTGGAGAAGTACCTAGCTTCAACTGGTCGGCAGCTCTTTGAAAACCAAACTTCCTGTCATGCCCAGAGGGCCAGGTCTCCTCCCTCCCATCTCTTGAGCTCCTTTGTCCCTGACCGGAAATCTTGGATTCCAGTCTTTCTCACTGGTCACCATTCGACCACCCAGCTGGAGATATCCATTAGAGATAACTACAAGACGATCTACTCATGGTGACTTATCATAGAGACGATCTAAGAACATTACTTTCTGGGTCAGCATGATTCTGTTTTTAAGAGGCACTTATTTCATTTCAAAGAGAAATAAGATTCTGGGTGGGCCGATATAAAACCAAAGACATTTTCAAATTCCTCTGTGCCTCCCCCCCTTTTTCCTTTGACCAAGCATCTAACACCTGTAATCTGCCATTCGCATGCACCACTAAAACGTGCAGTAGGCTACAGGTTTACAGAACTTGATCCCCTTGGAGAGGTAAGTAAATATGGATTTCCATTAAAAGATAAATAGTAGATTTAAAAACCAATCAATTAGCTTTCATAAAATTAGAATTGTTCACTTGTTTTGCTTAATGCATGGAAAAATCTGTGTTTACAATAAGGACTGATGTAATGTCATGGCCCCTTGTAATGTTTCTAGGGTGAGACATAGATTGGAAACCCAGACGTCAGCAAATAAAAATACAAAAGAAAATGAATTGTTTTGGAAAGAAATGACCATGTGGAAACATTCCTTTGTCCCTGACGTCAGTAGGTCAAAAATAATAAATAAGAGAATGTTATTGTTCAAAAAGCTGTGATTGCATTTCAGCTTGCAATCATTCAACTGATGTCAAATGACGTAAACAAATTTTACTTAATAGGCTGACTTTTAATGTCCAGGAGAGAAGTAGACTAGGAGAAAGACAAACTAATCGGGCATGGATAGACATGCAAAGTTACGAGGTCTGTTTGTTCATTTGTGAATGATTTGAACGAAAAAAAAAGCATTCTTTTCTATAAAAAAAACACTGCTTGTATTTTTTTATACAAAGGGAAGCAACTCCTGCTTCGGCGAGAAACGAAAAGATAGGATTGATTCAGTGATTGCGTTACACCCTTACTTATTTGCAGGGGTGACGTTGCTTTTAATAATTATGTGTCTCATAGCCAATATCTTCGTTGAGGATGTCACGTTACATAAAACTGAAATAAAACGCTTATTTGATTTTCTTCCATTAGAGAATTATCCTAGCGTTTCGTGAAGCATTTTCTTCTGCAGGCTGGTTAACAAATGAAGACTCGAAAACTCAAAAAGGAATTTTCATTGCTTACTTTTATTGCTGGTGTAATCCAACATATTCTTCCTTACTCTCAACTCGTTTATTTATGCACCATGGGCATGCCATGAACTTCACCAGGTGAGCAAACACTCAGGACGTCCTCGTGACCCCGTCAGAATTTTCACTCTAATACTGTTCAAAATTGTTTATCTTTTCATGCATTCCTTATTCCAAACAACAAATGTTTATATTTCAAATGTACTCTTACCTCATGATCTCTCAAAATAACACCCAGATTCCAAAAGCGCATTGCACCCACATTCCAATCCCAACTTTTGCAACTCGTAATAGGTATTACAAATTATAATTAGTATTATTACCACTATTATTATTTTTTTATTCCCCAGAAATAATGTGAAAGTAATTTGTTTTTTAATAAAACCTGAAAACCACAGATTGAAAAAATCCACTAAAATCAAAGAATTCTTTGATTTTAATGAAATTTTCAGTATTCATAAATTAATAAATGAATGTTGATATAAAGTATTTATTTTATCTAAGACAAAAAATAACTTATAGATTTTAAGGTCAATTAAATTACCTTACTGACGAAATACATCTTATTATCCCCATAGTCGAAACTCAGTGACTACCTTTACAGAAAGATAACACTTTGAAGGGACAAAAATGTTAAAGCCGTTAAGTTCTCAAGTTTTTTTTTTTACATTTAATTTTCCGAGTATTCGTGGTCTTAAATTTTTTTAACTTGCACTTTCAGGGTGTTATCTCTTTGTAAAGGTGGTCACTGAGTTTCGACTATGGGTATAAAAGACATATTCTGTCCTTGAAATGAAGGGTAGGGGGGGGGGGATAATTTAAGTGACCAAAAAGATCAATAAGTTTTGATTTTAATAAAATAAATATTTACATTAACATCTATTCGTTAATTAAAAAATACTTAAAATTTCATTAAGATCAGATAATTTTAGTGGATTTTTTTTCTAGCAGGGTTATTAATTTTTGGTTATTCATTTATGTGGTTATTCATTTTTTTGGTTATTCATTTTTTTGGTTATTCATTTCTTGGTTATTCATATTTTGGTTAAAAAACAAATTACTTTCATTTCATTGCCCGTCCTTCGTTTACAACTCAATAGACTGTTCTCTATTTTCACCTACCTTTTAAAAAGCGCTCTTAAAATTAATTCGAAAAGGCATATCACTATCACTACCAAAACAAATCTTTAACATTACAAAATCTATAATTTACATATTTAAAAAAATGTGCTTCAAGTTCTCTTTTTTGTTGACACATGATGGGTTTTTTATAAATCAATTTTTGCATTAAAATATAAGTTTTTTAATTCAAATCTTTTAAATCTTTCTTCTTCATTTATTTGGATAATATATCGCATTGACAGTGAGATGAAAACGCAAAATCAATATTCAAAATAGAAGAGCAGTAGTTTTCTAAGATACTAATCAGGTCTAGGCAATCGCTGTCCTAAGGACGTAGGATTAATTCACTATTAATTTTTCGGAACTCTTATAGATGACCACCATGTTTCCGTGACTTCGCGTCGTCAATGTTCGGGCAGGTGTCGAAAGCGCCCGAGAATTGACGAAACTATTAACCAATCAGATTGCAGCAGGCATAAGACAATCAGGCTACAGCAAGCATCCGATAACTTTTGGAAGAAATGAATTGCGTTCAATAACAAAAAAATGAATTTCTATCATCGCTGTCAGCTCGTTGAATCTCTTGAAGGACTAATTAAGTTCTGCCAGCAACAGAACCAGTACACAAGAAAGCTTTTGGACCAGTTGCAACACTAACCCTAAACCCTAACCAAGAAACTGTCATAGAAGAAAAAAAAAAGAAAAACATAAAAAAAAGATTGGGAAAAAATAAACCATTTGCTTTAAAACAGTTCGTTCGTTAAGAGAGAGAAGAAAGTTTGCTTAGAAACAGTTCTTTCGGTGTTTATGTTAACAAGAAAAAAAAAACACATTGACCAAAAAAATGTAAAAATAAAAACGTTGAAAATTTTTTATTTTTTTTAAACATTGAAATAAAAAACAAAAAAAAACAGAAACGTTAACTTAAAATATCAAACAAAATCATCTGATATATTTAAAAGCATTTCATTAACAGTGTTTCCTTTGACAAAAAAATAAATAAATAAACATCGAATTAATAACAGCTATAGTTTCTTATTATCCGTTTGCCAGTCTTCAATTTAGCGTTTAACAGTTTTTACCTCATCAACTCTCTGGCGCTTCCGAGACCTGCCCGAACATTGACGACGCAAAGTCACGGAAACACGGTGTGTCATCTATAAGAATACCAGTTTTTCTCTCACATGATTTCGTTGACTTCTGTTTTGGGGGTCACCTCTGACCCCAAGGTGTCACTCAAACTTTTCTATTCACGCTTACAGCCTTGGTTAGGGTTAGGGTAACATAACCAGTCGAGAGTCCAGCATCCTGACAGTGTGGCCGCTCCATCTCAGCTGGTTCCTAATGATGGTGGTCTTGACCTCCTGAAGGATGCTGAGGTTGGTACGGTAATCCTTCTAGGAGATGAGCAGAATGTTCTGTAAGCAACGTTGATAGAACTTCTCCACTGCGTTGAGATGGCGGCAAAGTGTTGTCCCGGTCTCTGGGGAGTAAAGAAGCGTCAAGAACATATGATGCTATATCTTAACAGAGTCTACTTGGACTTAGCATGTAATTTTAAATTTATTTCTTAATTTTTAAATTAAATGTTTGTTTGTTTTTTAATTTCGATACACATTACAAAATCAATAATGAAAATGTTATAAGCAGAATTTATTTTTCTCTCAAACTTTTCCCAATTCACTGATAAAAAAAATATTGTGCAGTGAATTTAAAATGATTTTTTTTAATCTTCCTGCAATTAATATTATTTTTTCTATGCAATTCATTTATTTTATATTTTAAACTAATGAATCACCACTTATCAAGATTAAAATCCACTTGAGGATATGGGGTAATGAGATGGATAGATTAGTAGTTGAATTATCATCATTATCATCATCATCATCAGTTTAACGTCCGTTTTACATGCTAGCATGTGTTAGATGGGGCAATGATGAAAGGATCGAGAATAATGAATGGAAGCGATACAATTTGAAAACGGTTTATGGCAAGTGTTTATTGACATTCGATTTGAAGATGACCATGTTTTAGCTCAGGGAGTCAATCTTGTGGTAACGTGTTTCACAGATGGGTGGTTCTTGGAAAGAAACTCTGTCCATGGAAATTCCGTTTGATGCTATTGCTCTTGAAACCTGTAACCACATGTCTGTCCTTGCATGACTATTTTTGTTTCATAATAAAGTTGTCTGTGGTTACTTAAATCACTGAGACTAGCTTTCACTCACTAACACACACACACACGCGCATTCACACATTCACACACAAACATAAAAACACACAAACATATAGACAGAAACTCAAAACACACAAACAAACACACCTAAATACACACAAACACAAGCACACACAAATACATAAGCACACACAAATACACACCTCAAACGAAGCATAGAGAAATCATAATTTTTTTTAAAACAGACGATGTCAACATTACGTTTTGTATTAAAAAAAAGAAGAAAAAAAGTTACGACTTGTTTGTCAAAGTTAACTGCGATTACTTGCATCACTGAGTCTTGCTTTCACACGCTAACACATGAATACACACATGCACACATGAATACACACATGCACACACACACAAACATACACCTCAAAGCAAACATAGAGAAATCATAATATTTTTTGTTTTAAAAAAACTAGTGATGTCAATATAAACGTTTTTGTATAAGATGAAGAAAAACAAGTTATGACTTGTTTGTCAAATTGGCATACAAGAAAAAAAGTAAATAATCAGTTGCGTGATACTTTGTTTATTTTATCCGCCTCCCACAAAGGGAGATTCAATAAACATCCCATCTCTATGATGATCATCGAACACTTAAACTTGTGAACTATTGTCTATATACACAAATGTCTTTGGTAACCTGGGGCTAATTGATATTCGTAGTGAGGGTTGAAAAAATAAACGAGATTTATACATTGTCCGAATAATTCCAAGAGGTATTCCCCGAATTTGGAGCTTTTGGAAGTGTGGGGTCACTCCTTAGTGTCATTAACTTCCAGATCCCAGATCTGACCAAAGCCGTAGTATCAGTGAGGGTCTCCAGCTATGGGTTAAATAAAATCTGTCCTGGGTATGACATGAAACGGCACCCGGTGGCATAATACACAACTATTACATCATGAATAACTATTTCGTCTGTGGAACACATTACCACAGGGCTGCTTCCCAGCCGAATACAATATAGTCGTTTTCAAGTCCAAGGTAAACAAATTCCTGTCGAGCCGTCCTATTAAATAATCAAATTCTGCCCAATTTCAACCAATACCAATCATCACGGTGTTATCACACCGTCCACATGACAAACTCATTAACCCTTATCCTCGAGTGGTCTATGGGCCTTGATAAGCGGTGATTCTTTCAAAAAAAATTTAAAAAGATAAATAAAATAAAAAGATTAGATACAGGGTGACTATCCAAAATGCCACCCATTGAATTGTAAATAAAATCCACTGTATTTTCTGAAATCAAACCATATTTGGTACAAATCAAATTCAGTCTATGCCTGACTTGTCCACCAAGTTTCAGTCATGAATATCCAACAGTCTTTGTTTTATCACGATTCCATGATAAGCACATCTAGATACAACATGGAAAATTATTAATAATTTTGACACACTTCTCTCTTGGCACTGTCCTGACTTTGGCTGTGATGACCCGCTTCAGTTAAGGAATAGACATTATTTTTGAGATAACCTCACAGATCAACATGTGTGGGGTTACTGTCCGGTGAGTATGAAGCAGTTGAGAATCACACCTCCTGCTGATGAGACGATCACTAAAGTGACCCCGATATCAATGAACGGTGATAAAACAAAAACTGTTGGACATTCATGACTGAAACTTGGTGGACAAGTCATCCATACACTGAAGTTTATTTGTACCACACATTGTTGGATAGCAGAAAGGAATGTGAATTTTATTAACGATTCCATCAATGGCACTATGTACATAGATTTTTCTTTTAATTAAAAAAGAAAGTAAAAGAAAACATATTTTTCATTATGGTCTTATTTTTAAGGTATACAAAAACAATGTAAAAAATATTCAACAGTTTTTAAAAGAAAACATTTTTCATTATGGTCTTATTTTTAAGGTATGTAAAAAATATTCAACAGTTTTTAAAAGAAAACATATTTTTCATTATGGTCTTATTTTTAAGGTATACAAAAACAATGTAAAAAATATTCAACAGTTTTTAAAAGAAAACATATTTTTCATTATGGTCTTATTTTTAAGGTATACAAAAACAATGTAAAAAATATTCAACAGTTTTTAAAAGAAAACATATTTTTCATTATGGTCTTATTTTTAAGGTATACAAAAACAATGTAAAAAATATTCAACAGTTTTTAAAAGAAAACATATTTTTCATTATGGTCTTATTTTTAAGGTATACAAAAACAATGTAAAAAATATTCAACAGTTTTTAAAAGAAAACATATTTTTCATTATGGTCTTATTTTTAAGGTATACAAAAACAATGTAAAAAATATTCAACAGTTTTTAAAAGAAAACATATTTTTCATTATGGTCTTATTTTTAAGGTATACAAAAACAATGTAAAAAATATTCAACCGTTTTTGAAAGAAAACAACAAAAAAACTTGTTCTCGTTACGGTCTTATTTTTTAAGGTATAGAAAATAACGTTACACCGTAGGAATAGGTAATAAAAAACCCCAAAATAACTGAAACGAAATTGATCGAGTCAAAAAAGTTAAAAAGTAATAAATACATTAATAGGTTCATTGTTTTTTAATCACCAAAAATGAATTGTTTTTTAATCACTAAATATTCAGAAAATTATCCAATTGTTTTTTTTTTTTAAAGATTTAAAATGATAATAAAGATTTACTTTAATTTAATTTGATTCCTTCTTAAGGGAACTATTGTTTGTTTGGTTAAGTCATGTGTGGAACCTTTATTCCAGCAACAAAAACAACGCCAGATAAACGATGTTCGATGTTTATTTGGTTGAAATACTTAATACTGGTTGGATCAAAATACTCGATCACAATTGGTTGCCTATATCGGACTTCAAAAGAAGTCGCCTCCTGGAACCGAGCTCCTGTTAACATTATTTATATGATTGCCCAGTGAGATGCAGTGAGAGCCCCAACTTGCCACATGAACCCTTGTCAGACATAACACTACTACACATACTACTGTTAGTTGGCAAATAATCTCAGTCACGTTCTCACAAACTCACTACTCAAGTCAACACAAATGCGGACAAAAACAACACTTTCTTCGTCTCAACCTTTGAGCATTTCTTAATTTTTTTCTTCTTTACCTTTGGTTGTTCAGCAAGGCGTAAATAATGTTCAGCAAGGCGTAAATAAAGTTGATATATTATGTATGCATAGATTTTTTTCATTAATTTTAACATTTTGTTTGCTATTATGTTAAGCAAGAATAACAAATCTAAGTCTGACGATTACACCGAAATATGTATTATGTTACGGTTAAATGTTTTAATTGGATTAACAATTAACACCATTTATGAAGGACGTGTCACATGACATCAAAATATAAAAGTTTCACATGACGTGTCACATGACATCAAAATATAAAAGTTTTCAGATATTACCTATTGGTTTGTACATCAGATTGTATCAGAAAAAATATAATTTTTAACAATTATTTAGTAATAAACGAAAGAATGTATTAATACGAGTATTTTCTAATATTAGCAAAATTTGCTAATATTAGTAAAAAAACTGTAATTTACATTTTATGGCAAAAAAAAAAAGATGGCTTCCCTGCAAAAATATTCTAAGCATGATAAATTGTATTTGCAAAGAAATTAAATCGAAATAAAATTTATTGTTCTTGACAACAGGCATCAACGTTCAACAAAAGAAAAGGGCTAAGCAGAATCAAAATCGATTTGTCAGATCCAATGCTATGTAGGTCTAATGTTGAGAATCAGACTAATTTTTCTTGATATATTAGATATATATCTAATTATAATGGAGATTATGTATCTGTCTGTCTATCTGAAGCCAAAACTATATTATTAGTTTTGATCGCTCTCTTTTTATATCTATTTGAAGCCGAAACTATATTATTAGTTTTGATCGCTCTCTTTTTATATCTACTTATAAGCTCCTATATACCCGTTCCAAAACTTTCTCAAACATCACGCGTCTTTCAAATTTACATAATTAATTTGTTTGAAAGTTTCTAATAAATCAATATTAGCAAATATACACTCGTGATATCTACTTTTCAGCTACTTTATATACCCATTCCAAAGCTTCCCAAAAGCATCACGCTTCTTTCAAATTTACAGAATTGATTTGTTTTAAAGCTTCTAATAAATTAATATTCGCAAATATACACTCATGATTGTTTTTCTTTCAGATTTCCAGATGTATTTAAAATATTTTACCTCAATAATAATCTTAATAAAAATTATAAATAAAATTAATTAAAGACATTGTTTTTTTTCTTCTAATCTATATAATTGAATTACGTAATTAAATTAGATTGTAATGGAATATGATGGAACAGCCGGCGGCCATTCCAACATTTGGTTACTCGCCTTCTGATTATTCGAACGCACAGAAAGTTTTATTTCAAGAGAGAGAGAGAAAAAGAGAGAGAGAAAAGAGAGAGAGCAATTAAATAAAACAACTAGCAAAAATATGCGATCGGAGAGAGCATATATTTGCTAGTATATATAATGGATATAAGATTTCGAATTTAGCCATTTTCAAACGAGTGGAATGTTGATGGAATTTAAGTTTGGGCCCGATTAACACATAGCTAGGAACAAAGTGTAGTATCTGCTCTGATACTACACTTCATCTTTTCTGTCCTCGGTCAGTGAAGACGAAATCTTTCTATACTGAGGCAATTTAAATTTCTGTCCCAATCCAGAGTGCCTTTTTTGGAAGCTGGATTTTCCCCACATTAAAAACCGACCTTGTGTCTAACTCTGCTCTCATGGGAGTGAGTAAATAGGAACACATGCACAGTAATGTTTTTGTTTTTCAATGTGTTATACATGTTAAAAGCGACTTATGGTAGAGGCATAGATAGTTCTGTCGGGACTAGTGCATCACTTTCAGTAATACCCTTGGGGAAAGATATGAATCCATATATCACCCACCCCGGCTATGGATTAAAGAGTAGTGTATACTAGACTCTCATGACTTGGTTGTACCACCTATCTAGAAGGAAAAGTCCGAAATAACACTAGTCGTTTTCTGCTTATCCTTGCCACTGGACCTAAGCAATGCCGGTTCAGGAGAAATGCTGTTAAAGATTTTGGAAACCTTGCTTCACTATAGATTCCTTACTCGGGCACGCTAGGTGGTAACTCATGTCTCACGATACTGAAAGGAGCCTTCACACTTTTTTAAAGTGGTACTATATAATTTCTTTTTCGAAAATAAAATTCCCTCAGGGTGCTGGTGAAACCATACACTCACCCTCCTTCTGCAGCAGACTTGAACCCATCCTTGTCAAAGCTTCAAAGTGCCATCACTTAACACTACATACTTTTCGATTTTATATTCAAATAAATGTTCTTTTTTAATAACTGTTTCTTTTTTTGGCTTCATTCTTTTTCAGGTCTAATTTTGGATTTTCTTTGACAAGAAGACAAAAATGAGTTTAAAAACCAGAGACGAACCTTTGTCTGAAGGTGCCAAACTTAGACTTTACAGCGCCAATATTTGCCCCTATGCACAGGTGAGTTCTTTCTTAAATCAATTATCACAGAGTTCATTGTAAGATTCCAATATTAAATGACCTTTCATATTCTTCACCCCATGCATGGAGTATTGTTGCTACATCTGGCCTGATGTACCAACCACTAGTCTCTCTCTCTCTCTCTCAGACAGGGTCCAAAAAAGAGCCTCTAATCTAATAGGTCCAACACTGTCTACCAAGCTCCGGCCTTTGTCCCTTCGCTGCAATGTTGCATCCCTGTGCTTGTTTTACAAGTACTTCAATGGAATATGCCCTGACGAACTTTTTGCACTTGTGCCCCTCAACGTTAACACTTTCAACAAACCCAACAAGCAGCAACATCCCACCCCTTCACTGTAGAGATTCGCAGATGCCGAAAAGCTTTCTACTCTAATAGCTTCTTTCATCAAACCGCTTGCCTTTGTAATTCCCCCCCACCGTGTTTCCCCGATTGTACCAACATGCAAAAATTTAAATGTAATATCAACAAACATTTTGCTTCACAAGTCCCCACTTAGCATGACCCTATCAATCTGGCCCCTAATTCACAGTAACCCCTTACATCTCAGTGGCAATGTGCCTTGTTTGGGGTGTATATAAGTAAAAAAAATAAAAATAAAAATGGCCGTCCAGTTATACAGGATGACATCCCTAAAATGCCACTCATGGAATCGTGAATAAAATTCAGACCTAGTATCGAATTTAATACAATATGGGAACCATTAATTATAAATAATAGATATGGTCACCATCAATATATATATATATATATATATATATATATTATTTTTCTGTGGAACGAACTGGATTCGAACCTGGCAATCACAGGTTTTCAGTCCGCGTCGTTAACCTAACCACGTCACCAGTATATATATATATACTGGTGACGGTTGTTAACGACGCGGACGAAAAACCTGGGTGTGTCAGGTTCGAATCCAGTTCGTTCCACAGAAATACATTAATCAAAACCCACACCTGACCTTGTGTCTAACCTCATGGAGAGGAGGTAAATAATATATATATATATATGTCTCGGAAGTTTCTCAACCATTAAAACTATATAAAGAGAAAAAAAAATAGTTCCGAGTCGTTCGGTGGAAAATCACTTATGTAAGTCAATTTACTTTTTGTTTATATTAGTTTGCTTCCAAGAATTTCCATTAGTCTTAACATTATTTACGGGATCATCAGTTGTTTACCATGAAAAACTGTTTCGGGAATTTAAAAACAAAACAGTATTTTATTTCATGGCTTAATGGTGACCATATCTATTATTTATAATTAATGGTTCCCATATTGTATTAAATATATATATATATATATATATAGAGAGAGAGAGAGAGAGAAAAGAGGGTAGTGCAGTATTAGTGCAGTTCCAACGAGAGAAAAGTATATATGTAAAGGAGTAAGGCTACCAACATTTGTAAAATGTTTTTTTTCAACATTTATTTATTTTTTTGTTATTTTATCATTTTATGATTTTATATAATGCGTTTCAAGCGGTGATCCGCTTTTATGTAAATCCATTTGAAGAAATGTCTTTCAATTTGAAAGAGTGTTGTTTCATTTGAGGAAATGTGTTATTGTTTGACGTTTTTGCGCATGCGTGGGTTTGCGGGTGTGTGAGTACGTGTTTTGATAATTTTATATCTTTTATAAAAAATAATTTTATATCTTTTATAAAAAATAAAAAATAAAAGATATAAAATTATCAAAACACGTACTCACACACCCGCAAACCCATGCATGCGCAAAAACGTCAAGCAATAACATATTTCCTCAAATGAAACACCGCTCTTTCAAATCGAAAGACATTTCTTCAAATGGATTTACATGAAAGCGGACCACCGCTTGAAACGCATTATATAAAATGATAAAATAACAAAAAAATAAATGTTGAAAAAAACATTTTACAAATGTTGTATATAGTGATCTATATGGATAAGTAGTAAGACTGCACATCTAAAAACAAGAATAGGTTTAAGGCTCCCAAAATTCATGCTAGAATTGTCGACATTGGCGTAACGGATAAAGTACTAAGTAAAATTCAGCTGCTGAAGGTTCAATCCTCAGTGAGGGCGATACTAAGAATACAACTTTCTTCACGTGTATCTTGTCGAACGTGGAAATCTGCACGGAATTTTGAACAGAACCCTGTATTTAATCCATGGGAGTTGCATGCTCTCGTTCCGTCAGTTATGACCATGTAGAAGTCTTAAGTAATTCGCAATTCTATTCTTAGTGTACTAACATCACACATCTCAATATGGCACTGTCTGCACTTCACACTAGGGAGAGCGTTTCTCCCGTACGGCCGACGTGATGAATAATCAAAAAAATATATATAACAATGTCGGATTCTTGTTTTCATTGAAAAAGAGCGGCCCTGCTTAAAATATTTGATTTATTATATAAAAAAAAAAATCCTAGATCTTATCACTGTCTTAAACAAAATTGTATTTCATAAAAGTAAATGTTTTATGATTAAAACTATTACTTTATTCTGTAACAAAGAAAATACAAGGCCACAGTTGTTATTTGTATTCTGTGGTGGGCATCAAAAAGAGACAGAAAGACCCAAAGTTTTTTGTGATCTATTTATGTCACCCTTGCATGCTACGGGTGAATCCCCACCCCTAAAACAAATGCCACCAAAGGAATTATTAATAAAATTCACAATCCTTTCTACAATCCAACAATATTTGGTACAAATAAACTTCAGTCTATGCCTGACTTGTCCACCAAGTTTCAGTTATGAATATCCAACAGTCTTTATTTCATTACCGTTCAGTAATATGTGGGGACACTTTGGTGATCGTCTCATTAGTAGGAGGTGTGATCTTCAATAGGCTACACATGTATGGGACCTTAACCCTTCAGATTTTTATGTGTAGGGTTTTCTAAAAGATAATGTCTATCAAAACAATTCCAAGATTCTTTCTGAACTGAAGAGGACCATCCCAATCCAAATGTAGGAAGTGCCAAGAGCGAAAAAAGTGTGTCAGAGCTATGGACGATTTTGCATGTCATATCCAGATGTGCTTATTATTGAACAGTGATAAAACAAAGGCTGTTGGACATCCATGACTGAAACTTGATGGACAAGCCAGGCATAGACTGAGGTTTATTTGTAATAAATATGGTTTAACTGCAGAAAGTATTGTGAATTTTATTAACGATTTCATGAACGACATTTTCTTTGGGGGAGAGGGGGTCACCCTGTGTATGAACGCTCGTGTTTTAAATTATTTCTGGCGATTACGACTTTTCAGAGATGTTAAAAGAAATCAATTGATATTCGTTCAGAGTTTTATATCAATAAAATATTTGAATTTTTGGATTATGTGTATCATTCGGACTATACTTTCCTTTCATAACGTTTCGGCCGATGTAACCTCCGACCTTCTTCAAGTGCATCCTTTCAAACTCAGGAATCTTTATGGCAAACTACGAAATCTATACGGAATTTCGAAAGTTAGCTCGGGTCCTAATCTGGTAAAGTACCTTTTATTTAATCTGCAGAGGTACATTATACTCATGCCATCAACTATCACCAGGTTGAAGTGTTAATTAATTTTTATTTTATTCTTAGTTATGCAACGGATAAAGGCATTGAGTAACATTCAGTTCTAAGTGATAGTCTTCTGGAAGTTGATGGTCCAGTCCTCACTATAAGCGACACTAACTAAAAATAAGATACAAAATTAGACTTCCAGACGGTCATGGCTGAGAGAACAAAAAACAATCTACTAAAAAAGCTATTGGATCTCTTCGATTTTTGCGTTTTCATTTTCTTATAACTGTATACATCTCCATGGAATAGCTTCGTTTTTTAAACAATATTTTCACTGTGACATTTTATATGGCATGATCATGTTGACACACCAGTACTGGTTAGATCACCGAATTTAAGCAACATTGAGCCTGGTCAGTACCAAACGGGTGACCATTTTTGGAATACCAGGCACTATATGCGACGACACCTCTCTGCAACAAAACTTCAAAAACTAACATCGTTAAAATTATCTCATCTGAGAAGGATACTTGTGAATTTGATATTCCTTAGAAACTTCCTTCTTCGGAAGAAGCCTGCAGAACCCGTCCAGGGTTCATGCCACACCAGGACAGGAAACCTCAAATGAAATTAATGGCATTATTTACGGACAGTAATATCATTGGGAAAGGTATGAATGACCCCCCTCGATCTATCGGTAAAATAGCAATTTGTGTTCAACTGATGGTTTACAATGAATTGTTTCCTATAAGGATTGTTATGGCATTAAATAACGCCAAAAGTTTGATATGCCATAAAACAACCAAACCAAACCATAAAAAAATAATTTTCGACACTTTTCAATTATTTTCTGTTTTAGCGTGCACGGCTTGTGTTGGCAGCAAAAGAAATCCCATACGAGTTGTCAGAAATTGATTTAGCTATTCCGCGACCAGATTGGTATTTGAACTACTTGAATCCTAACGGAATGGTTCCTTCAATGTTGCACAATGGTCATAATATCTATGAGTCATTGGTTTGTTGTGGTAAGTTATGACTTCTCTTTTTATAAGATGGTAGCCATTTGAAAATAATTCTGACCTGGACAAAGTATTTTCTGGAAGGAATTAAATCGAATTGCATTTTATTTTCTTAACAATATGCTACAACGATCTACAAGAAAAAATAACAAGAAAGAATCAAATATTGGTTTTGTAGGGAAAAAAACAGATATATAAGCAAAACTAGCTCCTATTCTGACAAAGCTGTTGAATTGTTGCTTAAAAGAGAAATGCTTCCCACCAACTTGGAAAATTCGTTAGACTGTCCAGTATTTAAAAATACTGGAAATCGATCTTCTGCATCTCAGTACAAACCAATCACTCTCTTGTGCGTCATGAGTAAGTTGCTGGAATCTGTGATAAATCAAGATGTTGTCAACCACCTCAGCAAAAATAATCAAATCGGTGACAAGCAATATGGATTTCATCCTGCAAGATCAACAGCTGATGTACTGACTGTAATATCACACAGGATAAGTGAATCTATTGAAAGAGGCTTCGTTTCTAGAGCAATAGCTCTTGATATATCAAAAGCCTTTGATAGCGTTTGGCACAAGCTAGGTTTGCTTCACAAGCTAGCTAGCAAGCTATGGAATATCTGAAAATGTCTTCTCAACCATCAAATCCTTTCTGTTTAATAGGTTTATAAAAGTAGTTATTGATGGGCACAATTCTGACGCACATAGTATCAATGTCGGCATGCTTCAAGGATCCATTTTGGGCCCAACCTTCTTTCTCATTTTTATCAATCATCTCCCAAATCATATTCTAAGATTATTCATTGACATTTATGCAAATGATACAACCATCTATGGCAACACTTCGAAGAGCATTGATGATCAAGATCTCTTCTGTTTCTCTCTGTTCCGACATGTGCAATGAGGTAAAAGGTAGCTTATTACTTTCGATACATTTAATACCAACCTTCTCTCCTTTAGGCACCAATGCTCTGATCCTCACTTTGCCTGAATTAAAATGAATAGCTCTCTCTTTGATCAAGCCCCCACCCCTGATTTGATACGCTTCTAGGACTAATCTTCACTCCAGACCTGAAATAGAAGACTTACATCAAATCTGTTGCCACGGTCGCTGGAAAAATGATTGGATCATTCTACCGTAGTAGAAAGTATCTCATTCTTGACGCAATCCTCTACCTGTATAAAAGTCAAATACATCCTAAGATGGAGTACTGTTGCCACATCTGAGGAGGTGCTGCTCAGAGCAGCCTTTCCTGCCTTGACAGAGTACAAAACCGACTTCGAAATCTAGTGAGGGGATGTCCTCTTCACTTCCCTACAGCCTCTTTCACACAGAAGAGAGGTTGCTAGTCTTTCTTTACTCAATCTCAAAAACTCGTCTAGCTACAACCACTGTAAATAATTTTCCTTTCTTCCTCTGTCTACCTAAAACTAAACGGAACTTCCATGAGAAAAGTTTCTTTCCAGGAATAACCTGTCTGTGTAACACAATGCGGCTGCTTACCAGCTGACTACAACATAGTCATTTTCAAGTCCAATCTTAACAAATTCTTGTTGAGCCGTCCTCTTAAATAATCAAACCCTGCCCAATACCAACCATCGTTAACAATCCTCCTGACAAACTCATTAACCCTTATCATCGAGTGGTCTTTGAACCTTGATAAACAGTGACTCATTAGTACATTATTATGTAGGGAACACTTCAAAACTCACATACAAGCTTCATCCTCTCAAATACATATCCATACGCACTGACAAGAGGTCAGGCAAACCAAGACAAATTGGTACTCACTCACATTGGCCTTTTGGCTAAGATCAAAGTGTAGTATCTGTTCCGATGGATACTACACCCCATAAACTGGTATTGTCTTGGCCTTCGGGGCTTGATTTACACCGGTCTATGGGTCAGTCCTGTGCAGTTCTAGGAGTTCCATCCTCCCAGGCTTTGCCTCCCCTCTTTGGGAGGGAGTAAGTTTATTGCTTACTGCCTGAGGCGCCCCTACCGGAGAATGCCGACGGGGCTGCCCAGGCAATTTTTAATGGCCAGAGTGCTCACCTCTCGGGCGCTGGCTTTTCAAACCCCACTTTCCCGACCTGACCTTGGGTCACATCTTACTTGTGGGAGTAAGATAAAACTGTCCTTGTGCCTAACTCCTGGGGAGGAGTAAATCAATACTCAACCACACTAACAGAACAAAGTAAACCTAGCATACTTACACAGTGCCACATTGTCTAATACTCACATACACATATTCACACTAACAAATATATAGAGACATACACATCTTTGACCCTCGTGTCTGTTTATTCACGGACAATTTTCCAAAGAACACGAGTTGCATAAACTTTACTAAATGAATACTTCTACAATAAAACTGACTTTTATATCCATGTAAAATTATAGTTTTATAATTTTTTTTGTTAATTAATAATTCCTTGATTTTTAATTCACAAAACTCTTTTCCTTTTAAGTTAGCTCTTGCTAGTTGGTGACCCCAATATCCTTCCTTTACCATTTCCTTCCTTGGTCATAAATACTTAGCAAAAAGACTGACTGATTTCCATCATGATCATAAGATATTTGAAATAAATTCGGGAACATTTTAATTAAACTTTCAAAATCTGAAAGATAAAACAAAAATTAAATCAACCATTCCCGGGTAGCACCGGATATAGATAGCTAATAAGTAATAATAAAATATTTTTTGTTAAATATTATTATTTTTTTAAATTTGATCACGTGTGCTCAAATTAAAAGTTAATAGCGGAATCTTTTTCTAATAAAACATGAAAATCAGAGTCAATTTTGTACTTGGTATAATTAAATAAATATATGTTCAGCATTTTTTTTTATGTAGGTCGGCCATTTTGAGCTGATCATTTTAAAAGTAGCTCACAAGCTCAAAAAGAGTTGGCACCTCTGCTCTTCATCATGAGTTGACAATTTTTGTTGTTGAAAGGCCAGATTATAGATAAACTTTACGGGCCAATAGGCAAAGTTGAAGTCATACTGTAGGGATTGTATCTATTACACATTCCAGAAATTCTTTATTAGTAAATTTCAAAATATAATGACAGCTCATTTCTTGTAATACTGATCCGATAATAAAATGGATAAAATCGATTTAAAATATTTTTTTGTTTTTAATAACATGGATCAATATTTGTCATAAATCACTGATAAAACAGGTGTGTATACATAGCTTGTACTATAAAAAAAAACTATAAATCCCAAAAGGGAAAAATTGACATTATATCTAATACTAGCTGAAGTACCCATCTCTGCCGGGTTTCTCAGCTTTTCTTGAATTTTATAACCAAGATTAGAAGTCAAGAAAATCTATTAAATATTTTTCATCCATTTTTTTTTATATAAAAAAATTATTCAGGTTTATGTTGATGATCGATACTGGCTAGGAAATAACTGGAACGCTTTTTTTTTTTTTTTTTTTTCTTCAGATAATATTAATTAAAAAATCAACAAATCCTTAAGATCCAAAATGCCAATATAATTTACTTTTTCGTAACTACGGGCTCAATTCTAGTATATATTAAATATTAAATTGTGTTTAACGTCAATACATAGTTATAACAAAATAAATTGTTTTAGACTATTAAAATAATTTCCAACACTATTGATAATGTTTACCCATTCATTTATTTATTTTTATTATCGTTTATGTTTAAATTCATGTTTTCAAACATGACGTAAATCATAAATATATGACGTCATGCCAAAGCTATATTTTGTTTTAAGCTCTATTTATAATAGACCCCAAATAGCTCAGTAGGTAGAATCACAGATTAAAGGTCTCAAGGTTTCAGTTTCGATTTCCGGTCATGGCATCCTCTTTATTTGTTGGGAATTTATTATTTACTATTAATGCAATATTTTCCATTGCTAAAAGTAGTTTAGATCTCTGATATTTCGAAATGAGACAAATTCCACAATGTATTTATTACGTTTAAAAAAAAAATGTGACAGACAGACGGACAAAATCTCTATTCATTTAAAAGAAGATACTAATCCTTATTTACAGAGGACAGTCAAAAACAAAGTCGTTTTTTTTAAATATGGGTAAAATCCAACTCCCCAAAAAGGTGCACTCTGGATTAGGATTTAAAAAAAACAAAACAATTGCCTCAGTCTAGAAGGATTTCTTCTTCACTGACTGAAGACAGAAAAGATGAAGTTAGTATCAGAACAGATGCTACATTTTGCTCCTAGCCAAAAGCACAACTATAGCAGTCATAAATAAAGAACTATTTCCTAATGAGGAGAACTGCCATTGCTGGCCGATTCGGTCGCACACTGATCAATCAGCTTGAAGGGCGTATTAATTTCAGCTATCCTCTGAGGAACTACTTTGGACCCCTTTGGGAATAACAGGAGTTATCAGAGAGCGACTGCGACCAACAACCAAGAAGGACACACTCCCCTTTCTCTCTCCTGCCCCAAAAAAGAAAGTCCGGATAGAAAGTCATTCTCTGAATTATTACTTACCCTGGAAGACATTAATGGAAGTTAACATATTATATATTGGATGTCATCAGTAAAGGATTTGTCTTAATAATGTTGTGGTAGATTAGAAAAGCTATCCATTTTCTTTCTTCAGCTTACCCTTTCCTCTTCTTTCCTTTTCACTTCTTTCTTTCTTCTGAAAGAGGGAGTGACTAAAGTCATTTTCTCTAAACGGCAATGGGGCATTGGATCTTTACATAGAGGTTAACAAAAGAAAAATTCTAGGCAGAATTAAATAACTATTTGTCAGATGCAATGCTATTTAGGTCTAAGTTCTAAAGTTCGATTGACTTAATTTTATATATTAGAAGTAATCGATCGTAATTACGATCAAATTACTCCAACTGACACTTGACTTGTTTGGTCCCCTACTGTCTCTGAAGACAACAATTACCCTCCGAGAGGGTGCCTACTGGATGAGGATTTTATAGTAAATTTAGGGTTGTACAATCCTTAACTCCACTTCCCCTGACCCGACAATGCTTAAGTCCAATGGCAAGAAGAAATCTAAAATGATCAGAAGCAATACTGGAATAATCTGAAAGGGTTTGGTATTCTTTTGGAGTTTTTCTTCTCCTAAACGAGTTGCCCTACCATGGCTTGAGAGTTTAGTCTACTATTTCTCTCATAGCTAGGGGAGAGATATTGATTAATACCTTTTCCAGGTGTATCATCATCATCATGGTTTCTTCTCATCGGTGAGGATGGCAGTCATGTTCTAGTCCAGGATCAGAAAAATCAGACACCTGTGCATGGGTTTTTTTTTTTTATATCGCATTCCAGAGCGCACACCTTCATTCAGAAATCCATTTGCAATATCCGATGACAAGGAGATTCTAGATGACTGGAGCTGATGGATAAGTTGCAAGCCTCATCCACTGACTCGACCATTGGCTTTGTTAGGTTCTTCTACCTGGGAACATAATTGGGACTTGGAGGATGGATCGATCTCGTTCCTTGCCCAAGACCTTGCGACGTTGGATGGCCCTACCAGAGGCCTGTGTATCCAATGGCATTGTTATCAGGACTTACGAAGTACCTATCTTGTTTTACTCAAGAGTATAGAAGTGAGTATACAGCCATGTATATTTGTTTCTCTAAGGCTTTTTTCTATGTATTTTAATCACCCGAGATGCATGTTAAAATATTTCTTAGTTTGAGGATTGAGTTATTTTTGTAAACAAATCCATGTGAATTTTTCTAATTAGCCGTAGTTTGCGATTTACTCACCAAATCATTCATCTTTTCTAAGTCTTTGTCTATTAGATTAGTTTCACCCTCTGTCATCGTATGTTGTTTGTATTGTATACACTCTCTCTCTCCTCCCTTTCTTTCTCCCTCTCTCTCTCTCCCCCCTCTCTCTCTCTCTCTCTCTCTCTCTCTCTACCTCTCTCTCTCTCTGTGTTTATTAACAGTCAAAAGTAATCAAACTAACTATAAACAGAAGAATAGTCGAATATCACTAGAGTATTACTACAGGGTGTTCGGAAAGTCACTGTGCACTTACATATTTATTAACATACATGTTTCAATATAGAATACAGGAGGTAAATATGAATGACAATTATAAATTATGTTGAAAGTGACCCCATCTGTTACATATAGGTGTGAGAGCTCTGTAACACACCCTGAAGAGTGCTTGTTCGAATCACTAACGTTATATATTGGGTTCGAAATCTGAAATATAAAAAAAAAATTATTAGAAAAGTGCACAGTGACTTTCCGGACACCCTGTACTATTTAACACATAGCTGGATACTAGAGAGAGATGGCGGGGGGGGGGGGGGGAGGGGAAAGAGAAGCCCCTTTTCACTTATAGATAAGAAAAGGGAGATTTCTACGGAATTCATTTAATTAGTGTCTAAAAAAACAACGATTTTCATTGCTAACCACACGTTGGCATCTTGAAATCTAACATTTTAACATACAACATTTAACTAAATACATATCGCCAAAATGTTGTATCCCTGTGTTTCTTTTACAAATACTTCCACAGAATATTCTACGATGAACTTACTGCACTTGTACCCCCCTTAACATAAATACCCTTGACCTACCTGACTAGTACAAAACCACTATCTCTTCACTGTAGAGGTCACTAGATGCCAGGAGATTTCCTTGGACCCATATACTGATCTCCAACCTACTATATACAAGACCATAAAAAGCATAGAATTAAATAAATTAAATATCAGAATTTAATTTACATGTTGGAGTGGAAGACTTCGATCAAGACTGACAGGCAGACCCTACCCCCTTATAGAGGACTAATCAAAGGCCTGTTCAAAATAAATCGGATGAAGAAGAGATATATAATTAGTGGGTTCCCCCACGTGTGAGTTTTCTCTTTTCTTTGTTTTTTGTTTGGTTTCACCCAAAAATGAACCACTGTATTGTGTAGGTTTTTTCAAGACACTTTAATTCCAAGAACTTTTTACTCTTTGTGAATTTTTCTGGTGATTTTGTAATGTTGCAGAGACGATATTGATATAAAAATGTTGTTTGCCACAAGACAAATGAAACGGACCGTAAAAATATATCTCACAGAAATGTTATGTTTTTTTAGAAATGTGAAAAAATAAAAATAATAAAAACATGGTTATTGGAATATAATATGAACCTGATGTGTGTGTGGTTGTTGTTGTGGTGGTTGTGGTTGTTGTTTTTTTGTTTTTTTTTTGTTTTTTTTTGTTAATTTAACACAGGGAAAAGTCCAGTAGAGTGAGATTTTGAGAATGGGGGCGCTTATGGGTTTACAGCCCTTCTAGATATTAGACGATCATCAAACATGTATTTAAGCATTATTAGTGTTTTATTAGCTGCGTGGGAGATGGAATTTTATTAATGATTACTTGAGTGGCATTATTGGGGGGGGGGGCACTCTGTAGCATGAAAAATTATTTGCAAGGGTGACATAAAGACATCTTAAACAGTTCTAATTAGGTCTTTCTATCTGTTTTCGATGCCCACAACAGAATACACACCAAAATGCCTCCCATATCATTGAATGGTGATAAAATAAAGACTGTTAGACATTCATGACGTACACTTGGTAGACAAGTAAGGATTAGAGTGAAGTTGGATTGTAGAAAGGATTGTGAATTTTATTAATGATTCCTTGGGTAGCATTTGTTTTAGGGGTGTGGGGGGCTCACCCATAGCATGCAAGGATGACATAAAATAGGTGATGAAAAGTTAGGTCTTTCTGTCTCTTTTCGATGCCCATCACAGAATACAAATAGCAACTGTGACCTTTTATTTTCTTTGTTATAGAATCAAGCAATAGTTTTAATCATAAAACATTTATTTTTATGTTTCTGAATTTTTTAGATGAGGATTGATTATTTGTATTACTGTTCTCATCTTGAGTGTTATTCTCACAACGTTTTGGCCGATGTAACCTCCGACCTTCTTCAGGTGTATCTTGTCGAACTCGGGAATCTGTATGGAATTTTTATTTAATCCACAGGGGAAGCATGCTCTCGTTCTGTCAGCCATGACCGGGTAGAAGTCTTAATTAGCAATTGTATTCTTAGTATCGCCCACACTGAGGATTGAACCTTCAGCTTAGAACTGAATTTTACTTAGTACTTTATTCGTTATGCCACAGGTCCTTGTAGACAATTCTAGTAGTAATTTTAAGAGCCTTAAACCTATTCTTGTTTTTAGATGTGCAGTCTTACTACGTATCACTACATATTACTATATATATATATATAATATATATATATATATATATTAATGGTGACGATATCTATTATTTATAATTAATGGTTCCCATATTGTATTAAATTCTATACTAGGTCTGCTTAGTAGGTCATCGCTGCCCAACATATGTGCTGTTTCTTTGAGACGTCATACTCTCCACCTTTCTTCTCTGTCTATTTTTTTTTTACTTCGTCCCATAAGAGTAGATGGTTTCGCTTTTCCCTCCATATGTGGTCAGCCATACCCAACTTTTCAATATCTCCACATATTATGTTTTTCTGGTGTTCTTCTAAACTTACTTTTAGTGGCCGACATATCTCACCTTTGTATATTTTTCCACACTTACATGGAATAAGAACTGTGTGTATGTGATTCCATGTGTGGAAAAATATACAAAGGTGAAACATGTCACCCACTAAAATTAAGGGGCAGATTGTTCTCATTCCGTCAGCCATGAACAGATAGAAATCTGAAGTAATTTTTTAAAAAAATGTATTCTTAGTTAATATCGCCTGTTGTGAGGATTGAACCTTCAACCCCCAGAAAACTGTCACTTAGAACTGTTTATAACTTAACTGTATTTGTTGCACTACATGTCTAAGATGAGAACAGTAATCTGACTAATCCAAATAATACAATCAAACTCATGCTTGCTGGAATAGTTTCATCATGTAGAATGTATATTTTGTGCTACTGTTTTACAGATTACCTTGAGGAAGTATACCCTGAGCCTCCTTTGTATAACCCAGACCCGTTGAAAAGAGCATTTGAAAGAATCTACATTCAGACCTGGGCAAGTAAGGTAAATAAAAATACATCATTATACTCCATTATTTATTAAAGATTCTGTTATCTTTTATCTTCGTTGTTGTATTCACAACGTTCCGGCTGCTCTACTCTCCAGCCTTCTTTAGGTGTCATTTGTTAGAATCAGAATTTTGAACTTTTTTTACTCTTTAGTCAATAGTTATGAAGGCTAAAAGCCACTTGAGGATACAGGTTAATGAGATGAATAGATTGTCAGTTTGTTGTGTACCTCCTCTCTCAGGGGAGGCCCAACGTCTTACAGATCACAATCAATGTGAATATACCAGATCATAAACGTCCCTGGGGACACCTGCAATTAATTGTTTCACAACCACGAAGAATGAAGAAATCATCGATTTGAAGGTGTTGGTGGGCCTTCTCTCCTGCCAGTGGCTGGGGCGCATTCCCGGGCTACAGATCTTCATTTTAATTATGTTTGAAGTTCAGATGTCGGTCGCCTCCAAAAACTTCCATGCGACTCTCCTCTCTCTTCTCTTCTTTCTTGCCCAGCTGACGTCACGTCCGTTTTCAGTACACCCAGGGTCTTGATGACATTTGAATGCACTCACTGACCTGATGAGCTGTGTACGTGCTGACATCGGCACATAAATAATAATCATGAGATGAATACTAGCAAGCATACCCACTTACTATATAACAAGTTGAATGATGATGAATAGTATGAGAGGATTGAAAATAATGAAGGGAATGAACAAAATTGCATGTGACCGTTATTTAGAATATATAGAACCAGAAGAATACCTGTCCGAGGAATGGTAAAATTAATTCCCCAAACAGAACAGTTTTGCACCAATTTTATGTCCTCTAAAGAAGATTAAAATCAAGATATAATGCTACTTAGCCTTATTTCTAGAATCCTAATTCCAATTTTAATCAAAATCCATTACATTATTTTGATTCTAGAAAAAGGCGTTTTAAGAAGAAATTGACATTCAGGGAATCTTGCTTAATTGGTGCCTAATGACTACCGATCAAATTTAATGAAAATCTGAAATATTTGAATTTTCAAATGGAAGATTTGCCTATATTATGCTCCCTAAAAAAACCTTTAAAATACATCAAAGAAACTGAAATTTGGAGAATATTTAATAATTGATGTCTAATTCCTATTGTTAACATTTCACAAACATTAGAAAATTTTCACAAAGGCCTTCCACCCCTTTTTCCCCCTTTGCATGAAACTAAATTAAACTAAATGTAACTCACATTATCAACCCTTACGCCTAGGAGCTGTATTTCAAAATTCATAATTAGTTTAGGAGTGAATCCTATACATAAAAATATAAAAACATGTACACATACCTAACTTTATATAAATATATATATATGCATTTTAATGATTTAAATCATTTTCAAAATCAAGTTCCAAATAAAGAGCATAGACAAAGATATTATAGTTGTTTACAGCTGTTTCAGGGCAGTGTTTATTTTAAGTTATGCAATGAATCATTAAAATGTTTAACCACTAAGCTATCATCAGACCGAAATTTTCGAATGTGCCAAACAAAAACATAAATCAGCAACAATGTCCAATAAAGTTACAAATTCTACCAAAAACAAAACAAAAATCACAGGAAAAGATCCATTGTCAAATACCTCGGTAAAAACTATTCATTATTAAAATTAATTCCACATCAAAATGCATATTATTATAATAATGGACAATTAGTTGTCTACAAATTGGAATATGCTTGCTTTTTGCTTACATTGCTTATAAATAGCTTGGCTATTTTTTCTTTTTCTCAATAGATTTCGTCATCATGTCGGGTCGATTTGATTATTGCTGTAATAATAATAGTTTCTTTTTTTTGGGGGGGGGGGGGTCCTATTCTTTCATGTGGTTGTTTACTTCTATGTTGTTACTACTGGTATCTGGATGATTGACTGAAGTGTCGCTCTGTGATGAAATAATAACTGAATTGTATCAAACATTTTGTTATGGGGGAGTGGTATCTTGATCGGTACTATGAGAGGTCCATAGATTTAGTAACTGTTCTGTTTTTAAATCTGCGAAAACGTTAAACAGATGATAATCCCCGTTTTCTATTTCATGTATTAGAGATAGGGCCCCTTCTTATGTTTCATGACTTTGATATTTTGTGAATTTTCCAGCAGTGAAATCGGCTCATACAAGATCTAAGTCTGCAATATGCAGATTTAGTTAGTATCCCAAGCATTCAAACCAATAGGAGGCTGTATATATTATATTAAGATAGTACCATTGTTGCTGGGAATATGCAAGAGGGGAATGCCTCTGTATTGTTAGCAGTGAGGCTGTTTCTGTGGATAGCATATATAAATTGTTTTGTTTTTTTCCCGGCTTGCATTATATTATTATTGTTGAATGCATATATATTGTTTTTTCTCTTCTCTCTCTCTCTCTCTTTTTCCATGTATAAAATGACTAAAAGCTTTCTTTGAATATATATATAGATATATAGATATAGATATAGATAGATATAATATAAGTGAGTTGAGATCAACAAAATTAGAACATTATCTATATCAATTCAAAGAATTCAAACACAACGATTATCGTTTCCAAGACTATTTGGAAAATTTTTATTTTGTATAATACTTTAGATGACTCCAAACCGTCTCTTCATCAGCGCCCTTTACAACATCGCATACAGAAGTCATTTAAGAAGAAAAAACATCAGATTTCAGTATTATTTCAAGAAAACATATATTCAGACAATATTGGAGACGTAACTTCCCATTATGCAACCATATATTACTCCATCATTCAGTTCAATAATGATAATAGCAATGGAAATACATAAGAAACAGCAAATTAAATATTTAAAATATAGAATAAACCAGGAAGAAAAATAATGTTGCAGCCTTTGTGCTCTGTTTTACAAGTACTTCAATGGAATGTGCTCCGATGAACTTGCTGCTGTGCCCCCCCCCCCCCCCCCGGTGTAAATTCACTCGACCAACCCGGCAATCAGCTAAATCCCATCCATTCACTGTCGAGATCCCCAGATACTGGAGAGCCTTCTACTCCAATAGCTTCTTTCCTCGTGCTGCCAGCCTATGGAACTCCCTCCCTGCTACCTGTTTCCCTGACTGTACCGACATGCAGAAATTTAAAACTAATGAAGAACAGGCATTTCGCTGTACAGCTCCAAATTTAGGATGACCCCCCCCCCTCCAAAAAAAAAACTTTTACCCTAATTCTTAGTAGCCGCTTACGTCTACAGTGGCAGCTTGCCTTGTTTGGGGTGAACTTTGTTAAAAAAACAAATAATAATAATAATAATAATAATAATAATAATAATAATAAAAATAATAATAAAAATTTAAAACGAAAATTAAGAAAAGAAAAGAAAATTAAGAAATAAAATATAGAAATAAAAGGATAACAATGATAATTAATAATAATGATAGAGAACAAATTATATATATACATTTTTGTTTCATTTTACTTCAGGCGAAGTTCTCAGAAATCAAGGGATCTTCCAGGGCCTTACATTTGATCTTTATATGAGATACATGGATATTCGAATATTCTATTAAAGTTCTACTTTATCTGTCAAACGTTGAGTTAGTAAAGAGGTTAAGAACATTAATTTTCCTCTCCCCAATTGACTAGTTAACTATGTTATAGTATATCTTTATTGTGGTCTCTTGGTCTTACCGGATTCCAGGACAAGAATTCATCTAGTCTGGTGGAGTATCTAGCACAGTGTTGTTACTTGGGGTAACAGTACTAGTAGAAGATGCACCATTCCTCGTATGAGCCAGTGTAAAGCAGTGTCGAGGGGATCTTTGTGCTGCAAATACTATGTTATTTTGAATTTTTGATCATGGTTTACTTGTAAGGTGAAGTATCCTCATGTCAGGTTGTTCTGACAAACCCTTGTACAGAGAGATCGAAGACACTCGAGGATGGTGTCTAGTATGTAATTAAAACTCCCCATACATATATATATATATATATAGTAATCCAGGTAGGATAAAAATCCACAGGGTAGGAATCCAAAGGGAATCAAACCGGGCTTATAAAAAAGTGCTCAATAAAAATATAGAGCTGTATTATGAATGATTTTTTATTCAAACATGTACAAAGTCTGCTACACTGGCATGTCGATGTTATCGATCTACAGCTATCAAGAGCTGAGGTCTCATCAGGCAGAAGATTTTTTTGTGATCCAACCCGATCGGTGAAGTCCAGGAAGAATAGAGCCAAGCAAAAGAAGGAGAAGGAATAATAGTCATGTGACCAATTTAAAAAAAAAAATTGGCCGTTAGAAAAACTTAATTTTACAATAATTCATATTTTTATTTTTATTCAACGCTAAGCTAGGGCAGGGGGGAGGGGAGCAAAGGAAGAAGAAAAAAGGGGAAAAGAAAGAAAAAGAGATAGAGAGGATGTTAGGGATGGGTGTCTATAGCCATTTAAAAGTGGTTGAGGATGGAGGAGTTATGGGCCTAACTTAACATTATGACACGAGACATATTTTGCAAGTGAGATTTTGTCGCGTGTCAAAGGAATAAAGATATCTCGACCTATTTAATATGGACGGCTAGTTTCAACGATAAAACTTAAAGTAATATTTAGTTTTAATTATTATTGGTGATAAATAAATGTATTTTAATTCTAGATAATATTTAATAATGAGTTAATAAAACAGTGGTAATTATTTTTAGTAAAATTTGTATATATATATATATATATATATATATATATGTGTGTGTGTGTGTGTGTTTTTTTTAAAGATGTAAATTATTACTGTGCATTAAATTAAAGGCGCAAAGAACTATGTTGCATGTGAGCCATGAATTTGATTGTTTTGTTTCAGTTATCAATTTGGTTCAAAGTAAAGTTGCAATATTCTTTTTGCAGGGAATTCCTCACTTTTACAAGGTCTTCAAAAGCAATCCAATCACAGATGAGAGCAAAGACGATCTACTGAAGGCCATTGGGAAAATGGATTTCCTCTTGAAAGAAGCAAAGTCTGATTATTTCTCCGGTACTGACAGACCAGGAATGGCAGATTTCATGATTTGGCCTTGGTTTGAAAGAATTTGCTTCATGAATGAACTTGCAGGTACGATCAACTATTCCTTCATTAAAAGTTTAATATATCTATACCATTCTGCAAACTCACTCCTGCAATATTTCTTCCACTTTATGTCTCTCTTGTCAGATCACCGTCTCTCCTTGAACTGCACCAGTTTGTTCTTTCGACATCTAACTAACTTCACATATGTGTTCTCGGCTGCTTTTTAAAATGTTCTCCTTTTTCTCCAGCTTTTTTGTTCATTTGTTTTTGTCACCTGAAGATGATTCGACGAAGAATCGAAAATGTTAGTCATACATATTAATGTGACCATGTCAGTAGTTGAAGTGATGTTGTGAGACATTGGATGGATATATGAAAAAAGAAGTTGAATGAAAAATCTTCAATATAGATCAACAATAATAATTTATTCATATTTTACAACTGAAGAATAATTTACTTTTATAATGAGGACATTCGTTTCAAGATGTCTGCCCTCTAGAATGTAATGCAAGGGACATAACTCTTCTCAAAATATCTTTGAGGCAAACGAGACAACAAGGGTAAGAGGAACTCTCCTTTAAAATACATAAATGTTTTCTATATTTATTTTCTAGATGAATCTATTTTCATCTAACATTAATCTTTTGGATTTTGACAAAAAAAGATCATTAGAATTTTTTTTTTTAATAAAAAAGGTATGATCATGTAGAAAACTTCTGTTTTGTTTAACAACATTTGCTTAAATATATATATTTTACGGGATTGGAAATTTTCGACAACTCCTGTTGGCTTTTTCAACCAAATATGATATGAAAATCAGTAGAGAAATGCCGTTATTTTAAAAACACATGACGTTGTATTGTTTAAAAATTTGTCTTAACCGTTTTATGCTTTGTTCTTTTTTATTGTTTTCGTTCTTGTAGATAGAAAAATACATTTTAATAATGCTTGTCCACGAATACTTCTGTTGTAAAATGTTATTGTAGGAAATGAATAACTAAAACAAGTCACTAACAGATCGCTGCAACTCACTGTTTTTAGTTTAATTAAATACCTCTGGGTTGATTGGACTTTTTACAATATTCTGACACGTGTTTTTAAAATAAAAGCATTTCTTTACTGATTTTCATAATTTCATATTTGTTGAAAAAGCAGACAAAAAGTGGCAAAAATTTCCAATCCCACAATGGAAAAAGAAAAAGAAATAAAACTATATATTTATCAATATATATCTATAATACTTATAAAAAAGAAAAAAAGAACAATCAACCCGGAGGGATTTAATAAAAATAAAGATGAATTGCAGCTATCTGTAAGTGACTTGTTTTAGTTATTTATTTTTTGTAATAACATCTTACAACAGAAGTATTCGTGGACAAGCATTATTAAAATGCATTTTCAAATTAACTGGACGAAAACATTCTACATAAGAAGAGAAAAGAACAAAGCATAAAACGGTTGAGACCAATCGCAGACAAGCATTATTGATGTATATATACCATAAATATATTTTCATAACTTATTATATATATATATTTATATATATATATATATATATAGCTGATTAATATTTTTGGCAGTAAAATGAGTATTCTTGGCTGTAAAACGAGTATTTCGGGGGGGGGGGGGCTGTAAAATTTGATGGCTCAATTGACCGGCAGCAATTCTGTGCTGAACGGTTATGTAGAACTAGAAGTAAGCAAAGCATGACATCCTAAAACACGTTAGAGTAATCTGATGAATCGCTCTAGTCATGTCTGATTAAAGAAACATGTATTTGGGATTTATTTCCGGAAGACACCGATCAACCTGAACCAAGAAATCAAGCATGTTCACATGTGTTTCTGTGGTTTACATAAATTTACTTTTTTTTTAAATCAAGTTTTTTTTTTTTGTTCTTTTTCTTTGGCTCATTCAAATTTATTTTCAGTTAACTCTTTTATTAGCTTTTACCCGTGGTAAAATACCCTTATTCCTACATGCACCGTGCAAGTTATTTAAAGATTGCAACTACAAGGTAGCGAATAAAACTATGCATCGGTGGAGAAAGAGGCTCTTGAAAAAGTTGATGCTGTCGAGAAATGGTGACAGCTTTTAATTGGTAAACATTTCATTCAAAAAGCTGATCAAAAATCTGCTTGGATTATGTTTGATGCACAAATTCAAAAGAAAATCAAAAATGAAAGAATTCTGCACTGGAGAATCAATCTTGCTTCTTTCACTTTTTAATTCGCCACGCCTTTCTTTCAAATTTGATTCTTGCATTTTCCCTCCATTTCTTCTTATTTAAATCTGTTTTCTTTTTAATTTGTTCACTTATTTAAGTTATCACTGTCTTATTTCTTTCAGGTTTTAAAGTTCCTGAGGATGACTATCCTGCAATAACCGGTTGGATGTCTCGTTTGCTAAATAACAAGGCCGCACAAGAAGCCAAATCAGACAAAGATATTTTCTATGCAGTTTTTAAAAAGTACCATTCAAGCAAATAATTCTTGGAATATAAATGTCTTGGAGAATAAAGCATGAAATAAATGAATTGTATACCATTCTGACCATATTTTTGTTTATTCTTTTATTTAACTTAATTTTTTGTGATATTTGTAATTATTGGGTACACAAGAAGTGCAATGGAATTACAAGTAGATTGAGAGATGATAACCAGTTCCTGTGCAAGAAGTGTAAGAGAATGGAGACGGATGAGAACTCAGATGTGACTAAAGTATATTTAGTTGGTGATGCTATTGAGGTTGTTCAGAAGTTTTGTTACCTTGGTGATATCATTGGAGTACATGGAGGAGCTAGTGCTAGTGTGATTGCAAGAGTTAATAGTGGATGAAGTAAGTTCGGGGAACTTCTGCCATCACTAACCAGCAGAGCGTTACCACTACCGATCATGGGAAGTGTGTTTGTCAGGCATATGTATGCAGTGTGATGATGTATGAAAGTGAAATCTGGCCAGTGAGGTTTGAGGACATGTATTGCATGGAGAGAAATATGAGAATGATACAATGGATGTATAATATCAGTCTTAAAGACAGGCTTAGTTCTGATGACATCAGAGGAAGATTAAATCCAAACAGTATAGAGAGATGTGTGCAGAACAGGAGACTGATGGTATGGTTATGTTGAAAGGATGAATCAGAGTTCTTTGGTTAGTAGATGTAGAACAGTTGAGATAAGAGGGTCACGTAGCAGAGGAAGACCAAGATAAACATGAGAGGAAGTGATAAGGATGGATGTAAGAGAAAGAGGGATAAATAAAAACCTGGTCAGAGATAGATTAGTTTGGAAGTCAATTTCTAAATCCCGTCCAGTACATGCCAGCATCTATAACGAACGTTAAACCAAATATGTTTATTTTTAAAACATTTTGTCTACAATTGTAGATTGTAAACTTGTAATGTTAAACATCCAAACTACCAATTCTATCGCAACAAGTGTTATTATTAAATGTCCTAAATTATAATAGAAGCAGAATAAAACATGTTTGATGAAAATTACACAAATATTAAAAAGGGATTATACATTGTCTTTTGGGATTCCCGGCCTTCAGATTGGGATCAAAATGCAGTCTTTCTTCTTGTACTAATGAGTCATCGCTTATCAAGGCTAAAAGCCACCCGAGGATAAGGATTAATGAAATTGATTGACTTAAAAATAATGAATTAAATGAATAAAATTTAATGAATTATGAGAACTGTTTATGACAAGTGTTTATTGCCATTAGATTTGAAGACGACCATTCTGTCACCCTCAGGGAAGAAATCTTGTGGCAAAATCTTCCACTGATGAGAAGTTCTTGGAAAGAAACTCTGTTCATGAAAATTCCGTTTGATGTTAGAGGATTTTTTAACCATACAATGTCCTTTGGGGGATCTGGATATCCCTAACATTACAAACCGACATGTCTTACTTTTCCCTTGTAGGGAGTCAAGTAAATAGGAAAACTGATCACAATTTTTAGCGTTTTATCTATTTATTGCTTTGTGGTTGCTATAGTCATAATTTTAATTAATTCTTTATATTTTCAATGTTAATTTTTTCTTAGAATATTTAATTAGTGACAATTTAAAGTTTTGTTAAAAATACTTTGAGGTGTGATCTCATATGCACAGCAGGGGAAAGGTTACACCAGCACATATTGAAAGGTCGCCTACAATATATGAACTTTGAAAGGTCAAGTGTGAGACACGACGCCTATAGTTCGTTAGATTTGTCATATAACGTGGGAAGGGGTATTTTTGTATGAGATATATTTCTGTGGTGGAAATACAGTAGCTGGCTAGAATCGAACACTGAAGAATGTGAAATTTGAAGATCTAAGCGTATCTTATGTTTTAGTTAAATAATGCAACTTTTCTTGAATTTATCGTAACCTGCCCGAACGTTGATGACACGAAGTCACGGAAACACGGGTCGTTCTTTATAAGAGTACCAAATTATTAACTATCTCGCCAGAAACAACTCCAAGCACCTTTACGATCTTCATGTGTCTGGGGTATTTTCTTGGAGGGGGTAAAAGTGCAGTAAGTTCAGCAGAGCATATTCCGTGGAAGTACCTTTAAAACAAAGACAGGAATGCAATATTGCAATAATGTGGCATGGCTTGGCAGATAGTGCAGGACCTATTAGGTTAGAAATTCTGTGCACCTTGTCCAAGAATGAGAGGCTACTGGATGGTGCACCAGCCCATATGTGGCAACAATACTACCTGGTGTCTTCATAGAGATATGAAATCATTTCAAGAACAACTACGGACAAGTTTAGATGTTAATTCTCTGCATTTCTGGCACAGTATACTCGGTGACTCCTACATCTGACAGCTGTATCTCTTTCATCTCAGGCATTGTAGGTGTTGATGAACCGTTTTGGGACACACACACCGTCTGAATTACGTACTAGACACAATCCTCGAGTGTCTTCAGTCTCTCTGTACAAGGGTTTGTCAGGACAATCTGAGATGACGATACTTCACCTTACAAGTAAACTCTGACCAAATATTCAAAATAACAGTTTTTGCAGCCCAAATAAGATCCCCTTGACACGTCTATACACTTGCTCATATGAGGAATAGTGCGTTTTCTAGTAATGTTACCTCAAGTAAAAACACTTAGCTGGATACTCCACCAGACTAGATGAATTCTTGTCGTGGAATCCGGTAAGACCAAAAGACCACAAGAAAGATATACTATAACATAGTTAACTGGTCAATTGGGAGAGGAACATTACTGTTCTTAATTTCTTTATTAACTCAGCATTTGAGAAATACAGGAGAACTTTAATATAATATTCGAATATCTAATAGAGATGGGCGGTTTTACCGAAAAACCGTGTTTTTTTGGTTTCGTCTCCATACCGTATTTTTTTAAACCGTAACCGTTCGGTATTGTGTTTTTACTACAGTAAGCCACCATATACAAGGAAACACGGTTGAAAAGATTTTATGATTTGAATAAAATTGAATATTACCAAAAAATGTTATATTAGTAAGAGGACAGATTGAACAAATATGATAAAAACATTTAATTGACTTGTAGGAAGAAATCTTTGTTTACAGTTTGTTTATCATTAACATTTTGAATTTTCAAATGAAAAAAAGAGAAATACGACAGACAATATGACATCGTATTTTTAGCATAAACTATTTTCAAATGAAAAAGAAAAAATCAAACGCGTTCCATATGATGTCGACAATCTATTTGATTCAACTCAAAATTGTAAAATAATTGTTTATGTTTGTTTCAGAGTTATCTAAAAAAATAAGTTATTAAAATGAAATTTAAAAAAAATACTTGTAAAAGTAAATAAACGAAAAGTAGCGAGCGAGTATAAACATTTAAAAAGAAAATAGTAGTTGCCAATGCTAGTATCACTTTATTCGAGTTATATTTTAGCTTCTGATGGGTTAAAGAATTAGATAGAATGTATATTCAAACTCAGTTTTATTCTTCAGAAATCTTTCATGAATCTTTGGTCACTGTTTTAACGAGTTAACTGTTGAAAAGGTATCAGAACTTTGATTACAACAGTCAACACCTTAAAACTTATATGATTCATATCATGGAGAATGATTCAGTCACAAAATTATCGAAACAGTGGCATAATTCAACTAAACGTTGAATAATAACTAATCATCACATAAGAGAATGAATAGCTTCCATAGTAAAAAATTTTTTTTCAAAAAACCGAACCGTAAACCGCGGTTTTAAGGGAAAAAAACCGAAACCGATACCGAAACCAAAATTTCAAAACCACCCAACTCTAATATCTAATATAGAGATCAAGTGTTAGCCCCAAGAAGGGGCCTCTTAATTTCTGAGAACTTTGACTGAAGTAAAATAAAACAAAATAGTGTTTTCCCCGTTTGTTTGTTTTTTTAATCTGTCTGAAAATGAACTTTTTTTCTCAGAAAATGGAACCTAGCAAGTTGTGAAATCAAAAATGAAAAAGTGTTCAAAAAAATTTCAGAAAAATAAATAAAGTTCAAGTCAAAATTATAAAATTATGAAAGTTTTTATTTACTTTGCAGTTTCATTGAAGCTGTTTCAAACTGTAGAAATAATGATCAAGAGATCAAATATACACACACACATATTCCATATATATATGCTGTTGAACACTATCTGACTTAGCTTAGTGTATATATCCACTGATTTAACATTTATAATTTAAATTCTCTTCATTTCCATGTTAATTAATGTTGGCTTAGGGGTTGAATATCAGGCTGTAGAGTCAAAGGTGACTTTGCAACTGGGTTTCAATCCTTCAACTGGCAGTAATAAACATTTCCTACACTGAAGATTGCATAAGCATGAAACATTGGTGTTTGCAGGTAATAATAATAAATATTTATTGAAAAAATATATATACTAGAAGAATAGCCATCCCAGGACAGCTAAAATAACTTCTCGATCAGAATAGTTTTGTACAACTTTTATATGGCATTATGAATATTAAAATCAAGATATAATGCTACTAAACCGTATGTATAAAATCCTTATTCGAATTTTGCTCCAAATTATTTACATGATTTTGATTTTAGAAAATGTCTCCAATGAATCTTAAGTGGGTTATGAAAACAAACTGAAATTCACGGAATCTAGCTTAATTTGCATCCAATAACAGAATCACAAAAATGCAAATCTGAAATATTTGAATTTTAACATGGGAGGTGGTGTCCATATTACGCTCCTTATAATCTCTTGAAACTGAAATTTGAGGAATATTTATTAATTGGTGTCTAATACCTATTGTTAAAATTTTACAAAAATCAGGGGTATCTGAATTTTCATACTAGGCTTTCATCCCCTCTTTGCCGCATTTGCATAAAACTAAATATAGCCCACATTACCCACTTTTATGCTTATCAAATGTGTTCTAAAATACATAATGGTTGGTTAATTAGTTTAGGAGTGAATCCTTTATATAGAAATATATAAACATATCCACATGCCTAACTTTATATAAAGATAAATATATATATATATATATATATTTATATATATAATTATATTTGTTGTTTCAGAAAAATAATTTTTAACCATAAACAAGTTCCAAAGCATTATATTACTTTTTTTATTATAATTAAATTGGCTGTAATCATTTCAGAACTGTAAACAGTCCATTTATATTTGAAAACAAAATGACAATGCCCCAAAAAATTCAGGATACTTAGATCAATCTTTGGTTAGTTTCCCAAGTGTTTGGGCTTATCTCTTTTCCAAAGCCAGATACAACAAAGTGTCTGGGCTCATCCAGTAGGCTTCAGCCTGTTTGTAAATTATAAGGGTAAGGATGCTTGGATTGAAAGAGATAAAGGTTCAAAAGATTTATTTTGGATTAAAAGCAAACAACGCTTGGGGGTTTGCTTTTAAATTAAGAAATTTATTTTTGAACATGTTTCAGGTTAAAAATTGATTTTTTTCTAAAACAACAAAAGTTATTATTGTAGCGTTTTTCCTGTGAAAACAGGGCTTAAAGTTTGATTATAAATTTCCGACATTATCAAATATTGAGGCAATAACTATTTAATTATTCAAAATAAATTTAAATGAAACAAACAAAAAAAAAACTATATATATATATATATATATATATGTAAGGTTAGTGGGAGAGAACTCCAGCAGAGTGCTCGATTATTAAGAAAAATTCAAAAATAAGACCGTAATATTTATGTATATAATTACAGAAGATTAAGACAACATTGGTACCGTCGGTTTCAAATCCAAATAAAGGCGACCTATAGTTGGCCTCCTATGCCGGACTCTATTCAATCTCTGTGTATGTCTGTCTCCTCAGAAAATGGCGAAAAAAGGACACCCTGACATGAGGATACTTCACCCTACAAGTAAACCCTGATCAAATATTCAAAATAACATAGTATTCGAAGCCCAAATAAGATCCCTTCGACACTGCTTTACACTGGCTCATATGAGGAATGGTGCACCTTCTCCTAGTTATGTTACCTTAAGTAACAGCACTTAGCTGGATACTCTATCAGACTAGATGAATTCTTGTCCTGGAATCCGGTAAGACTAAAAGATCAGAAGAAAGATATAATATAACATAGTTAACTGGTCAATTGAGGAGAGGAAAATGAATTTTCTTAACTTCTTAACTAACTCAACGTTTGACAGGTAAAGTAGAACTTTAATGGAATATTCGAATATCTATATATCTCATATAGAGATCAAGTGTTCGCCCCAGAAAGGGACCCCTTGATTTCTGAGAACTTCGACTGAAGTAAAATGAAACAAAAAATTAAATTATATTCATATTACATACATATATATATATATATGAGTCAAAGTCAATGAGATGTTTTATCCTACACATAAATTATCACATATTTTAGACAGCTTTTAGAAATTGGACTCCAAACCAACCTCTTTCTGGTCAGGTTTTTATTTATCTCTTTTATTAAAGTCTTAAATATTATGTTCAGACATTTTTTCACTACTCATACTTGTTGAAACAATGGATGTAGTTCAAAATATGAAGAAAAAAAAGAAGCTTAATACAGGTGCAACACCGATTTTCTGTCACTGTAGCCTTGGCGGATTAACCATTTTGTTAGACCATCCAATTTCACCTCAATAATAATTCATCAACACCCGCTAAACCACTAATTATACATCTACCATGTTTCTAAACCGAAATACCACTGTTTCTTTAGCAGTTCAATTTTTTCTTTTATAAAAATAGACTGGTATTTAAATTTAATGACTGCCACTTGAATTAATCTCAAACTAAAAGGGAGACAACCAGTGTAAACAGACAAATTGATGGCACCACACACGCAGAGCCATCTGTAGGCCACAAATTAAATTAGTCTGGCAGCAAAAGGATTATCAACTTCCCTCTCGTGATTTTGTCTGAAATAAAAGGTGTCGAACCATTAGTTAACGGAAAATATTTTATTGACAATTTATATCCATTTATCTAATTTAAGCTTACAGCAGGCGGATATGGATGACACAGAACACCATCTTCCCCATCTCTAAATGTGTTATATTATTAATTTTTTTTTCATTCTTTTGAAATAATAATATCGATCGGGCACAAACTTTTCAGATTATTAATTTTTCTAAAACAAATCTGTTTAATATTTCAGAATTTTTTTATATGAGGATTGATAATTTGTATTATTTGGACGACTGTTCTCATCTTGCTTGTTATTTTCACCGCATTCCAGCCAATCAATGCCCGAGGCTTGTGTGACGAAAGCTCATAGCCCACTCGGGAATGCTGATCACATTGTGCTAATGATACGTATCACCCTAAAAAGTCGTCCAAAAGCTGATGAACCGTTGCTCAAAACAACGAGCAGGCTGATTTTGAGTCAATCAGAGATCACATCAGTGGCGCCCATGGAGGGAAACCTTCTCACTCCCTGCCGACCAGTGTGCAAACGAATTAACTGAATGGGTCAAAGCAGGCATTGAAGCCTATGTTCCCATGCGAAAATTCTTTAGCAAGCCCCCACTCTCCTCAATGGTTCACCTCGGAATGTGCAGCTGCCATTTCTGAGAAGCAACAAGCATTCCGTAAATTCGGCCGCCATAAGTCAGCTACTAATAGACATAAATTTATAGAGTCAAGAAATAATTGCAAGGCCGTGATAGGCGAAGCGAAGAGAAGGTATAATGAGTTAACAAAAAAACGCATTCAGTCAAAGAAACTAGGTACTCGTGATTTCTGGAAAATCTACAATAGTGTAGTGAATAATGGTCAATCAACGATACCTCCACTATCAAACGGCCACTGATAAGGCTGAACTACTTGTCCAGCGTTTCACTTCTAACTCGACTTTGGACTCAGATAACCACCTCCTCCCCAAATTCCCTTTGCGGACCGAAGCCACACTTGATAACCTGGTCATCACCCCATCCCAGGTCAGAGACATCATAAACAACCTTGACACCTTCAAAGCTTGTGGGCCTGATCTTATACTAGTAATAGCAATAAAGAAATGCTCTGCTGAACTGGCCCCTGTCCTCTCCAAACTCTACAATAAATGCCTAGCTAAATCTTGCTTCCCCGATAGCTGGAAAATTGCCTCTGTGGTACCAGTCTACAAGAGTTCTGGGAATAGAACCGATCCTCAGAACTACCACCCAATCAGTCTACTGCCGATCTTTGAATCCTTAATCAATCTAGCGATAGTACGGCACTTAGTTAATGCTAAACTTCTATCTGACTGCCAGTATGGATTTAGACAAGCACGATCTACTGCAGACATCCTAACGGTCATCTCTGAACGCATGTATCATACACTCGACAAGGAAGGAGAAGCTAAGGCAGTAGCGCTTGATATATCCAAGGCCTTTGACAAGGTATGGCATAAAGGACTTCTCCTGAAAATACGCTCATATGGTATTACTGGGCAATTACTTAATATAATTAGATCCTTCCTAAACAAAAGAAAAATCCAGGTTGTCCTCGATGGCCGTTCATCTAAGCAACATGACATAAATGCTGGTGTACCCCAGGGATCTATCCTTGGACCTTTATTGTTCCTGATTTTCATAAACGATCTCCCTGATGACATAGAGTCTGAGATTGGTTTATTTGCTGACGACACCACGCTTTACTCTCGTCATGTTTGCAAAACGGACGCGATCATATCCGTGGCAATGACTGAATCTTTAGAAAATGACCTCCAAACTGTAGTGGATTGGGGTCATAAATGGTTGATAACTTTCAATGCCACAAAGACAAAGCTCCTTTCCTTCAATAACTACAAGAAACCTCTCCAACCACCGATTGTCATGGCAAATAACACTCTACCTGAGAGTTCATCATTCAAACTCCTCGGCCTAACCTTCACAGGTAACATGAATTGGAACAAATACATTGAAGACATTGCCAAGGCTGCCGCAAAGAAGGTTGGCTCCCTCTACCGTGCTAGTAAACTCCTCACACCTGACATTATCCTGTATCTCTACAAAGCCACCATCCGCCCAGGCATGGAGTATTGTTGCCACATCTGGGCTGGTGCATCATCTACTAGTCTCTCCCTCCTTGACAAGGTCCAAAAAAGAGTCGCCAACCTAAGCTCCAGCCCCTGTCCCATCGCCGCAATGTAGCATCCTTGTGCTTGTTTTACAAATACTTCAATGGATTATGCTCCGATGAATTGGCTACTCTGGTGCCCCCTCGACGTAAATTTACTAGACCAACTCGACAATCAACTAAATCCCATTCATTCACTGTGGAGGTCCCCAGATGCCGGAGAGCCTTCTACTCAAATAGTTTCTTTCCTCGTACTGCTGGCCTCTGGAACTCCCTCCCTGCCCCCTGTTTTCTGACAGTACTGACATGCAGAAATTTAAAACTAATGTAAACAGACATCTCGCTGCGCAGATCCCAATTTAGGTTGACCCCCCCCCCCAATCTTCTCCCCTTTTCTTTTTTCTCAGTAGTCCCTTTTGTCTACAGTGGTGGCCTGCCTTGTTTGGGGTGAACTATGTTAAAAAAAAAAAAATTTTAAATGTAACCTCTGACTTTTTCTGGTGCATTTTTTAGAAATCTTGGGAACCTATATGAATTCTTCATTTAATCAACAAGGTTTGAATTGATCTTTTTCCATCAGCCATGACCAGATAGAAGTGTTTAATTATTTATAAATAAATATTTCCAAAATAAAACCATATACACATGTGTTTCATGCCAAACCTGCAATCGTCAGTATAGTAGGAGACAATTCCTGCCGATCGTACTGTTCAAACCCCGATGTGAAAGTCATATTTGACTCAGTAGCTGAGGCGCGTACCAATGCTCCACCACGCATTGTCTAGAAATGGGAAGTAAATTAACATCTAAATAGCAAATATGGCGGCTATCCAGCAAGCAGTCGATAGCATTCAATAGGCAGGGTTATGCGTTACGCAGAATGGCAGCTGGTTGTCAACTTTACTTAAAGAGCTCTATCTTGCGAGAGCTTTGAATAATTATTTATAAATTAATATTATTTTCAAAATAAAATTTGTCTCCAATACTCTGTATGTATGTGTGTGTGTGTGTGTATATATATATATATATATATATATATATATACAAAGTGTTGGAGACAAATTTGACACTTTTGGGAAAGGAAAGAAAAAACATATCTTGATATATTCTCAAAATTCATTTAAAAGTGCATCTCTTTAGAGGATCGTTCGCTGAATACAGCTCACTCGAAAAAGCTGCCCTGAGCCTCCACGCAGGGCCTGAACCTGAGATTTCTTTTGTGTACTAATGAGTCACCGCTTATCAAGGCCCAAAAGCCAATTGAGGATAAGGGTTAATGAGTTTGTCAGGTTGACAGTGACACAAAACCATGAGGATTTGAATTTGATTATTTAAAGGACGACTCAACAAGAATTTGCTAACATTGAACTTGAAAACGACCATGTTGTATTCAGCTGGGAAGCAGCCCCATGGTAATGAGTTCCACAGACGGGCAGTTCTTGAAAACAAACTCTTCTCATGGAGTTTCCATTTAGTTTTAGGTATATAGACGAAGAAAAGAAAATTATCTACAGTGGTTGTAGATAGATGAGTTTTTGTTGAGACTGTTTTACAGGGGTGGGCATAGATTGGAGTTCAGTCGAGCATCTACAATGGAAATAACAAAAGAGTAGAGAAAGAGCAGCAACCTAATTTGATCTTGGCAATTAGACAGTCCTTGATTTTGCAGGTGGTACAGTTGATATCTTTTTCAACTGCGCCCCACACATAATAGTCTATGGGGTTGCAATCAGGCGAGGTGGGGGACCAGCTCCCAAAATTCATACTAGAATTGTCCACATGAACCCATGACATAATGTTTAACAACATTGAATAACAATCATTTCTAAGTGACAGTCTTCCGGATGTTTAAGGTTCAATCCTTATTAGAGGGGATAATATCTAAGAATAACATTAAAACATTAACAAAATGTTAAGAATATAACAAGCAAAGTGAGACTAGTAGTCCGAATAATCCAAATATATGTTTAATTTTTAAATGGGAGTGGCATCTTTTGCAACGCAAATCTAACATAAACGAGTCCTTCTTTGGACATTTTTATTTCATGGTTATTATACGGAAGAGGAGGTAGGCAAGGGTCACAGTTTTTTAAAAACGACCTTCTCCCTCCCCCCACCTACTTTCATTTAAATAAAAGTGGAAATGTCCAAAAGGAATCCGAGTTATATTAACAATAAGAAAACTATATATTTCTAAAGTTAAACTTAGAGCTAGATTAAAAGCCGTCCAAAGTGCAGGTTATTTTTTGCTAGTATATGATAACTCTCACGCCCCTTATTTTGTCCTTTCGTCCTCACATTTCATGAGCGATGTTTCTGACAAAGGGAGAAGAATTGCTGTTTTCTGGGTCCGAATCTTATTGTTGGCTAGTTTTTGATCTTGAAGTGGTATTTTTTTTTTTAACTCCTTACATCAAGTGGCTTCATGCCTTGTCTGGAGCGATTTCCATAAAAAAATACATATATATATTTTATCCATATCTACAAGAGATAAGCCTCTCCCTCTCCCCGCCATTAATGGAAAAATGAGTTTTGCAAAAAAATTAATAAATAGCCATGCTAGTCATGTGCACATACGCCATTTATCTAACCCCCTTTATATACATTTGTGAGTCCTGTTTAGACATGCATCGAGTTAGGGTCAAAGTCCAGATCTCCATGTTGAGATCAATGAAACCCTTATTTCTTACTGTATAAACTGTAGAATAAATGCCACTGTGAAATGCATCACAGCAGAGTGGACAATGAGTTTATGAGTTTCAGGCAAAAACATAAAGGAAACGATATTTTTATACTCAATAGCATGAATGAATTTCATCCACTTCACTAAGTAATAAAACCTTTTTATACTACAACTCAGATTAGGTTAATTTCTAATATTTTTGCTGGTGGAGGGGGGGGGATTTTGGAGACGGGCTCATCTACAAAGGATTCCATAACTGGAGTACGAATCCCATGATGCTTTAGCAGGTAATAGAAAAAAACTATCTCTAACATGATAATGTCAGAAAAAAATATATATATGTATGTAAGGTTAGTGGGAGAGAACCCCAGCAGAGTGCTCAATTATTAAGAAAAATCAAAAATAAGAGCATAATATTTATATATGTATCACAGAAGATCAGAACAACATCGGTACCGTTGGTTTCAAATCCAAATAAAGGGGACCTATAATTGGTCTCCTTTACAGGACTCTCTTCAGCCTCTGTTTATGTCTGCCTTCCCGCAGAAAAGAAGAGGGAGACTGACATAAAGAGAGGCTGAAGAGAGTCCAGTGAAGGAGACCAATTATAGGTCACCTTTGTTTGGATTTGAAACCGATGGTACCGATGTTGTTTTGACCTTCTGTAATATATATATATAAAATAAAAATATGCATTTGACAGGACATTCTTTCCAACTAAATATAAGTAATTGTGAATATGTGAATATATGAAATTAACGGAGAGAGGGCTTTTAATGTTTACTGCTACCTTCTAAGTTTCAAGAAAAAAGCATGTTTGCATTCTGTTGAATCACTTGGGTAATACTTGTCGTAAAAGTCAAGGATGAATTGTTCAGGTTTGAAGCCAAATTTCTGATAAAGCAACATAGCTGGGTTGTTGGCAGAGACGTGGAGAGTGACATCCTTTCCCATGCAAGTCTGTATCAAATGGTAAAGGAGAAAAGTCGCAATGCCTGATCGGCACCACTCTGGATGTGTGAACAGGAATGAGATGTACGCCTCGTTGTACTTGATGTCAGGCACCATGAAAGCAAAACCGATGACAATCTGGCGGTACAAGACGACACAGCTGAAGTCGGGATACTGGAGGCATTCAGACAAATCAATACCCGGCCAGAAGAATTGTTGGCACAGGGAGTTCACAGATGGAATGTGTTGTGGACGGACGTAGCAATAGTCAATAGGGTGTGAAGTGGGTGGCACCCAGTTAGGATTTTTCCGATGAGGGTAAGCAATAATCTCCTCGAGGAGACGCATTTTTAAGGTTTTCGTTTCATAATCCCGTCGGATGAAAGGCTTTAGCCAGCGGGTTGTGTAAGGACTGCAGATACACTGAAGCTGTTCATCGTCCATTCCGATCAGTCGATTAATAAACAGGGGTTGCTGCTTGTCAGTTTTAGGCGGCTTTAATACTGAATGAGTCAGGAATCGACTAAGCACGCGAACATCAGCTGGATGACAATAGGATGTTGGCACACCGAACATCTGGTTCCAGTCTTTGGCTTCAATTGGTGGGTTTAGCAATCCAAGATATTGGTTTACTTCAGCATCAAGATCAAACAGAGGCAGACCTCGTTCTCTTTTGATTTGTCGCACAATAAGCTTCCGCCTGAAGCGATGTAAATCGGCTGGCAGGGATAATTCTTCAGCGATTAAATTAAGCCGTTCCAGCAGCTTTTTTTCATGATAGAGGCTGATTGGTAGATACTTGGTGACGGTCACCTCTTCAACTGGTTCTTGTTCTTCGCTTGCCTCTTCGTCATTGTCGTTATCTGCATCCTCTTTATCATCATCATCATCAGAAGAAGAAGAAGATGAAGAAGAATCCTCTCCCTCGTTTTCATCTGGTTCTTTCTCAGTAGATTCTGGTAACATTTCTACAGAATCCACCATCATGTCTTCATCTTCTTCCGGTTCCATCTTGGACTCGAGAGATTCTTTCACTTCCTTATTATCTAACGTATTCACTGGTTTCTTTTTAGCTTGCTTTTCAGAGTTTCGACTCTTAATGTCTTGCACAATACGATTTTCATCTGAATCTGCAAAATTGCCATTGCTGTTATTATTTTTATTTTGCTGGTGGGCGTGGCTGTTTGCTATTTTCCCAGAATTCTCTGGTAAAGACAAAACCGGAAAAGAATTTTGCATTCTCGGAAAAAACTGTTCGTCTGTTTTACCATCCAACACTGCAAACATTTCTTGTAAAGAAGGAGAAAGCCGCGGTGACGTGGGGCTGGGAGATCGTGCTGGAATTGGGGAAAAGGTACCAATATCAATCTCAATATCGCTATCAGAGTCATCTTTAAGAAAAGGCAGCAGTGAAGTACTTGTGGAGGGTTCAATGGACTCTGGTTTCACTGTCTTTTCAGGACACGGCTCCTCGTCCTGTTCCATGAAATTTCCAAGTTCACCAACATTATTCACGTCGAAATCCCTATGAGAAAACGAAGGTTCTTGCTTGATTTCAGTTGGTCGATGACTGAAAAAATTTAGTGGACTCGTTGACAAAAAGAACGCACTGCTGCCGCCAGTGGTAATGTAGTTATTTTTAATGCCAAGTTCAAAACTGGTGACCGAGGTCGTTGAGGCGGGTGAATGTGGAATGGTCGTGTCCATTTCTGCCGGAATAGTTTTATCCATACTTTTACTGCTACTGTTTCCAGTACGTGACGAAGATGCTTTCGTCCAAGATGTCTGACAATTCGATCCAGTCTTTTGTTCAGTGAAGCTCAACCTTTTTTCCTTTCGCTCAATAGCTACTTCTAACGATGATTTCTTCTGCCTACTCCGAAGACCTGCAGGAAGCAGGGTTACATCCACGGGCGGGGCCTTCGTCCGTTTCCTGAAACTCTTCCAAGAGGCTTCCAAATTCATGAAAGAAATTTTTCCGGCTGCGAGCTTCCACCATCCAGACTCTCCGATCTCTTTAGAGCCCGACGTAAAATAGTTCGGGCAGCCGGTTGATAGAATCCCAGCAACTGTCCCGTGCCACAAATTTGTTTTCTTGCGGCTGCCGAACAGAAATTTCCAATGTTTGTCTATAAAGGCGCAGATGTGGTCCTTCCACCTGTAGTAACCCATTTTACCGGTGCCGGTAAACTGCAAATTATACAAAGCCAAAGAGACGACATGAATCCATTGGAGTTTTATGCGTTGGCATTCTTCCAAGCCGTCCGGAGAGCAATTGCAACATATGAAATCAAAGAAAATGTCTCCGAGCAGTTCAGAGGGTCTTCCATTTTTTAGGCAACTGAGATGAAAAAGAAGGCAACATTTCGAGCAGGTCAGCATCTCATTATCTGGTTCGACATCGCCACTGCAGTAACACTGTTGACGCAGCAGCTTAGGGGGTTCTATAAATTCCTCACTTTCAATATTTTCCATCGCAATCCACGATAAAAATGCAGCATTTAAAAGACGATGAAGCAACGAAAAAAAAAATATCAATATTACACTTTTACTTTTTACAGACAAAAAAAAACACGTGTTCAATTTTGTTTTTCTTTTGGTTGATAAACAAAAAAGAACGACAATTCTCGACTTTTTTGCCACGATAATATCAATTATAACGTGCGTGATGAAAGCGTGACAACTCGAATATTTTCAATCTATATCAAGAATACATCGTTTCATTTTCTAGTCAAGTTGCAAATAAACACTCTTAACACTAACTCGGTTTAAAATGTAAGCAACAAAAAAATAATATATATATATAAAAATCCGCTTTCTTATTAAAAGTTAAGAAAAAGCCGGTTTTTACTCCTTTCCAAACGTAAACTCGTGTAGAGTAAATCAGAGTGACGTCCCTTTGTTTTGAAATTAAACAAAATATCCTAGCGGGTTTACAGCGAACTAAGGGGAGATAAATGCGGTTTCTATGAGATTTTTTTTTACCGAAGTCTACTTTAATTTAATAGAAGTTCCTCAACTTTTTTCATACCAGCCGGGATTCGCTTTGGCATCATTCTCGCAACTTAGGGATTGACCTGAACAGCATTAGACCGTTCTTTGTTGGGATCATGTATGGTTTGGCTCGGTCTTAGGATGACATTATACCAGGCATTACTTCCTTTTTCGGGAAGGGAGGATTATTACCGAACGCCTGAGGCGCCCCTAACAGGAAATGCTAACGAGTCCGTCTACGGCTATTTACCTGCTAGAGAAAATGTCGATGAAGATAGATTATCTTGTTCCAGTCTTCCATGTTATTTTTTTAAAATTGTTTTTCACCTCAAACAAGGCTCATTGCCATTTGGACGTAAGGGGCTACTATTAGAGACCATGCCTACAGGGGCACTCTAAGTAGGTAGTTAAGCAGTGAGATGTCTGTTCACATTACATTTAAATTTCTGCGTGCTAGTATAGTCAGGGAAGCAAGAAACAGGGAGGGAATTCCAAAGTCTAGCAGTCCGAGGGAAGACACTATTAGAGTAGAAAGCTTTCCGGCATCTGGGGATTTCTACAGTGAAGGAGTGGGATTTTGCTTCTTGTCGGGTTAGTCGGGGGTATTTACGTCGAAGGGGCATAAGTGCCACTAAAGTACTTGTAAAACAAGCACAGAGATGCAACATTGCGGCGATGTGACAGGGGTTGGAGCTTGGTTGACAGACTCTTTTTTGGACCCTGTCTAATAAAGAGAGACTAGTGGTAAATGCACCATCCCAAATGTGGCAACAATACTCCATGCATAGACGAATGGTGGCTTTGTAGAGATATAGGATACCGGCAGGTGTGAGTAGTTTTCTAGCATGGTAGAGAGAGCCTACATTCTTTGCAGCAGCCCTGGCTATGTTTTCTATGTATTTGTTCCAATTCGTGTTTCCTGTGAATGTCAGGCCGAGGAGTCTGAATGATGAACTCTCAGGCAGAGAGTTATTAGCCATAGCAATCGGTGGTTGAGTAACTTACACACAAACAGATGCACAATTATTACGCGACCATATATTTGGGGGAGGGGGTATTATTGTACATTAGGACCCTATGTTAGTTCACCCACAAAGAAAAACGAGATTTTATTTTGATTTGGCGATTACGTGTAAACAGATGCAAAAACTTGGTGGTACAAATAAAATAAATAAAAATATTTTGGACTATTTTTTATTAATTTTTTTAAAAAACTTTTATTCACCCTAAACAAGGCATATCGTTACTGAAGCACAAGGAGCTATTGTGATAGGAGTCAGATTTTTTTGGCAGGGAGGGGTGGGATGCTTGGTGGGGAGCTGGGCAGCAAGATTTTTATTCAAATTACATTTAAATTTTTGCATCTTTGTACGGTCAGGGTAAACAGGGAGCAAAGAGGAAATTCCAAAGGCAAGCGGTCCGAGGAAATTCAGAGTGAGGATCAGTTTAACCTATAAATTAATATAAAATGATCACCCACTTTCCAACTAGATAGCGTTTGGATGACATGTAACCATTTTCTGGTTTTAGTTAAATCTTATTTTGGTCTGTTTCCACCCGGGCTTAGGGTTAGTGGTAGGGTTAAGGGAGACATGTAATAACTAATTTTTTTTACCGCAAAGTATTTTAGGCTATTTCTAAGAAATCGTGGACCATTGACATTTTTCATGTGTATGTATTAGAGCCTTAGGTTTATGCTCTTAAAATGCTATCTGGTTAGAAACTTTTAGCCCAGAAATAGGTGATCATTTTACGTTAAATTTATATGCAAAACTTATTCCCCACTCTAAATTCTTTATTTTTTTGTTCTTTTACCGCCAAGTTTTTCAGGATGTTTGCACGTAATTGCCTAAAAAAGTAGAATTTCATTTTTTTAGCAGGGGGTGGGATGAATTAACATCGGGTCCTCATGTACAAATTTACCTTTTATGGATCCTACAATATTATTTTTTTACACTAGTTTTTTTTTATTTTCCTCAATGGTTAATTTGTACCATTACACCATATGCTAATTCACCCCAAAATAAAAATAAGATTCTACTTTTTTTATGCGATTACATGTAAACAGCCTTAAAAAATGGCAGTAAAAGTTTAAAGTAAAACAAAACAATTAAAATAGAATTTCGAGTTGGGGATCAATGTTGCATATAAGTTTAATGTAGAATGATCATCAATTTCCAGTCCAGCAAGTCTAACTGGATAGTGTTTTAAGGACATATAACCAAAAAAAGATTTTTAAGGCAGATAAAATCAAAATCTCTTTGATAACACTATTATATATTACTAAAGCATATGCATGAAGGGTCATTTCTTAGAAATGCCAAAAGACCATTTTGAAAAATTGATGATCCAGGAATAGCAGATTACATGTAAACAGCCTGAGAACTTGTCAAAAAATTATGACATGGCCTCCCTTAACCCTAACAGACACTTACCAGTCCGGGTAACAATACACAAAAAAATTCCCTCAACACATACACCCACAAATTGATTTCCAAGGAATTAAAAACTGGACCAGATTTAAATTTAAAATAAAAATTTAAATACGCTGGTCGGGGGGCGGGGGATGATCATTTTATGTTAAATTTATATAAAAAACTGATCCTCTGCTCTAAATTCTAAATTAATTGTATTTTTTGCTTTATTTATTTTAATGCCAAGTACACTAAAAAAAAAAAAGATCGGAATTTAATATTTGTTCTGTTCGGTTCTCATGAGATTATCCTCTTAGAAAAGGAGAATGATCAGTTTTTTCCCCTATCGCCTGAAGCGCCTACACCAGGGAATGGCAATAGGTCCAATCAGGCAAATTTTACCATTATTATGTAACCATATTTTTTTAGGGGTCATACTATATTATTTCATTACATTGATTTTTATTTTCCTCAATTACTAATTTGAGGTGAAATAGACTATTAATGGCTCTCTTAGACAATAAATTAATTTTTAACAATACTGTTACGTCCACCGTTTCTATTCTTATTTTTGTTTATTTTTTGTTTTTCGTATTGCACCCGGACTTAGTGTTACGATTAATATTAGAGTTTGATCGGGAAAGTTAACTTTAGAATGCATTTTTAGGAATCGTTAAAGTCAATTTCACCTCAATGTTTTTTTATTAATAAAATGAAAGTTCTTGAAAGCATCTTAAAACTGAAAATAGACAAACAAATGCCTTTGGAGACCACGTTTTGAGATGCAATATTTTATTAAAGCTCATTTAAATGTTTTTTGTGTTTTTTAAAAACTTTTTTCTTATTAATGTCGAATGATAAAACATTCTTCTTTACAGAAAGAGAGTCCGAATCAATTTAAAAGGCAAGATTTTCTGTGATGGTAGCTTATCTCCTCGACGTTGTAGGAGCGATGTTCAGACTTCGTCGCAGGGTTAGGGTTAGAATGACAACGTTCTCTTTTTAAATTTTGAACTTAAAGCGCATGGCCGCTTATGTGGTAATAAAATGAAAGTTCTTGAAAGCATCCTCAGATATTTAGGGAATTGAAAATAGACAAACAAATGCTTTTGGAGACTAGCACCTAAGATGGGGTAGCCTAAGTCCTAGGGTGGTTGCCAATAACAGTTATTTCGGTAAATTGTCGTTTCCCAACCAAAATGCGGACAATAAATCGTCTGCAGTTTTCCGCCCTCACAAATGAGTAAGTAACCCCAAATAAATTGTTTGGGACTTGTGGTGAACAAAAATACGACCTGAAGAACGCTACCGTAAATTATTTTAACGGAAACTTTAACGGAAATACCAAATTAGTCCAAAGCAATTTATTTGGGTTTACTTACTCATTTGTGAGGCCGGAAAAAAAATCAGAAAACTGCAGACGATTTATTGTCCGCCATTTTCCTTGGGGAACAAGAATTTTTTTTTTTTTTTTTTTTTTTACATGATTCACCCCAAACAAGGCAGGACGCCACTGTAAACGTAAGGCGCTACTGAGAAAAAGGAAAAGGGGGAAGGATTGGTGGTTCAGCTTAAATTGGGATCTGAGCAGCGAGATGTCTGTTTACATTAGTTTTAAATTTTACCGTTATTATTTATATATTTGTTTTTCCCCCCTTTTCCTTGTTAACTATACTGAACAATCGCTTATTTTAAATTGATTTCAATAAATATTCCGTTAATAGTAAAAAATAAATAAATAATTCAATGCATATTTATAGTTAGTTACGTATAATCAAAAAAACGCGCACACACACAAACGCGCGTGCGCGAGATCTTGTCTGATAGGTTAATACACAAATAAGAAACGTAAACTTGACCTTGTCAACAAACCACCCCACGCGTTAGTGTGTCACGGGGTCATCTTTATTGTGCACGTGTAGAGGGAGGGGGTAGCATATTTCAAAGGTCAGATCAGGGTCATTTGCAAACATTACTCTCCTGTTTGTACAGAAATTTACATTATAAATAAAATATAACAATATAACAAGCACCATATATATTTTGGAGTGCCTTCGTGAATATGTAAATATTTTGTTAACTCGAAAGAGAGAGAGTGTGGGAGGGGGGCGACTCTTATTACTCCAAGGACATTTGTTCTCTTCAAGTGCACGTAGGCCGTGAGAGATTTAAAAAGAATAAAGAAAACAGAGTAAATTTAGAGTTGTCGCCCTTGATTATTGATTTTTCTCCGTAGAAAAAGAAAATGGCGTCAAGAAGAGTTTGTAGTATGATGCGTCTCGCCGGGTAAGTTTGTGAAAAAGATAAAATCAGCAATGTATAAATTAGATTGTTATAAATTAATTAAAATGAAACCGGTTTAACGTATCAGCATGTTTCTTTAAAAGATTCGCGTTTCTATTTTTTTTTTACGTAAACGTTTCCTAAACGTCTAATCAACCTATCTCGGCTTTAAAACGCGATTTGTGTACGTTTCTCACCGTTCCAAATTCTCTTTGCAAAGAAGCCGGTCATTTGTCCATACGATTATTCGATTTGTAGTTTATTCCAACTTTAAATGTAACAAATATTCATAAAGATTTAATTTTTTGGGTACTTTTTTTTACATTAGTATCCACGCTAACTTTGACCATGACCCTAACGCTAATCCTCTAACGACGGGGTCAAAGTTAGCGCGGGTCCTAATGTAAAAAGCACCTTCTTTTTTTTTTTTTTTTTTTAAGAGAACTGATTATGCTAACTAGGGGGGGGGGACAATAGGTCCACCTTGATAAGAGAAATATATTTTTTTAAAATCGATATTAAATTAAATCTATAACTATTTCTTTTTTACTTTGTTACATCTTAAATTGCAATATAATGTTTTGAAACTACAAGTCGAATAACGTCTTTTGAAAAGAGGATTCTTCCGCAGTTTACGAACCGTGCTGGAATAATACCGTTATTATTTAGAAACCCATTTTTAATGAGGGGGGGGGGGGCTTTAACTCTTCTATACTTTCATCTCACGATTTGATAAACCAAAGATACCGTAAAAATAGAATTTTAATTTGGAAATCCTATCTAAAAAAAAATATAGCACGGTCCGTAAACTGCCGAAGTACCAAAAAGAGAATTTTGAACGTACACAACCAAAACCATTCTATTTTTGACGGGCAGACAAGGTCATAAATCACTTAGCAAACAGAACCCGGCACATTCTTATTCGGGAGGCGGGGGGGGGGGTGAATGAATTTTATCTTTCAACCTGCTTGATCTTTAGTACTCAAAATATCTCAATTTTTTTTTTTATCATGAGGTACATCTTAGCCGAAAATGTCCATGTTTAAGTCTGTCGGGATTCACCGAAAGTTATTTTGAAGCCTTTAAATTGACGGATAGAAAGTAATTTCGGTAAATTTTCACTATCTTACCCAACGCATTTACCCCCCCCCCCCTAAATAAGTTCAAATTCTTTTATTTTCTGATTACATTTAAACAGCCTAAAAATATCCGCAAAGAAGGAATTAAAAAATAAAATTAAATATTTTAGATTAGGGATCACTTTCCTTTTTAACGTAAAATGAGCACCCATTTCCTGGCTTGTTAACGTGAAACGAATCTAATCGACTTGAGTTTCGAATTTGGGTGGGAGGGGTTAATTTTTTTTTTTTTTCACCCTAATTCCCTAACCTCAAAACTCGGGTACCCACCAATCCTAACCTTAATTCCCTAACATTAAAATTAGGACCCCCCTCTTCAACCCTAGTTCCCTAACCCTAAAACTCTGACCCCCTAACATTAATTCCCTAACCCTAAAATTCCTACACCCCCCTCCCCCCCAAAAAAAATTGTCATGTGAAAGTATAGATTAGTTAAAGCCCCCCCCCCCCTCATGTTAAGAATGGGTTTCTAAGTGATAATGTTATTTCAGCACGGTTTGCAAACTGCAGAAGTATCAAATGTGTTAAGTGTTTTTAATCTATGTATTTCTTATTGTCACTTTTACTTCGCCAAACACAAGTATTTTCCATCATGGTTTAATTTTTATTTTGCTATAATTCGCTAATTTCAGATTTTCAATTTATATTTAAACCAGGATACAAAAACTACATTGGCTAAATTTTTACGTGTTTTTATTGGATAAGTTTTTGTTTTTTTTTAATTTAAATACCCCCAATTGGAAACTCGAGTCGATTTCATGTGCCGGGTTCGAATCCAGTTTTTTTCACAGAAACACTTTCATCAAAACTCACACCTGACCTCGAGTCTAACCTCCTCCAAACACTTTCTCACACCTGAGGCTATTCTCTATCTCTACAAATCCACAATCAGACCATGTATGGAGTACTGTTGTCATATTTGGGCTGGTGAATCTGTCATATTTGAGGGTTCTTGATAAGGTGCAGAAACGTATCTATAATTTGATTGGCCCTATCCTTTCTTCTCTACATCCTCTCTCACAGACGTGATGTTGCTAGTCTCAGTCTTTTCTATAAATACTCTTATGGCATGTGTATTTCAGAATTATGTGATCTATTCCCCGCTTCTTTTGTTCCAGCTCGTTGGTCAATTCGCTGTTTTGATACCTCATTGTAATGCAGCTTCCTATTCCAGTGCTGACTGTTTTCCTCCTACCTATAATCTTTGTCTTTTCAAGACAAAGGCCAATAGGCATCTCCTGTTTTTGTGATAATCATATTTCGTTCTTGTTAGCTCCTTACATCAAGTGGCTTTATGCCTTGTCTGGAGCGATTTCCATAAAATAAAAATAAAATCTCTTTTGCTATCTCCTCAGACATTTCACGACTTCATGTTAGACTTTTTAAATATGACCAGATTTTAATCACTGTTTTACGTAAACCAGTAAACTTGCTCTAACATTTTTTTTTTTTTAATCTGATTTATTTGGATGTATTAGTGTTATGGCCTTGTTTATATAATCTCAAATTGAATTTAATAGCATTTAAAAAAATATATATTTTATTTTTCCCTCTAGCGTTCGGTACATGTCTTCTGAACCTGGATCAGGTGCTGGAAAGGTGAGAATTTTTTTTTTATTAAGCTATATATATATATCGCTTAATATTTGAACTTATATATAATTTCAAAGAATATTTGATATTTTGTATGAAATAATTGTGCAGAAAACTTTTTCTTCGAATAATTAAAAAATAAATCTCTTGTTACAGGGAGGTGGTGCTGGAGGCTCCATTAGGTAAGGGTTTTACTTTTCAAAATTGCACTTCATTAATTTCTTAAAAGTGTCTGTCTTAATTTCATACTTAAAACTAGTTTCAATTATAAACAAGCCGCGCGCGTGTGTGGTCCCCCTCTGTATGTGGCGAGGGTAAAATGCAATAAATTTGGGCAATTTGGGGCATTTTTGACCCCTCTCTGATCCCCTGGGGGTGCGAACCATAATTTTTCTGAGGTCAAGTATGCTCATTTTATATCCAGAACAATTGCCTCTACATTTTGGCCAAGTTTCAGAAAAATTGAATGGATGAATGAAAAGTTATGGAGCAAAAAATGTCATTTTTTGCTATTTCGGGGCCTTTTGACCCCCTAGGGGGCTAACCAGATTTTTTTTTTTTCAAAAATTGGAGAATGTCACTTTCTAACCTGACCAAAGTTACAACTTCATGCAAAATTTCAGAGAAATTCAATGGAAGGTTGCGGAGAAAAATCCGGACGGATGGACGGACGAACATGCCTCAAAACATAAGTCCCCCGATTTTATAAATCGGGGGACCAATAAACGTACCCTGAAGATTGTTTGTAGCAAGAAAAATTGGGTTTAACATCTACATGTCATTTATCAATTTTCTAAACCTAAATACTGGAACCTGACTTTAGGATCAATCAAGAGTAAGGGAGAGAGTTGTCTTTAATTTTTTTTTTTTTCTCTTTCTTAATTAAATTTTTAGTTGAAATTTAACAATTATTTGAATAAGGCTTGTCTGACGGATGCCCATAGCCCACTCAGGAACACTGATCACCTTGTAATAATGATTGATATCACCATAAACCTCTGAAACGTCATTACTCAAAAGGAGATATTACCAACAGGGTGATTGGGTATCCCTCAGTGGTGTCTCTTGGAGTAAAACTTCTCTCTCTGCTGACAGTGTGCAGATGAAGTAACCAAATGGGTCATGGCAGACATAGAAGCCTTTGTCCCCAATTCTATAGTAATCCCCAACCTCCCCAATGGTTCACTTCGACATAGGCAGCAAGCATTCCATTTTTTAACTACAAGAAACCATTGTTATAGTGTAATAGCCACAGCTAAGAGTAGATATACCGAAATGACCAGAAAATGCATTGAATCGCAGAAATTAGGAACTTGTGATTTCTGGAAAATCTACAATAGTGTGTTGAACAATGGCCAATCAAAAATTTTCCCAATACCCAACCACCATGATGTCGCTTGTACAGTAGCTTAACTGCTTGTCCAGCAGTTCGCCTTGAATTTCACAAACCACTGCCTCCCTTATTTTCCCACTAGACGGACACCACACTTGATGATCTGATCACCCCTTTCCATGTTCTGGATATCATAAAAGACCTTGACACTTCCAAAGCATGTGAACCAAATTTTATCCCTGCTATAGTAATAAAGAAATGCTCTGCTGAGTTAGCCCGTCCTCTCCCAGCTCTTACACTAGCAATACACATGAAAAAATTTTAATTGCTTAAAATATCTCAATAATGGCATATATAGAAAGAGCTTGATGATCCAAGAAAGAATCTTTTTTAATTTTTTAAATCTGACTAAAAATAAGGAAGTTATGACTATTTTTGTGCCTCGCACAATTGGATATTTTCCCCTCTTTAAGACCATATGCGTTTCGTCACATTTTTTACACTAATTTTTCAGTAAAAATGTTATATCTTTGTTAAAATACAAGATTAAGCAATGAAATTTACCATATAAGTGTGTTTTTGTACAAGGAATCAGAATGTGCCACTGAAAATTTCCAGAAATTAATGGTTTCCAAGTTATCTGCACTAAGTGCACATAAATATGCTGCAATACCTTAAAAATACCATGTATCCATTAAAAGAAAGAAGTTAGAGAACTCAAAGTGGAATTGTAATACATTTTATGTACAATAAACTAAAATCTAATACTAGGACTGTTTAAAAAAGAATATATTGCAAGATTTCTTTAGTATTATTGTAGATTAATACCTTCCGCTAAATCACCTCCTTGACTCCCCAAAATATTTTTTAAAAAAAATTTTTTTTTTTTTAGGCAATTACAAGTTAACACTCTGGAAAACTTGGCAGAAAGAAATAAAAAATTATTATTTTAGAATTTAGAGTGGAGGATTAGTTTCACATGAATTTAATGTAAAGTAATTCACCATGTCAGAGCCATTCTAGCATTTTAGGCCAGTTAATAAATTTTTTTTCTATCGGAAATAAATCCTGTGTGTTTTTCTTTATGGGGAGGGGGGTCTGCTTTTTTTTTTAAGACGATTATGTGGTTTTAATGGGCTTGTAGGATTGGAGCTTGCCACTTGGACTTAGGGTTAGTGATAAGGTTAAGGAAGGGGTTTTATTTGTTTTAATTTTGATGGGAGCTGTCATTCAAACTAAGAGTTAAGGGAGTTTTTTTTTATTAGGTGGTGGCTTGTCACTCAGATTTAAGGTTAATGGTACAACACGTTCAAGAAAAGGCATTTTAGGCTTATCACTCAAACCTAGATTTAGTGGTAGAATAATTATTTATTTTATATAAAGTTTTCAGTTTGAAAAAATATTTTTTAAATTGTACTAAAAGGCAAAAATGGCTGAGAAATGGGAGATCATTTTACATTAAATTCATATGCGAAACTGATCCCCCTATTCTAAATTATTTTTTGTTTGTTTTTTTCCGTCAAGACTTTTAGTGTGTTCATGCGTAATTGCCTAAAAAAAAAAAGTAGAATCTTATTTATTTTTAATTGGCGACTAGAAAGTCATAACTAGAAGTTCGAAAGTTGAGTATATCTGAAAACCAGTATTTCTTGAAGTATTTCTTATAAAAGCACAAAGTAGTTTATAACTAGTTGCTGCTGCTAATTGTTATATAAGCTATACTAGTAGCCATCACTCAAAAAGGGAGAATATTTTTTTCAGATAGAGTAATTTAAAATTACTACTACGGAAAGACAATACATACAATTATAATTTTAATATAAAAAGATAAGATTGATTTATTTACTAGTTGGGGTACGAAATATATTTTTAAAAAAATGATACACGTCATGTTGAAGGTTTAATTTTTAGATTACAAAATAATGGATCAATTAATTTTGTACCCCGACAATAATTGAAATTAATATTTATCCTGATTGTTTTCCAAATTTCATGACGAAATTCCCAAAAGACGAATGGTACGATATCTTAAAAAAAAGGGGGGGGGGGTGTAAAAAAGTTGCGTAAAGGACGAAAATGGCGCTAACATTTTTATGATTTTATTTATGACTATTTTAGTAGGACTACCTTGAAATCTGATTATTCAAACTGTTTTATGGTTGGTGGGTATTGCTACATTAATGGACCAGAGTTGATCTCCTCAGCATCTGATAAAGCCAAAACTTTTGCAAAGAACCTTGCAGCAAATTCCACTATTTACGATCAGAACTACATAACCCCTTTAATCCCCACCTCATGATCGAGCGAGAAGGAAAAAGACAAAAAAAAAAAAAACTCTAAGCGACTGTCAATGATGTTGCCAAAAATATCAAGAACCTCTGTCAACAAGATAACTGGTCCCAACAACATTCCGGTCATAGTACTATCTTTACAAAGCTATTCAATTGTTGCTTAAAGGAGAAATACTTTGCATCACTTGGGAAGACTTGATTGGTCTGGTTGGTATTTAAAAAATATTAGAGATTGGTCCTCTGCATTTCAGTACAGACCAATCAGTCTCTTGTGGCTCATGAGTAAGTTGCTTGAATCTAATAAATCAAGTTGTAAACCTCCTCATAAATAACAATCTTCTTAGTGACAAACAATATGGATTTCGTCCTGCAAGATCTACCGCTGACTGATATCTCACAGGATCAGTGAATATACTGAGAGCTTTGTTCTTAGGGTGATAGCTCTTATATATCAAAGGCCTTCGATAGTTTGTCACAAAGGTTTGCTCCACAAGCTTGTTAACTATGGAATATCTGGAAATGTCCTCAACCATCAAATTCTTTCACTCCGATGGGTCTATAAAAGTAGTTGCCAAGCAAAAGTCCGAAGCACATAGCATCAATGCCAGCATGCCTCAAGGATCCACCTTTCTGACTCTCTTCCAATTGGTGTAATGGAGGGGAAAAGTTGCTTGTTACTTTTAACGCCTCTAAAACCAGGCTTCTCTCTTTTCACCACCAACACTCGGATCCTCACTTTTCTACAGTCAAAATGAATGACTTTCCAGTCAAAGAAGACCCCTTTTGATAAACTTCTAGGACTTTCACCCCAAATCTGAAAGGAAGACTTACATGAAATCTGGCTACGGTTGCTGAAAATATGGTTGGTAGAATAAACTCCAGAAAGTACCTTACTCCTAATTCTACTTAATGTTGAAGCCACCTACTGTTACTTGGATGACATGCTGAATGATGCTGGTGGTTGCAAATAAACTATCGGTGCTCACTGCTGTGTCGGTGAGACATGGGTACTAAATATTTCTGATCTATATAATTTTGATTATGTTCTCATCTTGAATGTTATCATCACAACGTTTCGCCCGCTGTAATCTCCGGCCTTCTTCAGGTGTATCTTTTGGAACTCTGGAATATTTCTGTTGGACTCGGGAATCTGGAAGGAATTTCGAATGGAACCCGTGGCACAATGGATATAGTTCTAAGAAAAATTTAGTTCTAAGTGATAGTCATTTGAAGGTTCAATCCTCGGTGCGGGCAATACGAAGAATTGCGAATTACTGAAGACTTCTTCCCGGCATGGCTGACGGAACGAGAGCATGCTACCCATGTGGATTAAATGAAGGGTTTCGTTCAAAATTCCGTCCAGATTCCTGAGTTTGACAGAAATATTCCCGAATTCGAAAAGATACACCTGAAGAAGGCTGAAGGTTACAGCGACCGAAACATTGTGAGAATAACACTCAAGATGAGAACAGTAGTCCGAATAATCGAAATTATACAAATTATCAATACTCATCTAGTCATATCAATTCTTACACACTAGAGCCGATGTGACTTATGTTAATCCTTTGGATTGGACCGCATGGAGAGTAAGCGTGAGATGCTATCTGGTGTTGCCTACTCCAGAGTCTGGAACATTCACAGCACCCTAAATACCAAAACCAGATGACGTATTCTAATAAAACTACAAATTAAACTTTTAGTTGAGTTGCAATGCAGAAACGGAAAATTTGAGGAGGATTTCATAGATGGGTACTTTAGCTAGTTTGTAAGTTTTGAAATCAAAGAATAAACGGTGCTAGTTTCACAATGACATGTTAGGTTTCTCTTAAAAAAATAAAAAATAAAAAAAATAGCTAAAGAAATGTATAAACTTACGTGGTAGCTAAAAAGAAGACTACACCAAAAATTACCCAAATACATCCGGTATTAAATTAAAAATAAAAAACGCTTTTATCTGTCATCATTTTTCTTATATTGACTTTTTTCCGAAAGTTATCTCCCTTGCCTACTTAGTAAGCTAAAATGTCTACCGATATATATGATCGTTGTTTTTTCTTTTTCTTATTTAATAAATACTGGATGAATTTGCGTAATTTTTTCTGTACAATCTTATTTTCAGCTAACACATAAGTACATAGCAAAGTTTATACATTACTTTAAATATTTTAATGTCATTGTGAAACTACAGAAACACCGAATAAACAAATGCTTTGAAATGGGTTACTCCCCTTTAAGATTTTCTAATATGGCAGTTTATAATCACTGTTTAGTGTAAACTAGTCAACTTGCTATAACTTTTTTTATTAGATCTTATTCCAACAATGTAACCTTGTTTTGACCTTGTGACTTTTTATTTCAGAGAAGCTGGTGGTTCTTTTGGAAAAATGGAAGCTGCACGTGAAGAGGAATTCTTTAGAAAATTGGTAATCTAAAAATATTATTTTTTTAAATAAGATTTTGAAAGTTAAATTTGATTATTAATAGACTCAAGTTGATATAAAATTAATTTTGTTTTAATCTCTGTAAAATGATTGGATGTAACTAGCTTCCAATAGTTGCCGAGACTTTAAGGACAGAAATAACTTTGTATTCGACAGTTTAAATGCTTACCAATTCGTTCATGTTTAGAAGAATAACAATATTAAAATGGCTGACTTGTTTATGAAGAAACAGAAAAGCCTTCTGGTGGATTTGATTTCGTAATTATTTTTTTAAATAGAATTTTAATTTCGTTTTATTTCACGCAATGACATTTTAAATTACAATAAATATTCTATTAATAGTAAATAAAAACTTATTTTTTAATCTATGCATTGTTACATTCAAGCAACATTTCTTATAGTATTATTAATATAGTTTTTATGTGCAAATCTGTAACTTTGCTACAATAAAAAAAGAAAAAAAAAAAAAAAAAATCTTTGACGTACATACCTGTGACGGAAAGCATATATCGTACACCAAAAATCACGTAAATTGATATAGTATTTTTTTTTTTTTTTTTTACAAAAGAATATCAAATTTTATGGGTAAACAGCGATCGTTGATCTATCCATGTTGGAAATTGTGCTTGCCGAACAAGAAATAAATCTAAAACCACGATTTCCAACATGGCGTTGATAGATCGACAATCATTTACCCATAAAATTTGATATTCTTTTGTAAATTTTTCATTTTACATATATTTACAATGCTAGAAGAGATAGGAGCTTTTTTTTTTTTTTTTTTTTTTAGTGTATTGACCAGGTGTAATGAGATTTGTCTGTTGGGAGGTAGAGAAAATAATACTATGACTGATATGATAATCTGTAATAATTCGTATGATGATGTCGACAACAGCTGATTTTGTAAAAAAAAATTTCTGTAATTGGTTTTGTTGGTTAGAAAAGTCCAACAGATTCCAGCATGTAAAACAACAATGGATTTATTTAAAATATAGTCAGTGGATCAGAAACGATGGTAGAGCAACGATTGACTGTAACGTCTTGTGCTTTACTCTTCCTAGTGGGGAGCGAGCTAATTGTCTTAAAAGAAAAGGGGTGGGTGGGTAAGATAATATTGACATACCTCAGCAATAAAAGTAACGTTAAATATTGTTTTGAATCATTTGTGATTAGATTTACGGAAGAAAATATTTCTCGCCATTCACCGGTTGAAGAAAACAAATGTCTTTTTTTTTTTTTTGAGTGTTTGTTTTTGCCAGTGGAATATCTTAATACTGGTAGAAGTAGTAGAAAACAGCATTGGGGGTTTGGAGGGTGTTGCGTTTTTTTGTCTCTGCACACGTGAGATGTGTTTCTGCACCTGCCTGGTATCAGCTGCTGTGATTGGAAAACTCAGGTTGTTTTACATCTGTTTTAGAAGCAGAGTTCTGTACGAGTTGTCTATAAGATATACTGTATGCTGATTTCGTACTTGCCTGTGAATCCATGAAAGACCTACTTGTTAAGTTAAAGAATTGAAAGAATGTGATGGAAAGTAAAGGTCTGAAACTGAATGTTACCAAGACCAAAGTGTTAATCAGTGGTTGTGTTGGAAAGACATCGGGAATCTGGTGCAATCAATTTTTTGTGGTATCAAAGCATTGGGTACACAAGAGATGTATGGTTTACTTAAGACAGACAGTTCAGAATTAAGAAAACTTAGCTGTTTTTTAAATTTCGCCTATAAGCTTTGGTTTCATTGCGGTCTCCATTCTCGGGTGGTGGCAGATATCAGTATGTCTTAACTCGTCTCTTTAAGCTAATATGTTGGGTGGGAATTCCCTTTTTTTTTTTTTAACCTCGGACGCATTAACCCCTCTAAACCTGATCTCGCAGAATATTAGCAAGAAAAAAGACAGACAAATAAAGAATTGTGCACAGGCAAGAGAAGAAAAGAAAAAACTGGAAAAAAATATTGTTTAACTAAAGTAGTCATCACAACGTTAATACATGGATTATTTAAGACACGGTTCAGAAATAAATTAATAAAACTTAGCTTCTTTTTTTAAATGTTGTCTTCTTTGCCACTAGATACATTATTATTAATGTTTCAGCATTAAACCCCGCTCCCTAAAAATTGCTTTTAATATTTAAAACGAAAACTTTTTTTTTTTTTTTTTTTTTTTTTGTAGCAAAGAAAACAACTTGAAATGATGAAGAAGCACATGCATGATGATATTGATTTCCATGAAAGCCAAATCAAGATGCATCAGGTTTTGTTTTTAAATTCTTGCTTTGTCAAAAGTGTGTGTATACAAAAAGGTTTGGCTGTTATAAAAACCAATAAGTTAACAGAAAATTCAAATTAATTTCAATTCAATAATTCACGTACCTTAGTAACAATTCATTCCAGTGGACGAACTGACTGGCTCCCTCTACCGTGCTAGTAAACTCCTCACACCTGACATTATCCTCTATCTCTACAAAGCCACCATCCGCCCATGCATAGAGTATTGTTGTCACATCTGGGCTGGTGCATCATTTACTACTCTCTCCATCCTTGACAAGGTCCAAAAAAGAGTCGCCAACCTAATAGGTCCCTCACTGTCAACCAAGCTCCAGTCCCTGTCCCATCGCCGCAATGTAGCGTCCTTGTGCTTGTTTTACAAATACTTCAATGGATTATGCTCCGATGAATTGGCTACTCTGGTGCCCCCTCGACGTAAATTCACTAGACCAACTCGACAATGAACTAAATCCCATCCATTCACTGTGGAGGTCCCCAGATGCCGAAGAGCTTTCTACTCAAATAGCTTCTTTCCTCGTACGTCTACAATGGTGGCCTGCCTTGTTTGGGGTGAACTACGTTAAAAAAAACTAGAAGACGACGTATGTCGGCTACATGGAGTCTTCAGACAGCTGTCGACAATTTTACAAAATGCAAGGATCCCATGATATGCGAGAGTGGCAGCATACAACACATGCACAACATATACTCTTGTATGGTTGCGAGACGTCAAAACGATACGATCCTGGCTGCAGCGTATCAGATGGAGAAAGTACCCCTCACCCGTCAGGTCAGTCATCCAAAACGTTGTCCCACATTGATAACCACCTGATCCTGTCAGACATCACAAGTGAAATGGCAATAGACAAAAGTTTGAAGTCATTCATGAAACATCTAACCTCAGCAATGAGACAAAATGAAAATAAGGGTTAAATATTTTAAGGAATTTCATGATGCCATTAAAATTTTTCTCAGATTCCAACTAGTGACACTTTGGTCCAATTATCGTTTATCGGGGATGCAATTGAAAACAGACCAAACCAAGATCAATTAACTTTATGGGAAATCAAATGATACTATTAATTTTGTATTAGATTTTTATTTTTTTAACACTAATATCGTAGGTTCACTGTTTATGCTAGTAAGTAAAGTTTATGCTGGTAAGTAAATTTTATGTGGAAGTTGTCTCCCCTAGTGTTGGATACATGAAAGTGTCCATATAATAGAGACGACTTTAGTTTGTTTCAACAGCAAAGGAATGATATCTATACTAGAGTACCTATTCTGATTCAGTGACATGAATGTTACTTTTTATTATTTTAAAAAAATCTCCTTTGATTCCCCCCTCTCTCCTACTCCTAAAAATTAGCTTCATCCAAATGATCCTTTATTGCTACTTTACAGCAAGAGACCATAAACAATCATCAATTCTATAATACTTTGAGTCAACTGCTCCTCGTGTTATATACTGAATTATCTTCATTGGTCTCACCCAACATTTATAGACGTTTATTTTTAAGTAAATACAATTCATGGTTGATTCTAGCCGCATTGAGGAGCAAAACAACTTTCTGTGAATAACTACATTTGCTCCCAACTCATGTGTTGAGTTTTCTCATGGGAAAGTAATTGTCTACTTAGCTTAAATAATTACTCTTGATAATTAGAATCGAGTACTCTCTATAACCGGTTAATGTAAATAAATATAAAAACAATTTCTCTTACTTTTGTGGTGAGTGAGATGACATGCAGGAAAGATTGCTGACTTCTGTCCAGCCATACTGAGGAGCCGTGATAAAACAAAACAGCCATCATGGATGACATGCACATACATTATCTGAGCTAAAGTACTTGTCTGTGCTGGGTTTCTAATTTTGCACTGCAAAAAGATTTCACTTGAAATTTGTATAATTTCGATTATTTGGACTACTATTCTCATCTGGAGTGTTATCATCACTCAAGATGAGAACAATAGTCCAAATTATACAAATTATCAATCCTCATCTCAAATTCTGAAACATAATCACTTAAAATTTTCATAAAAAGTTTTCAATTATTTTGATACCCACTTTTATTCTTATGAAAGAATTATCACAGACCAGCCAGTTTTTTTTTTCTTAATTATATGAAAAATCACTCCAGACAAGGCATGAAGCCACTTGATGTAAGGAGCTAACCAGAACAAAACATAATTATTGCAAAAACAGGAGATGCCTATTAGCCTTAGTCTTGAAAAGATCAAGGCTATAGGTAGGAGGAAAACAGTCAGTAGGAAGAGAGTTCCAAAAATTTGTGGTTCTTGGAAAGAATCTATTGGAATAGGAAGCTGTATTACAATGAGGTATCGAAACAGCGAATTGGAGACCACTAGACCGAGTCAATCGAGCTGGAACAAAAGAAGCGGGGGAATAGATCACACAATTCTGAAGAACATGTACCATAATAGTATTTATAAAAAGACTGAGACGAGCAACGTCACATCTGTGAGAAAGGGTGTGGCCAATCAAATTACAGATATGTTTCTGCACCTTATCAAGAACCCTCAAATGAGACAGATTCACTAGCCAAAATATGGCAACAGTACTCCATACATGATCTGATTGTAGAGATAGAGAATAGCCTCAGGTGTGAGAAAGTGTTTGGAGCGATAGAGAGAATCGACTTTACGAGAAGCAAAAAGAGTAATGGATCTAATGTATGAACTCCAAGAAAGATTTGATGAGAGAGAAAGACCAAGAAGTTTCAGTCGGTTTCTCCTCAAGAGCAGAGCCATCCATGAGAATCTCGGAAAGAAAAGGGACACGCCTACGATTCAAAGACATGAGCTGAGTGTTTAGTGTGTGAAAATGGGGATATACAGTAAAATTCCCTTTAATTAAATTTTTTTTTTTTATCATAGTTCACCCCAAAAGGACAGCCACCACTGTAGACGTAAGGGGCTATTGAGAATTAAGGTGTAAGTTTTGAGAGCTGTGCAGCAAGATGTCTGTTTACATTAGTTTTAAATTTTTGGATGTCAGTACAACCGGAGTGGGGGGGGGGGGGGCAGGGAGCATCTTGTGGTTACTCATTGATTTAAGGAAGGGGGGTATATTGATAAAATTTGGATGTAAACTAACTTTAATCTTTTCTCTTTGTAACTGTACAATTATTTCTCTTGTGTTGTTAATAGTTTATTTATTTTCTGGTCACTTCAAGTTAAGTTACTATTTTTCAATGATGGGTCATCTATTTTTTAATGTTGATGTTTTTCAACTTAATGCACACGATATTATTTGTCTCTTATGCATATACGACCGTACTATCTTAATGAAAAAGGGCCACTTGTAAATATGGTGGAATTAATATAGGGGTTTAAGTGGACTTTTCACAATAAAAGCCAAGTTTAAAACTTGAAATTGTTTGTCTGTTTTTACATGATTGAAATTTTTTTTTTTTTTTTAATTGATTTACTGTTAAAAGAAAAATCTAGCTTGATCTAGACTGTACTACAGGTCATTAAGATTCAATGTGTTAGCTGTTGAAATTAGTCTTATATGAACAAAGTTGCGCTTCAGTGTCATTTTTATGGGATTTTTTTTTTTTCTTACAGTTAATGGCATCTTGCTCAATCTTTAGACTGACTTGATTTAATAATTACTGCTTCCATTGAATTTTTATGGGAAATAAAATTTTGTATGTTCAATTTTCATTTACTACAAGATGACATTACATTTATAAGGATTTTTCACTTATTTGAAGCCTGCATTTTTAATGAGACGGAAAATTGCCTTCTGAACCAATAACACAAGACTGTAAATTTTCTAATTTCCAACAAACTTTGAACGGGCATTTGGTGGCAAATTGAGTTACCAAAATAAATTAGCCACCATTGTTTATGTTTTGCAAAGATCTGTGTCCACATGAAACATTTTTAGATATAATAAAAATAAAATTTTGATTTGGGGTAAATCATTACTTTTCACTAATTTCATTACATTTTTAAAGAAAAATTGTCTTTTACTTATACTGTAAACAGTTTGTATTGGCAATATATATTTTTTTACATCTTCAACCTTTTGACTCAGCTCTGCTGATTGTAACTCATCTATTTTCCTTTCCTTTTTTCTTAACAGGAGGCCATAAAACGACACAAAAAAAAAATTAGTCATCTGAAGCACGAGGATGATTAAAGAGACTCTTCTATGATCGACCAAAATCTTTCGTAATTAGTCAGACGCTAGATTTGTTTCTGCTTAGTATGACTGCAATGCTAACTGTTTATCTCAACAGTTATATTAATACAACATCAGATTCTTCAAAACTGCTAAATTTTCTCCTGTCATTCACAGGAATTCAAGTATTCACATATTTGAAATAAAAATAAATAAATAATAAAATAAAATAAAATAAAAAATTTTTTACCAAACATTTATTTTTTGTCTCCTTTTCCTTAACCTTTTCTCTTTCACTTATAATTGCCTTCCTAAAACGAGGCAGGTTTTGTATTTGTTTAATTTTATATCCGGTTAAGTGAATACGAGAATATTTTGGAAGTTGTCTTTGTATTCTCGGTATAGACATCACACACATTTTGAAAATAGTAACTAAAACACAATTGCTGAAAGGTTTCTTGGATTTAGAAATAAACATTTTAAAAATAAAGTGAGATTTAGTACACTGCACAAGTAAAAATTTTGATAATTTTTGAGGATTTGAGACTCCAAGAAATCATAAATTATCAGTAAAGGAGTGTCTCTGACTACTATATATTTAGTTTTAATGATAGATGCTCAGGAATGGTTTTAAAAAAAAAAAAATGTTATCAGCCACTACAATCGTCATAAACTCTTAAAATTGCTCAAAAACAAGTAGTTTGTTTTTGTTTTTTTTTTAGTTATTTTTATTTATTACATAAGATTAATGGCGTCATTTTGTTCAAACTCCAGCAGCTCGAACCCCTCACTATTTTCACATTTGAGGAGCAAGAACTTTATTTCCGATATTTCATGCATCTGAAAGTAAAACATGATTGTGTGATACTCATGTCATCATCGTATTTGGTTTTAATGTTTGTTTTACATGCTGGCATGCGTTGGATGACTGAGAAATTGACTTTTAAATGTAAAATTTAAAAAAAAAAAAAAAATTGTTATCAATGTACAAATTCTTAGAATTTATGCCTATTGGATTATTTACTAAATAAGTCTTATATCGGTTACTAATGGAGATTTGTCTGAAAATACAGGCTTCCTGACCAAAAATGCACCAAACATTGATGTTATTGTTTTTTTTTTTTCCCTTTCCCTTTGCAAAACTCAATCAAAAACAAACATTTTTTCCTCTACTTAACAACCAAACCAAGCACCATGAATAAATACTTGAACATATAAAGAACTTTAAGCATAAAAACTTTTACCAAAATGACCGAATTCGGCATTAAATAACCCGAAAAGGGTTGATATGCCGTAAAACAAAACAACCATGCTGATGGAGATTTTGTAAATAATGAATGCTTGTGATTGAAAAGCTGTTTTGATTTTTTTCCTTTAAAACCCTAAACCTTCTGTAGATGGCTACAGGTTTGTTTCGCTTCAAACCAGTGTTAGAGGACTATGAATGAACTAGCGGAGAAGTGTATAACAGTGTTCAGTTGATGTGGTTGGGATTCTTTTTCTCTCGTAAACATATTTCGGTATATTCACAAGTAGAGGAAAGACAAGACCATTGTTTTGTCTTAGAATAAACTTAACTACTTGGATATCTACTCCTTAACTACAAGTTGATTTTGGCTAGATGACCGAAGTTTAAGAAAGCCCCCTACCTGATATAAGACCTAGTATATGAAGGAAAAAAAAAACGTCCCGTCCAAGGGGCAAAACCTTATCAGTCATAATTAACTAAACCCCATACAGAGCTACACTTCAAACATTACAATAACTAATCTATATAAGTGAATATGCGTGCGTCTGGCCTGATTTTATGGTAGGAGTAGATGAACAAATAAGGTGAAAAAAGGGGGAGTAGCAGCAGTGGCTGCTGCTGCTTTCAAATCTTGATACCGGTTTAGAATTCAATTTTTAAGTCTTTGGCATCTCTGGCTTTGAGTGGTTGTGCATGTCTGTTAAATAGAATGTATCGTTTGCAGACTTTTTCAAAATATGTTAGATGTACCTGTGACCCGTTGGGTCACTATTTATTCTACTTTGATTTCATTCAAAAATTCATAAACCGCGACATCTGTCAAATTCTTGTTGTATAGCTAAAAATAAGTCTATTTACTTATCCTTATGGATAATATAGAATTAAAGAAACTTATTTTGCCATCTAATTTACATGTTTGGTGTGTGCAGACACTATGTAAATTAGATGGCTATGCTAAAAAAATCAGTTTTTCTAAATGCTCATACATAATGTGGTTGAGTCAATATAGCGAGAAAGTAAGCAAAATACATGGATAGTTAGGTGAGAGATTGGTGACTTGTTCAAATTATGGCTAATCAAGACAATTAAATTTTTTTTTTTGTTTTTGTTTTCATAACTCAAATCCTAGAACTAAGTTTATATTTTAGTAGAAACCCTAAATGTTAATTGAGTCAGCTTCAGTATAACAGATGACAGCAAAACAAATATAATATAACTATTAAAAACTTGAAGCAAAAACACGGTACCAAAATGGCAGCAATTCATCTCGAATGAAAGTCTATGCACGTTACCCAATCTCATTTCATCAAGCTCTTTTTGCGAGGCATCTTTGCTGGTTTAGTCACACTCTTCGGCGTCAGTGAGGATTCATTAGAAAAGTCATTGATCTGGTTCTACTTCGGGACTGGTCTTGGGGGTGCAGTGACCAACTCAAAATATGGCACAGAATCGATCACTGCTTGGTTGGTCTTTATTCAGGATGTGGTGAATTCATTGGAAGGCTCAACCAACTCCGAGTGAATGCTGCCATAAGTGAAAATAGATGAAGTTTGATAATTTGGATTATTCAGACTAGTATTTTTATTTTAACGTTTTGACTGATGGAACCTCCGACCTTTTTTCAGGTGCATCTTTTTGAACTCCGGAACTTATACGGAATTTCGAACTGAACTCTTTAATATAGATAGATTGTTTTTGTTCCCTCAGACCCGATCAGGTGGAAGTGTTATGGTATTAGTTATTATCGCCTATAGTAAGGATTAAACCTTCAACTTCCAGAAGACTGTCATTCAAAACTGATTGTTAATCAACATTCCTGACTGCTGCCCCACGGGTCCATTTGGACAATTTTAGTATGAATTTGGGCAGCTGAACCTAATCTTGTCTAAATATGCAGTATTACGACTTAGTATTATATTAAATTGCCTTACATCGGATGAAATGTGAAAATAACAACTAAGATGGTAACTGTTGCTTTTATAAAATTATTTGTACATATGAAAGTTAGGTGCTTCTGCTGTTTCACCATGGCATTAAAATATTTCAAGAAATGTATAAACTTTATGTACTTACGTGTTAGCTGAAAATAAGATTGTACAAAAAAAAAGCCGCAAATTCATCCAGTATTTATTAAATTAGAAGAAAAAAATGTTTTTTTTATCTATCGTTAAGACATTTTGTAATCAGTTTAGGCAAGGGAGATAACTCGTTTGTTTTTTGAAAGATACAAGATGGTGACTACAGATTAAAATCGTTTATTTTTTATTCAATAAATACTGGATGAATTTGCGTAATTTTTGGTGTACAGTCTTCTATTAAGCTACCATGTAAGTACATAACAAAGTTTATACATTTCTTAGGCTAGTTTTTTTTAACATGTCACTGTGAAACAGCAGGAGCACCGAAAGTTGTCATTTAACTTCTGACTCCCCCCACACACACACACATACCCAACAATTAGGGGATTTAACTTGTCTTCACCCAATTTGTCGTTCTCAGAATGGAACTAGTAACCAGCTGCTAACTTGTATTGGATCTGAGGGTAAACTTTGAGCGTAAGGGGACATGTTTATACATACCCACCCACATATACAAAAATACTTAGGTTTTGAGGGCAATTAATTCTGGTCTGTATTTGGAATTTGACAAAAATCTTATTTAAATAATTAAAAATTGATTAATTCTCTAAAAGTTTTCCTTGTGGATTGTTGCATGTTTTTAAGAAAAATATATTTTGATTTAATTCCTTCCAAAACGGAATTAGTTTCAAATGGCCACCAGGGACTTTATTCTGTAGTGATGAATACATAGTTATGTTTGGTTGGAACAAAAATATAATATAAAAAAAAAGGGGCATAGTTTAAAGCAGGAGTTCTCAACCTGGGGTTCGCGAACACCCAGGGGTTCACAAGACTTCTAGGGGTACTTAGATGGCTGATGAAAGTGGTGTTTTAAATAGTAATAGTTGCGGATTATGAAATTCAGTGTTTGTACCTTCGTAAAGTTGCTTTATTGGTTTAGAAAAACATATTAATATATAAGTAATAATTCAAAAAATGTTAGTAATTCGAACAAGCACTGTATAGAGTGTTACCGAACACTCAAACCTATATGTAACGGAGCACTGAAATGTGTTCAGATATGATATGAACTCTTTACTGTGCGAGCAAGGATTTTCAACGTTGTTGAATATGAAAACTAAACATCGATCATGACTGAATGTCGAGCATGACCTACGAGTGTGCCTGTCTAATACTGCTCTTCGAATTGAGGAATTTGATTGTAACAAACAGCCACAGCCCGGCACTGTAGTTCATGATTGATTGATACTTAAGAAAATATTGTTTCACTCCTGCTTGTGTAGCATCATTGTAAAATATTTGTAATACTGATGTTTCTTCTGAATAAGGTCATAAAAATTTGAATAATCTTATATCCTTTGCAGAATTATTGTAGTAGAATAAGTTAGCTAATAAATTACCATTATGTTCATTGTCACATTATTTGGGGTTTGGGAAGATGGTTTTATAACTCAGGAAGTACTCAACGTCGGGAGTGAGAACCCCTGGTTTAAAGAAAGAAAAGCAAAATAAATGGCAAGTAAATACACAGGCACCGCCTGGTAGGTAAAGCTAGTTTGAGTTAGGGTTAAATAAATCACACACATGTACATACATAATGTATACAAATGGAGGCAGGGCCGTAGAAAGTCACGAAGGGAGGAAGTCATCCTCTCTTGACTCCGTATTGGCCACACAAAAGCCATGCATTCATTACTGCTTGAGCAGAAAGTGCCACCATGGTGTGCGACTTGTCAAGTACCATACACAGTGAAACACTTCATATTAGAATGTGTTGATTTTTGCTTCCATGTGACGAAAACCCTACAATATTGGTAGTATCAAACAACTATTTAAAAACATCTGAGTGGAAATCATGATGTCCTTTCTGAAAATTGTGGGTTTATATCCCAAAATCTAACATCTATAAGTTCAATAAATCAAACTTCCCAAGGAAAAAAATAATTGCAGACTGTTTACTCAAGAAATATGCACATATAAAAGAAATTCATCCAAATCTGTTAAACATTTAAAAATATTATAAACCTCAAGCATAAAATCCTTTTACCAAAATGAATGGAGTCGGCATTAAATAACCCAAAAGGGTTGATATGTTGTAAAGCATAACAAAACAAGCGAAGGTGATTTAAAGAAAACCTAACCACATTTGCTGACTGCAATCCCATGCAGGGGGTACCCCACCCCAACCCCCACCCAAAAATGGGGCCACCTGTAGGCCGTGGGTGGCAACCTGTAATGCCTTAGGACAGGATGCTGGTGACTGAGCCATTCTTCCACTTTGATTGTCTAGCCGAAGTAAGCGCCAATCGGCTGGTCACATATGCCCTGATATCTATAAGTTCATCCCCAACCGTATTATTCAATCTATTTCTTCAAATAATCAAAACCTTATTTATCCTTTTCATATTTCTCCTCAAATAGATACAAGAAGGTGGTGGCTTAGGGTCAATCATGTTGAGAACAAAGAAGATTACCAATGCCAAAGGTTAATGTTTTTCTCGGAGTAATGTTCCCACTCTCATTGTGAAATTTCCTTCTAAGAGCAAAGTATTCTGAGAGAGCAATGCATTCTGGGAATATAAATAATTATCCTACCTATACAATTGTATTCAACAATTTTATTTGGCATGAAATAACCCATAAATGGTTGGGTACTTCTGCAGTTTACAGAGCGCAGCATATTCTGGCAGGTTACATAAACCACCGGAAGGTGCCAAACAAAAACTTTGTGATTTTTTCTTGGTGAAAACGCTAGTAAACTTTAAAAATTAAGGGAAAATACATTTAAATATGGAAGAAAACAGTCATTGTATGGTAATTTAATTGAAAAAATATTTATTTTTTCTTAGAAAAAAATATATAATGTAACAACTGATAGCAAACAATTTTTTTTTAATTTCTTGCCTACTGCTTTTTTACCCTGCCAACTAAGTTAGGGTTAGGTTGTTTTTTGTTTGTTTTGCAGATTTTCTATGGACGTAAGCACAGACGACAGCAAAGAAGAAGAGGGGCAGAGGAAGTGAAAGGAAGGTACTTGAAAAAAAGTTGAACTCCATATTGGCATCCAATGCCTGCATTTAACATTTGTGCACCGCGAAGTATACTCAATTAAATTCGTAATGACTAACCAATTTTCATAACTTTTTGAATTTTCTGCAATATTTTTTTCGCGATTGCCAGTTGTCGGCTGCTGCAATCTGATTGGCTGCGTGTTTCATCACTTTCCGGCAGTTGCCGGAATATGCCGGGAAACGTGAGTTTTAGCGTGATTTATAAATTGCAAAAGTAGCCTTGGTTGATATGCCATAAAAAAAAATCCTAGGTCGTATGATCTATTTTAGACTAAATAAATGTTAAAAATAATTCAAAAACCTAACTTAGAGTTAGATATACATAGGTTGTGTTAATGTCATGCTATTTTGAATTTATTTGTGTTGTCATCTGGATATCGATTTATTCTAGTACTATTTTAATATTTTATGATTCTTGCATGAGCCGCAGAGATAAAAAAAAATTAGATAAATATTCTTTTGCATACAGATTTATTTTGTTGGTTGAATTATGTCCCGTTTACACTCACAAAAGCATGTTTTATTAGTGATTGTACAAGGTAATATTTTTGCCATGATTGCGTCTAGGAGATAACCACATAATTCACAACAGTATGGTAACAGGTATCAGAAATTGACAAATAACAACAACCTTTATATGGTCATAAAGGATTACTGACCCGGTGTCAAATATGCTGAGTATATATTTGTTGCGTTTCAATCTTGTGTCACATATAGAAAACCAAAATAATCGAAAATCGAAATCCCAACAAACCGACCAAATTTTGTCTTTTGAACACAAAAAAGAAATCATCTCGAGTTTTGCATTTTTTTTTGCTATTTAATTTCCTGGAATGAAAGGTAAGAATTTTTGTAAAGGTACCCCACTCTGATGCTGCGTCATGGCATCAGATATAACATACGACCCCACACGTCTCTCTGACCTCGTGGGTATCTTGTTGGCCACTCACGCACAGGTGTTTGATATCCTGGTCGCGGTGCCAAGTATAACAGATACCCCACTCTGTTCCGTGTCATGGAACCACTTATAACATTGTACTCCACTCGTGTCTCTGTCTCGCTGCTCACGCCTCTGGATCTCTACACGGAGATCTTGCCAGACCGTGAACACTCTTCAGCCGATCGTCGTAGTGGCAATAAAAATATGTCGGTCGAAATTCTTCTGGGGCGGGATAACGACGATGGTGATGATGACCTAGTCGAAGGCAAAGGTTATTCAAGCGGCACAAATCAATAATAGAAATAATGCAACAACATCGGCGAGGTCTTTTTGTATGAAATAATTATTAAACAAGGTAAAAGAAAGAATTGATTTAACGCTGAATTAAAGTCTATCTTTTGGTAATGTCTTTTGGCGCTAAGCTATTTCGTCGTCTCTGTGTGTGTGTGTGCAGATCCATTTCCGATTATTTTCACAAGTTGAGTTAACTTATTTAAAGGAAATGATGGGTTTTAATTTTCCACGCACGCCTTTTAATCGGCGTGCGCTGCCCAGACACGACTCGCTCGTTCTGTGTCTCGGTTCTCACTGACTTTTCTCTTGCTGAGGATGTCCATCACACACTCTCTTCCTCTCCCATCTCCTTTTTCTGGGTCCCTTCTCCTTCTCTTGGGAGGGGCGCGCCTCTCTAAACGATACAGATAATTGGGATTTCTCTTTTAGATTTCATCGCCATTATAAAAACAATTACTCGTTATTTTCTCGCTGTGTGGCAGACCTCTGCCTTAATTAATGACGACAGCTTAAACAATTAAATTGTCCAGCTCGTGTGGGTCTCTCGCCAACGCTGTCTCTGAAACAAAATGGGATTTCTGTTATCTATGAAACACCACCTGATAGGCTCATCACCCCGTGTGGCCTTAATCGCAATTGACACCCGACACGACTCTTGCCAGACAACGTGACGCCGGATACAATCTTGTTTGGATAGTCGATTCGTGTGGAATATATGTACTAGTCTTATATCTCCACTTCGTTTCTACGTAGGGTCTAGCATTATCACCAAGATGCATATTAGTGCGCCACTAGGGTACCCGATCCCCATCGGTCCTGACTACTCTGTCACATTTTCACCTTTTTTAATAGTTAAATAAAATAATTTTAAACGTAAATCTTTTGTTATTTCAATCAAATTAAAATATTGGGGTTTCTTAAAAATAATTGCGACCTCATGACAGCCATGTGGAGTCTCGATAATCACTAAAAAATCGAAAATTAAACAAACATACTTGTAATGAAAATATACGGTTCGGTAGAACATGAAATTTTCGCCTGATTGATGACATTTATTAGATGTGTTTCTGTTTAATTTTCGTTTTTTTAGCGATTATCGAGGCTCCATGTGGCTGCCATAAGTCACCATTATTACAAAAACACATGAAAGGTCACAATTAGTATCCATACCTTATTAGCCGTTTGTTCTTGTATGCGGCCCTTACGTGAACGTTCAAAGCTCCTTATTTACACTTTCAAAAAGTAATTCAAATCTAGACAACTACAAGAAACCTCGGTGCTTGTGCATTATGGCAATGAGCAAAATTAACTTTCGAAAGGGGAAATAATTCGATTTTTTTTACGGGGACTCATAACAAAACGATTATTGAATTTTTTTCTTACGGGAAACCGTAACACAAATGGAGAAGCGAGAGAATTTGTAAAAAGATACATTTAAAAAAAGTATTTTTGTAATAAAATACATTAAGAAACGGTATTAAAATGGAAATAAATTAGATTTATTTAAGTAACTTTAACATCACATAAAATATGAAAATATAAAGTACATATTTGAAAAAAAGTTTTACACTGAGTACAATTCAACTTCCCATATAAAGTACATATTTGTAAAAAAAATCTACTTTGTCTTATCTCTAGTTACATATAGAATGTTTTGAAGATTTAATGCATTGACATCCATTTTCGGAAAATTAAGAAAAGAATTAAGACATTTTGAATTATCTCCCCTTCCGAAAAAAATTCAAATTATCTCCCCTTTTAATTCAGTCTCCTAGAAATAAGGAAGGAAATTTGGTTCGTTGCCATATATGCACAAGCACTGAAACCTCTTCAACCACTGATTGCCATGGCAAATAACACCCTACCTGAGAGTACAACGTTCAAACTCCTCGGCTTAACATTCACAGGTAGCATGAATTGGAACAAATACATAGAAGACATTGGGCTCTCTCTACCGTGCTAGAAAACTTCTCACACCTGACAGTATCCTATATCTCTACAAAGCCACCATCCACTCATGCATGGAGTATTGTTATCACATCTGGGCTGGTGCACCATCCACTAACTAGTCTCTCCCTCTTAAACAAGGTCCAAAAAAGAGTATCTAATCTAATCACTATCTACCAAGCTTCAGCCCCTGTCCCATTGCCACAATGTTCCATCCTTGTGCTTGTTTTACAAGTACTTCAATGGAATGTGCTCCAGTGAACTTGCTGCTCTGGTGCCACCGCAACGTAAATAGACTCGACTGACCCGACAATCAGCTAAATCCCATCCATTCACTGTGGAGGTCCCCAGATGCCGGAGAGCCTTCTACTTCAATAGCTTCTTTCCTTGAGCTGCCAATCTTTGGAACCCACTCTTTGCTCACTGTTTTCCCGACTGTATCGACATGCAGAAATTTAAAACTAATGTGAACAAGCATTTCACTGCACAGCTTCCAATTTAGGATAACCCCAAAAACTTTCACCCTAATTCTCAGTAGCCCCTTACATCTACAGTGGCAACTTGTTTTGTTTGAGATGAACTAAATTAAAAAATAATAAAAAAATAAGACTGATGGAACATGGAAGAGATTTATTCAATTTGATCTTCATTCCAAATCACTGATCAGTAGGGTGGGGGAGAGACAGAGATCGATAATCGCTGTTTTCTTATATTTTGTCAGCCCATTTCCTATGTTGAAGTGTTGCACACTTCCAAGGAACTAGCCCTTCTCTCTTTCATTCTCTATTTGAGCCATGTGAAGTCATATCCGCTTCTATTAATTACCACAGTCTAGTCATACTCACCTTGTGGTCAACAAGCTGGCCCTGGCTGACCTTTCATACAAGTGGGTTTACTCACCCAATATCTAATACAATTTTTAGATTAAAATATCTCAGAAAATAAACCTGGAAAGTCAACAATAATTTAGTCAAAAAGTAAAGTTGGTTTTATTTTTCCAAATCGAGTTAATTTATAAACGTGGAAATTTTATTTCAAAACTTAGCATTCAATTATTAGAGGGGAGGTCAGTTTAATGTAAAATGATCGTCTGAGAGAAATTTACATAAGAATTTTATAAACAGGATTTTTGGTCCAATGATGGTGGAAAAATCAAGTAACAGGATCATTTAATGTTTAAATAACAGAAAAAACTTAACCCATATCTAAAAACTGAAAAAGTTTTGTTTTAATTTTCTTATTTAGAACTAGCAGGGTGACCCGGCGTTGTCCAAGTGAGGTGTAGGTTATTTAATTTTTATCAATGACAATTGATTTCCTACTGTTGTCACATGCGAGGGAAAACTTACTGTAGTAACCGAACTAATCAAGGTAGCCCCACCCCACCCCAAAAAAACCCAACAAATATTCAAATTAAATCTTTAAGAACAAATATGCAAGTAAAGTTTTACAAAAAAATAATAATAAAATATGTGAGATAAGGTTTTAGGACTTATCCCAATCCTAAAAAGTTAACTGACCAAAGGCGTGGGTAAAAAAAAATGCCACACATGCAAATACCAGCTAAAAACGAAATACTGTATATTACAAAAAGTGGCTCCCACAACAAACGTTGCCGAAAAAACAAAATGGCTGTCACGTGGGTTGTGTTTAACTACGTCCGCGCGACCACTGGTCATAAAATATAAAAGTAGACCGTGCCGACAAAATCTTTATCTCCTTCAACTCCTAACAGGAGGACACGTTTCAAGAAGGGCGAGGAACGCTTTGGGAGTTTGGCGACTACTATTCAACTTACACACACACACACACACACACATCAAGGTCTACACTTCCTATCAATTCTTACTCACGCATGCTCACACGCACATTGGTACAATCACACACAAAAGGTGGCATGCTCATTCATATACTTCTGCTTGCTAATGCAAAATTTAACACATGGCTACACACTCCAAAATTACAGGCATAAACATTTTATTACTTCCCAAACGGAACTTTCAAATGAACAATTAATGTTTTGTATTTTGTATAGATATAAATATTGTATTTCTTTAAATATTTTTTCTTCTTCCATTCATCTTATATTCGTTCATGTTTTATCCTTGTTTTTTTTTACTCTGTTTCGAACATTTTATAACTATTCATTGGACCACGCCCCTACAAGTTTTACTTTAAAAAATAAACTAATTCGCTCTCTTTCTCCCAGTGATGTAATGGGGACGAGTGTTTCTACCCCAACACTATCTCTAGGTGATTGCTAAAGAGCACTTCACCTGCCATTTATTGAAAGATTTTTTTTTCTTTCAAAGTCAGCAACGCTATTCAAACAAACTGTTTTAAAAAAAGGATTATTTATAAATAAATAATAGGGAGAGGGGGGATTTAAGATGTCATCTGTCGAAAAAAAAGTTCACCGGTATTTATATTTTCATTTTAAGATACATCTGATTCACACACCTCTTTAGAAGGCTCTGTCTGTCTGTCTGTTTGTCTGTCTGTCTGTCAGGCTTGAGTTTGAAATTACATTTCATCAACAAATGCATAAATTGAATTGACACATCTTAAGAATATCAACTCGTTTTTTTTTATATTATTATTATGTATATACGAGTGTATATTCTCCATTAAAAGTGACAAGTGGTCGTTCTGATATTCAGTCAGTAAAGTTTTTAAAAAAAGAAAACGTTTCAAACCGGAAAGTTTAGAAAAAGAAAAAAAAACTTACTAATCGATATAGAAAGAAGAAACGAAAAAAAAAGAAAGTATCTCATTATGGAAATAGAGTGAAGGATTTTTTCCTGAATTAATTTTAGACGATGGAGTGGCATTGTTGGACTTGCTATTTAATTTCTCTCTTCCCCTAAACACTTGAAATGGTTTCGTCTGGCAGTGTTTACTTCACTAAATGGCCGGATATATAATTTATTAATATATATACAAACACACATCGGCTTTTATTATAGAGTGGATGATCTATATAAAACTATTGTACGTTTGTTTGTCTCAAAAGAGATGACACCATCCACTTAAACAGAATCGAAGTTATTTATCTACCTCCCACAAGGTAAGATGTGACACAAGGTCGGGAAAGTGGGATTAGATAAGCCAGCGCTCGAGAGGTGAGCACTCTGGCCATTTAAAAATTGCCTGAGCAGCCCTGTCGGTATTCCCCGGTAGGGGCGCCTCAGACAGTAAGCAATAAACTTACTCCTCCCCAAACAGGGAAGGCAAAGCCTGGGAGGGTGCACCTCCTAGAACTGCACAGGACCAGCAGCCTTCAATAGACCGGCATAAATCCAGACCCAAAGGCCCGGACGATACCAGTTTATTAGGTGGGGTAAAAACCCCCGGCTGAACTAGAAGTCACCGAGCAAATTCTTTATAACGTCACAAAAGGGAAAAACCTCATCCACTAAAACAGGTTGAAGACACCGAGAAGCTTGCTTTTCAGGATGGGATCAAAGTATAGTATCTGTTCTGCCTTCAGTCGAAGAAGGAGAAAACCTTTTTGACTGGGACAATTTGCCCATCTAGTGTCCCCCTTTTTGGGGAGCTGAATATCCTCACATAAAAACCGACCTTGTGTCTAACTTTTTAGCTCGTGGGAAGGCAAGTAATTAGGAACACCGGGAAAAGATCTGTTTTGACGTCATAACAAAAGGGCGGCATCATCCACAAAAAAAGAAACATATTTGACCTGTGTATATACATACATTTTATATATATATATATATATATATATATATATATATATATATATATATATATATATAATTATTATTTCATGTATCCACATAAAATGTTATAAGGAGATATCATTTTTTATGTATCAGTTTTCAGTATTTACTTTAACAGTGCTCGATACGTGAGTAGAGCTAGGTAGTAAGTTATGAAAATATATTTATGGCAATTAAGCTACACATAGGCTTTTGCGTTTCACCTTTAACTAGCTAGAGGTGTATATAAAAACACCCGGCAAAACTAAATCCATGAATTTTAGCCTGATGATCCCCCCGGGGATGAAACGCGGAAGCCTCTGTGTAGCTTAATTGCCATAAATATATTTTCATAGCTTACTTTACTTCATATATATATATATACTTTATATAAACATTTAAAATGGTCTACAGAAATCAATTCATGTTTTGATACTACCGTGAATCTCATTGGGACCACAATCTCATGAGATGTGTAGACAATTTCAAATGTTTATATAAAGTATATTTATAAAACTCTACCTAGTGTTGAGCACTTTTGAAAAAAATATTAGTTTTAAGTTCATGTTATCAATTATATATATATATATATATATATATATATATATCAAAGGAAAGAATACTATCCATTTTCTTTTTATTTATTCTAATTATTGTTTGGAATTATGTGCATTATTTATTAATATTCAAATGGTTTTATATTCTCATTTCAAAAGAAAAAAATTATTTATTATATTATTTTCAAAAAAAAAATTGAGGCTGAGTATTTCCAAAATCAACTTATTTCCTTCTGATGAGAAGAATATTTCTTTTGAAAAATCCGGGATTTAAATAACATACATCGACTTACTTCCGCTTTTTTATTGAATGTCAAGAAAATATTAGATGAACTGTTAGACCCCTAGGGCTCTAGCATCCTACTAAAACTCTGTAGGTTCTTCCTCGTACCTCGTCACTGTGCAGACAAAAGGATAACATCACTAAAAGATGAGGTCACACATCAAACAGAGATAAGGGAAAACCGGACACAGTTGATGACGTCATTATCATCATAATCATCATATTCGGTTTAACCTAAATTTTACATGCTGACATGTGTTGTACTTCATCCATCCAATAAGAGATAAGGGTGGAAACGATCCTGTATCTAGACAAAGTTTCACGGGTCATCTACTAAACAATGTCTAGACCTCTGGGACTCTAGTATACAACTAAAACTCATGATCTTGCTTGTCACCTTGCACATTATATATATACACCATCTCCACGCCTGACTTTTTTTTACGCCCACTTTCCCCCACCCTCGCCACACCTTCTTATCACACAACCCTAACATCTTGGTCTCCCGTCTCTCTCATCTCAAGGCTAATTAAAAAAAAGATTTAACAGGAATATCTCATATCCCCTCCCCCCTTCATAATTTAAATTAATTCTAGCTGCAACCAACGTTTGCCTCCCACTCCCTTTGCAGTTATTGTAATACCTCTCCCACTTCCTAATAATTTAATACTCAAACCACTGCTTGCCACCATCTATTCGTGTCTCATATTTTGGCCGTCGGTTCTGAGCCGGCTTCCACCACCCCATTCATTCCAAACATTTTGTACTTGTGTAATGTTTTCTTCAGACAAATCATCCTGAGGAAGTCTTATTAGAAAGACGAAACGTTGATGAATACATAAATAATAGTTTTTGGTTTTCCTTTTTCAATTTCCATATAAGTATTATATATATATATATATATATATATATATATATATTAAATTATTTATAACTTACAGATGCTAGTGTTTCAAGCTTATTGCTCTCATCAGTGCAGGAAATATATATAGCCATGTTCTTCTTATTGTTTAGCTTTTCATTTTCTTCTACGTTTCAAACATCCAAGTTTTTTCTGCCCTTACAAAACATATTTGCTCTCCCTTTCTCACTCCTTATTCTCTTTTTTTCACTCCTTACTCTCCTTTAAGTCTCGCAACAATCCTCTTGCTTTCAGTCGCTCAAGTTTCAGTTCGCTCAAACTTTAAATAGGATTCAGTTGCTCAACCTACGATTCAAAATGTTGAAATCAGTGAGGAGGTGAAAGTAAGAGGTTTATAGAGATGCATGGATATATATAATAAAAAGACTGTTTGTCTGTCAATCGCTCAAGCTTCAGTTCAAAATGGTGATCTGTCGCTCATGCTTCAGTTTTAAATGGCATTTTTAGATACGTCTATGTATCTGTATAGGAGGTTCTTTTATCACTAAATCTGCAGATGTAATATTCATCTTATGACAATCTTTTCTTGTTTACTTTTTGTACATATTTTCCAGAAAAAATATTTCATTGCAAGAAAATAGTTTGTAATGTAAATGAAAAATTCAGCAGTTAAAATCACAAGTTTCATTCAAAAAAAAGTTAAAATCACAAGTTTCATTCAAAAAAAAGTTATAATCACAAGTTTCATTCAAAAAAAAGTTATAATCACAAGTTTCATTAAAAAAAAAGTGATTATCACAAGTTTCATTAAAAAAAAAATGATTATCACAAGTTTCATTCAAAAACAAAGTTATAATCACAAGTTTCATTCAAAAAAAAGTTATAATCACAAGTTTCATTAAAAAAAAGTGATTATCACAAGTTTCATTAAAAAAAAAATGATTATCACAAGTTTCATTCAAAAACAAAGTTATAATCACAAGTTTCATTCAAAAAAAGTTATAATCACAAGTTTCATTCAAAAAAAAGTTATAATCACAAGTTTCATTCAAAAAAAAGTTATAATCGCAAGTTTCATTCAAAAAAAAGTTATAATCACAAGTTTCATTCAAAAAAAGTTATAATCACAAGTTTCATTCAAAAAAAAAGTTATAATCACAAGTTTCATTCAAAAAAAAAGTTATAATCACAAGTTTCATTCAAGTATTAAAACAAAACAAAAAATGTTTACATCCTTTAAATTGTTTACATCTTTTTTTCTTTGGAGTATTGTCTTAATCAACATTTATATTTATTATTGTTCAATCTTAATAAATTCCTGAATAAATCAAAACTATAAAAACATTATATTTGAATTTCATAAGAATTTTTGTAATACATTAATCAACTTATGACATGTTAATATTTATGTAACAAACATAAATTTGATTTTTAGTTTCTGCAAGTTCAGTTTTGAAAGGTGAAGACTTTGTTTTCATTGAATAAACTGTGTATAATAGCATTCTCACCTTTTTACGTCTCTCCTAATCTAAAGTTACTCCAAGAAACGGGATCCGATAATTATTTACATTATTATTATTATTAACAGTAACCTTCTCATAAACCATTTCAATTATTTTTCACAATAATGTATAAAACGTTTCATGTATGCTCATGTAACAATTTACAGACCTTCTTATAAACCATTGCGATTATTTAAAAACAAAATGTTTACAATGATTTATAAGAAGTTTTATGTTATACTTCATACAATTGTTCATGCCACAACCTACAAGAAAATGTTGCAATCTACAAGAATATTGTCGGAATTTACAAGAAAAATATCGCAATTTACCAGAAAAATGTCATAATCTACAAGAAAATGTTGCAATCTACAAGAATAGTGTTAGAATTTACAAGAAAAATATCGCAATTAACCAGAAAAATGTCACAATCTACAAGAAATATCAATGTACTCAAATAATCAACCACAATTAAATATGGATTATTCAGACTATTATTCTAATCTTGGTTGTTATTTTCACAACGTTTCGGCCAATGTAATCTCCGACCTTCTTCAGGTGAATCTTTTCAAACATGTAAATCTTTATGTCACACTTGTGAACCTATACAGAATTTCGAACTGAACCTTTTATTTAATCCATGAGGACAGATTGTTCTTGTTCCATCAGCCATGACCAGGTAGAAGACTTAACTATTATGTTATTCTTAGTTATTATTGCCTGTAGTAAGGATTGTCCCTTCAATCACCAGAAAACTGTCACTACTTAGAACTGACTGTTAATCAACAACTTTATCCATTGCACCACTGAGCCATGTAAAGAAAGTCTGAGGTTACATCAGCCGAAATGTTGTGAAAATAATATCAATCCTCATCTCAAAAATTCTGAAACAATATTATTATTGGTTTAATCTTATATTTATTTTTTTAAATGGAAATCGCTCCAGACAAGGCATGAAGCCACTTGATGTAAGGAGCTAAAAAAAAAAATACTACTTCAAGGTCAAAAACTAGCCAACAATAAGTGTTAGATGGATAGATTCTGACCTAGTAAACAGCTATTCTTCCCCCATTGTCAGAAACATCGTTCATGGAATGTGAGGACTAAAGGACAAAATAAGTGAAGCGAGAGTTACGAGGCTGACGAAAGAAAACCCACGGTCCACTTTGTACTCTCCATTTAATAACTTGCATGACTACCAAGCATTACTTTGAAAAAATTAACTACATTATTGCACCCTACTTTACTAATTTTCTTTACTATATTTGGGCATAAATTTGAAAAATTATTTTTAATTAGAATATAGATATTTTTAAGGTTAATGTAAGGTAGCTCATGATATACAACTACATCTATTAGTGTTCAACTCAAACACAGCAAGATTGAGTAGGGAATAAGTACGTTATGTAAAAAATAAAATCTCCACTTCAAAGTAAAGGTTATAAAAGTGGGTTAACGTGTCAAGGAAGTGAGGTAAGAAAGAAAGTATGTGAAAAACATAATTGTAAATAGACAATACATTGGAAAAAGTCTGGAGGAAACATAGTCTGAAATGTAGCAGGAACATAAATATCAACGTTGATGAGGACAATAGTCCAAAGACAAACAATGTGAATAATGATGACTCCTCATCCCGAAAAGATCCAGACAGAATTTATCATTGGAATTGTTAACTGAACCTCTTGAGTGTCTGAATTCATTCTTTAGCATTGTCAGTAGCTGAATTATTCGAAACTTCTTCCGATATGTCCACGTTCGTCCCTGGAATGACCAGTTCATGTTCACCGGAAATTATAAACGTTTGATGGTCTTTATCTGAAAAGCCTGCAAAAACAAGTAAACGAAAACAGTGGATATAAAAAGACAGGTTTTGAATCTCGGTGGATGTTGTGGTACTTCTTCGGATTAGAACCCAAGCTAACTTTGACCCCAACCCTGCCCCTAACCTCGTGTTCAAAGTTAGTTCGGGTCCTAATCTGAAGAAGCACCTATGTTGTTATCTTGCTTGCTCGTTACCGTGCACATTTCACTTTCATACAATGTTTTTAATGTAAATAAATAAAGAATGATAAAGAAAATGCTGAGAGGAATGGAATGATGTAAACGCTTAAAAGAGGGAGAGAAAGAAGAAAGCGAGAAAAAGAGAAACAGAGAGAGAGAAGGTTTATTATGACATCACAATGTATTCTGACTTTTTAAATCCTTTGATTTCTCAATCCTTTCTCAAACTAACAGCAGATACTTTCCATCCCTTATATATATATCTCTGGAAGGCCCATTCTTAAGTATGCCATCCAAGCCACAAATATTTATCTTCAAAAAGATATTGTACACCTGGAGTGTGTTTAATGGTTGGCAACCAGAATGGTGACAGGAATCTCCATGCTTACCTACAAAAAGCGGCTCCAAAGATAAAAGCTCTTCTCACTTGAGCAGCGGAGGATGTGAGGAGACGTGATTCTGGTGTACAACATCATCAACAAGAATTTAAATATACCTTTTGAGGGGTTTTGCACCCCTGTGCCAGGTTGTAGTCTCTGCGGGAACCCACTAAAGGTGTAACACCACAGTTTTCAGCTCAATAGAAGGAAGGCAGTGTTCTGTGTCCGTGTTTCTGATCCGTGGACCAACCTACTTAATTATATTCTTGTAGTATCAACTGTACTGAGAATTGAACTTTTAACCTCCAGAAAACTGTCACTTTGAACTGATTATCACCTAACACTTTTATCCGTTGCACTACAGGTCCATGTGGACATTGGAAGAATAACATCCACAATAAGAACAGTAATCCAAATAATCCAAATTTTTCTACTCTATCATTGTTTCCATAGAAAGTGCTCGACTGAGCTCCAATCTCTGGTTCTTCCTTGTAAAGCATTCCTGGTAGGAACTCTTCTTTCTACCACAACTGCAATAAACTTTCCTTCCTTCCTTCCTTCATGTACCCAACATCACACAGATTTTTCATGAACAGAGTGTCTTTCCAAGAACTTCCCATCTGTGGAACACATTATCACTGAATTGCTTCCTCCCTGTTGGTTGCAACATGGTCATCTTCAAATATAATGTCAGCAGATACTTATCATAAACCGACCTCATAAGTAATCAAATTTTGTTCATTCCGTTCGTCATTTTCAATCCTCTCAAAATATTCTTCATAATTCAACTTACATATATGGATGGTGAAGCTATTGAGGTTGTCGAGAAGTTTTGTTACCTTAGTGATATCATTGGAGCACAGGGTGGAGCAGGTATTACTGTGATTGCAAGAATTAGAAGTGGATGGAGTAAGTTCAGTGAACTTCTGCCATTTCTAACCAACAGAGCGTTACCACCGTCGACCAAGAGAAGAGTCTATCAGGCATGTGTACGCGGTGTGATGATGTATGGTAGTAAAACCTGGCAATTGAAAGTTAAGGACATGTATGGAGAGAAATGATATGAGAATGATACGATGGATGTGTAATGTGAGTCTTAAAGACCGGCTTAGTTCTGATGACCTCAGAGGAAGATTAAATCTGGACGGTATAGGGAGAGGTGTGGAGAACAGGAGACTCTGATGGCATGGCCATATTGAAAGAATGGATGAGAGTTCTTGGGTTAGTAGATGTAGAACAGTTGAGGTAGCAGGTCCAGTTCATAGGGAAAAATGAAGGAAAACAAATGATAAAAATGTACCTGAGGGAAAGAGGAATAAATACCTGACCAGAGAGAGGTTACTTTGGAAGTCAATTTCTTAAAGCGATTCAACGCATGCCAACATGTAAAATGGACAGCGAATATAATGATGATGAATCTATCCATCTCATTCACTCTTATCCTCGAGTAGCTTTCGGCCTTCATAGGTGGTGACTAATTTGTATAAAAACAATAGATAAATAAATAAGAAAGACGAAAGACTTACCGAAATGCTTCCAGATAAATCCATACATGGCCTTCACTGTAAGGCTGATTGCATGTTTTGGGGACAATGTGTAACGCGCTTTCAAGAGTCGTCCGACAAATTTGTTAAAAAGAAACTGGATGTCCGTTGAACTCTGGTGGCACGTACCCCTAAAATATAAGCATGTTATTAATCATTAAATCAACTGCAATAATTATGTTAGTGTTATGGTACCTTACCTATACGGACTACTTGAACTCTTCCACTCACCATAAATACTGGGAGCGCATGCTTCTCAGTGTTGGGCGCACACCAGCCCATGCAGTCTCTCAGTAACGTCAGTTGCTGAGAGACTTCGGACTGGTCAATACCAGTCGAGGATTCGTTCTCGACAATCAGTCCAGCAGGAACTGGGCCATTTCGGTGGCCTTTGAGGTATTAGTCCTGGGTAGTTCTAGGAGGGCCCCCTCCCAGGCTTTGCCTCCTCTCTTCAGGGTGGGATAAGTTTATTGCTTACTGCTTGAGGCGCCCTAGCCGGGGAATGCTAACGGGGTTAACCAGGCAATATTTTAGGGGCCAGAGTTCTCCATCTTTAGGGGAGCTGGCTTGACTCTCCCCATTAGCCAAAAACTAGTGAAAAATAGCCAAAATTAGCTAAAATCCTCCGTTAAGCAACCTAATTGGTTCCCAAGCCTCTACAATGGTTATGAATGGGTGTAGATAGTTGAAACCATTGTAGTGTCGAAACCATTGCATTGTATTATATTCAAGCAGTTTAATAACAATTATTTTCTTTTGTTTCCAGTTCAGTTCAGTTTAGTTGAGAAGATAGGATGAGTGGAACAAAGTACCAGTACGATGATTGGGATTTCACTTTGCTTGAAAACCTCCCAACTGTACATGAGTGCGTTTTGGCCATAGTTCATCATGCTCCAACTTATGGATCTACAAAACAGAAAGAGTATCTCCATCAATTTTCTCTGTGTCTGCTGGCTTACTGGCAAAGAGCATTTGGAAGAGACATTAAACTAACAACAATAAAAGGAGTGAAAGATAAACTTGATCGATACTTGAGAGAGTACAATAGCAAAGTTCAGAAGGGCCATGGATCGAAGAGGTCAAACTTGATTCAATGGAAGACAAAAATCACATTCTTTTCAATATTCTGGAAAAGGGTGTTGACGTGGAGAAGTTTGATGCAAATGAGAAACAGTTTTTCTTTGATCAAGTTGCACTCAACCAGAAGGTCATAATTGACAACATGCATATCGATGAAGAACATGAATCAATGGTTGTTGAGATGGAGGAAAGGGAGTGACAGAGAGATGAAAATAAATTTGGGAATTCTTCTTTCTGGTGACCATGATGAAGATGCAGACGAAGAAGTTTTATTTCCAGATGAAAATTCCATTCTGCTTTCTTGCACGACAGATAATGATAATAATGTGAGCGTTGATACTGAGGAAGATGTTGAAATCCTAGAAGAGTCTGATGATATTCCTCTGAATGAACCTTGTGTTGCAGTTTGGGAGACTCCACTTGAAAGAAATTGGTACATCGGAATGATTAGAAAAAAGGTTGACGAGAACAACTACATGGTGGAGTATCTGGAATGTTTCAACCATGATTCTGCAAGGCATTCATGGAGATACCCCCAGATAGATGATGAACAGAACACGAATATAATCCAGATCATTCCATGCAATGCGCTCGGTGCTTGGGACATGAGTACATGCCAAACCAAGTTCGAAGTCGAGAATTGGGAAATCATTGAAGGTTTATTTCAGTCGATGTACAAGTAATTGGCTGATCTCCTGTGCAGTTCCCCATGGATTTCCACAACTTCAATTGACTATTTCATGACATTTCATAGCCATTAAGGATGTTTTATTAAATTGACTGCATTATCCACTATTCGGTTTATATGATTCCAGCGGTGTCATTTGGATACGTAGTTTGTGGTGCATTTTAACCATTTTGACTGAAATTTGACCCCCATTTCTACCTTGGGGGGCTCCTAAAACCCCAAAACTGGTGTTAAACCTAAGTGTCTTGTCAGTTTCAACTATCTACAGCCATGCATAACCATTGTAGAGGCTTGGGAACCAATTAGGTAGCTTAACAGAGGATTTTGGCTATTTTTCACTAGTTTTTGGCTATTCTACATTCATGAAAACCCTTTTACAGCCTGAAAATGGTCCTAAATTACAGTACTATATCAGATTAAACCATCTATATCCATTCATAGCTTTTGAGGATGTTTTAGGACCTGCAATGTCGCATGAAACCACTTTTTCACCGAAAAATGATGGATTTTGAGTCCCGTGGAGCACTAACGGCTATTTTTGGCCTGCACCTTCTGAATTTTGCAAAATTTTCAAAATGTTTGATTGTTTAGTGTTATTTATGTATAAATGAACACAAAAAAATACTACTCGCATGAATCTGAAATGTTCACCCATTACGTCCCACCCCTAATATAAGATGATTTTATTTGATATTTTAAGCAAACCTTTCTGTTTTTTTTCTTTTTTTCAATGTTTTTAAAAAAAAATTTCTTGTTAACATTTCATTAACAACGTTTCCTTTGACAAAAAAATAAATAAATAAATAAACATCTAATTAATAACAGTTGTTTAGCTATGGTTTGTTATTATCGTCTGCCAGTCTTCAATTTAGCGCTTGACAGTTTTAACCTCGTCAACTCTCAGGTGCTTCCGAGACCTGCCTGAAGTAATAAAAGAAAAACAAAGGAAAGATGGTTTCTGTTAATGTAATTAACATGCTCACCACTGGAACTTTGTTATTTAGTATGTTTTTCTCTGGTGACACCATATTCAATGTAACGATGTGTTTGCCACTGGACCATAATCGCGTAATGGACTTTTCTCTAACAATACTCTTTTAAATACTGATCTTTATTGCGCAATGCCCTTTAAGTGCTAAAATGCTCTCTCTCGATTTTCATTATGTCCATCACACATGATAGTATGACAATAAAGAGAACAGCTACCGGCTGAGAAGAGAATGTGATGCTTCACATGTCTGAATTGTCCATCCATCAGTGTGGGGGTCATTCTCTTCGCAAATGTAGACTTTTCTAGTTTTTTTTTTTTACATTAAAGGTCAACGCTTACCAAGGCCTAAAGGCCACTCGAGGATAAGGGTTAAAGAGTTTGACTCAAGGATAGAGGTTAAAGAGTTTGACTGGTGGATGGTGAGATAACATCACGTTCACCAGCACGATCATTGTAACAGGGTAGAAATTGATTATTTACAGGGACGGTTCAACAAAAACTTCACAATTTTATTTTTATTTGGTTTTTACCTTTAACATTTAATTTTAGTTTTTTTTCGCTTTTTAGTTTTCTTTTCCCTAACTCATGTACCCAACTTTAACCTTTTGCCTATCTCAACATTATTTTTAATACTAATCCTTTACCTTCTCCCATTACCCTTTTTGACACAACCTTCATTCACTTATTTTAAATCTGTCACTTTATTGTTCACCTCTTATTTTTCTATAAATTTATTTTTACATCTGAAGCTTGCCTATATCTAGGCGCTCCCGCACCCAACCTTCTTTTCATCATCCGTTAACCCCTCACACAACTCTCTCTTGATACCCCCTTCTTCTTTAATCTACTTGCTTGAATTTGAATCTTTATAACAGACTTACGACTTCTGCCTTGTGGCTCCGTTTTTTTACCGGCTCCCCATTTTGGTTCTGAAAACCACTTCTTTTAATCCTACTTTATATTCAATTCCATAAAAACTGTATATAAAGCCCATGGGAGTCCTTTAAAAATGACTTTCAATACACTAATTGCTTTTTAAACTTTTGCACTGCAACCTCCCTTCAACCGGATTTTTGGGGGGTCTGTGGTGATCTGGCTTCTCCAAAATTCTACGGACTTTACAATCTTTCCTGAATTTACTGGGATGAAATGTAGAAGCCTTTGTGTAGCGTAATTGCCATGAATATATTTTCATAACTTACTATATATATATATATATATATATATACTAGAAGAATACTTGTCCTCGAACGAGTAAAATTAATTCACCAAACAGAACAAGTTTTGCATCACCTTTATGTCTCCTTACAAAAATTAAAATCAAGATATAAATGATACTAAACCTTATGTCTAGAATCCTTATTCAAATTTTGATGCAAATCCATTACATGATTTTGATTCTAAAAAATGTCTAAAATTTAAAGCTTAAGCTTAAGTGGTTTTAAGAAATTAAAATTCAGGGAATGTTGTTTAATGGCTATGGATGAAATTAAATATGAAACATTTGAATTTTCAAATTGGAAGTTGTGCCTATATTATGCACGTAAGAAACACTTTAAAATACTCCAAAGAACTGAAATTTGATGAATATTCATTAATTGATGTATAATAACTACTGTTAAATAGATATCTGAATTTTCACGAAGGCTCCCACCCCTTCTTCACCCCATTTGCATAAAACATAATTAAACTAAATATAGCTCACAGTACCCACATGCACACCTATCAGCTATGTTCCAAAATTCATAATGATTAGTTAATTAGTTTATAAGTGAATCCTATACAAAGAAATATATAAACATATGCACATGCCTAACTTCATATATTTTGAAAATGCTGAGTGGTTTTCGAAGCATAAAACGATGTTGTTGTTTTAATGATTTTTTTAGTATTCTTCAATATTTCAAATGCCCTGCGTTTTTCATCGGGAATTAATCTGAGAAAAGGAAAAACTGGAAATAATGTGTTAGGAATAAGACGGTCATATGTTGTTTTATTTTGTTTTTTGGGGGATGGCAAAGGGGGAGGCTAAGAGCTCTTTGAATATTTATAAAGGCTGTTATAATTTTTTATATATAACAAATGTGGTTATTTAATTATTTAAGTACAATTATTGGTTACGTCATTTCTGCAGAATTATGACAGCACTTCTGTTGTGATTGTAGGATGTCTTGTGTTTTCCGAGTTATAAATAAAAGCATTATTATGTATTTGTGATCTGTTAAGATAAATACATTTTTATTTTAATTAATATATTTAAAATACGGCTAAATGTTGTTTAACTGTGTCGAGAGGCTGTTATTATATTTTTTTAAATATGTTAGTTGATTATTTGTGTATAAGATTTCAGTATGTAGCTTACTGCGGAGCCGTGGCCTCAACTTCCAGTATAGCTAAGAATCATACTGTGTTTACATTTGTTGTTATGAATAAAGGTAATGACAATGTAATTCTGATATCTGTTAAGCATGATTAACCGTGTTTTAATTAATACATTTTTATATAACAGAACAAACTATATGTGAGATAGGTTATAAATTTATGTATTTGTTTACATTGGTATATACGGTTGTCGAATTAATGTGTGTGTGTGTCAATATATGTATATTTTAAGTAGCAGTATGTAATGTTATCTAAAATTAACTAGTAAAAAAGTTTTTCTAATCTGTGTTATAGGATTAATTTGATTATGTATTACTTCTAAAAGAAGATATATGGCTGGATATGCGGTTTTTATAGGGTAAGCACTGGCTCCTATGTAAGTGTGTATTTTATATGGAGTGGTTATTACACTAGGTGTATTATTTGTAGTAGTAGATGTGTCCTGGGCCCCTGTGCTTAAATTCTGAGAAGAGGTTAAGTTAGAGTTGTTTGATATGGAGTAAAGATGTTTCAGCAAGATTGTTGTTAACAGGTGAAGAAAGGTGTTTGGTGTTTAAAATAATATTTTGGGTATGTTATAGGATTATGTGGTCATACAATAGTTTTCCACTTTTTATGCAGTCCTTTGCACTATTGTTGTACTCTGCGAGATCTTTCAAGCTGCACCGGTCAGGCAGTAAGGGGCAGAGAAGGCAGCGTTATATCGTATGGTCCTCTTCTCCACATTCACAGATGGTTGGGTCAATTTTGTAGCCCCATCTACTCATAGCAACTTTTGATCGCCCATTCCTGTTCTCAGGTGGTTGAGTGTTTTCCACTACAGCCAGGGTGCCTCTAAACCGGGAATGAGTGCCTCAGAAGAGGAGATTTCCATGTCAGTAGGAGGGGGGGGGGGCATTCTCTAGCCGTCTGGTCCACAGCTGTAATCTGGTCTCTTCTTGAGATGTTGTTAGGGGTTCGACATAACTGAGGAAGGTTCTCTTTCAGTCGTTAGATTGTTGGTTCAAATCCATGAAGGAGATGAATTGAGAAAAAATGTAAAATCAGACAAGCTAGTGTCTCCTGCTATTAAATAAACATAAAATATATTAAATATAAATAAAAGAAAATCCTGATGTGAATGCGCATCCGTGCGCCAACCGTGATTTTCTGCTCATTGTGCTGGTCTGAAGTCGGTGCTCGATTTGAAATCAGTGCTCAGTTTTGTAGCCCAATCTACTCATAGAAACTTTTGATCGCCCCATTACCATTCTTATGCAGTGTGCCTTTGAACCGGGAGGGAGGGATTCCCATGTCAGTAGGAGGGAGGCCATTCTCTTGCGATCATTAGATCTTATGTTTTATGTTATTTCTGTGATATATTATTTTATTTTGTAAGAAAACGTTTAAACATTTTGTCTGTATGGGTTATAGTTATTTATTTAGGTTATAATTTTAGCGATTTTATGCTAAATGTTTTGGGATTCAAATGTTTTTAATGGATTTGATAGTCATTGGCTGTAACTCTTCTGACTGGCGATTTATCAGTGATCAAGAAAAACATAAAAAGTTTCCGCTACTCATGTCTATTTTTATGCCTTTGGTGAAATGCACAAAAATTGTTAAAATAATAAGTCTCCAACCGACATACATACCGAATAGTGATCATGACCCTTTCAACATCTTTTTCTTCTAATCGTTTCATACTTAAAATGTTTCTCTTCCACTGGAATGTCTCGGTGTTCACCATGAGGACAGGTTGCGTGACACAGGGGTAAACATTGTCATCAAGGGGAAACATCCAACCATCCAACACAACACCAACCCTACGAACAGAAAATAAATTTGAATTTTTGTTTTAATGGAATTTCTATTTTGGATTAAAAAAAAATTAACATAATGTCTAGCTGTCGAGTTAGGATTAGGGATACCTGGTGTTATCCAGTAGTATATTTACTTGCAATTTCGTTTGTTTTTCTTTTTTCAAATATGCTGTTTTTTTCTCCAAAATATTATTTTTTCTTACAATCAAATGGAAGCAATAAATGTATCCAGCGTAATGTCTATTTCTTTTTAATATGGCATCCATTTGGAAATAATTCTAATATTTTCTGGAAGGAATTAAATCGGATTACATTTTATTCTTCTAAAGATGAAAGCTATCGATGACAAAGAAACGATAAAAAGACTGACTTTACTGTATATATTATATAATACTATACAGTGAGAAATCGGTCAGCAGTCTAATAGCGAAAATAGGGAACATACAAATGTTTATAAAAATTCAATAACCGATCAGTGTGTACAGACGGCCCATAAAAACTGAGGGCATGACAGGGAGGGGGTAGATGCATAAGAACTCGATAGAAAAACATAAAAATAATAGTTAAAATAAAAGGCCGTACATAAAAAAATGTAAGCAATAAAATTTTAAAATAAAATTTAAAAAATAATACAAATTAAAATTTATTTGACAAGCTAAAATATAAATAAAATAACAAATAAAATAACATGAATAAAATGATATAAATTAAATGAATGATTAATAGTGTAAAATAATGGTGAGACAGAATAAGGTGGGGTAGGGGGTCAAGGGATAAATGAAGAGAATGGAGTAATGGGAGATGGTAGAGTTTTGGGTTAGTCTTCTAGTGGATAAAGACGGGACGAGGATAGGTCAGTTATGTACACCAGAAAGGAGGGTTGTTCTATTTGTGAACATATAGAAGTGTAATGCCATACACACACTTACATGTACACATATACATCCTCATAATATTATCAGGCCAAACATATGTCAGTGTTGTGGACTGCTATGCTCCAGAGGTACTGTGATGTACAGGGATCTAAACTGGCTGATATCTCTTTGGAGTCAAATCAATAGCAAATATTTTTGGCAGTAACATCCTTAATATTTCAGACATGATCTGTAAGCAATTGACTGGTGAAGAAATAAATTGTAGGATTTTGAGGTTTTTAGTTGTGCACAGGCTACATTTCTCAAAATGTGGTGCATATGAATTTTGGTTCTCCAGTATTTTCAAGTCAATCATTTAAGGAATGTATTGGTCTTTTAAATTCAAGGAGCATTAAGCTAGATGTCTGAAAGATGCATTGTGAGCGTAAAATCGTTGTTTAAAACTCCTGTGTCATTCCAACATATATTTCACTAGTTGGGTTCGGTATGGTTGGTGTGATTTTAATCAGAGGTGTTTCCGGCAGTGGATGGATCGGTGAGTTAAGTGTGTGCAAGCACAAGGGGCCTACTTTGATGGGGATTACGGTCCCAACCCTGTCACGTATTTGAAATATTTTTTCTGGCCTATCGTCGGATACGTTTTATACAGGCCTCATATATATATATACATATATATATATATATATATATATATATATATATATATATATATATAAATAAACATTAAATTATATTGCCAAATTGATTATCTTATAAACGACCACGCACTTCCCAAAAGTTCATATATAAAGAGACGTTGCTCATCATACGCCGTTCAACAACACCTCACCATCACTTCATCAACATCAAAGTAAAGACCCTACTATTACGAGAAAAAACATGAAGGTATAATCTTTAATTTTGTTTTGATTCAGACTCTCTTTCTCTGAAGATGGATATGTTATTATCCGAAATTAATAAAGAAAAAAAGTATTAATGATTTTTAATAAAAAATATTCGCATCTTAAAACGTGGTTTACAAAGGCATTTTGTCTGTTTTCAAAGTTTTAAATAAACATTCAAATTTAAATCAATTAGAAAACTCTTATTAAACTCGATATTCCATTGTATAGTGAGATAGAGCAAATACATCTATATATCAGAAAATGAATGATGGAAATAAAAATTGGATAAAGTACAATGTTTATTAATCATCAAATAGTTCAAAACAAGGAATATACAGATAAATTTTTAATCTTTTCCTTAATCTATGGATTTTCAAAACTATACATTTATTATCAGAGGAAATCAAAATGATAAAACAGGCAAATCATATTATTGTTAAGCACAGAATTGAAACAATAAAAAATATAAAAAAATATTTTTTTGAGCAAAAAGAATCATCCCCACAAAAGGTCCAACAAATCAGAATTATTATTAAACAGATGTCGGGTAAAAAACAGAAATGAATCTGTATAGTGAAAAGTTTCGGTTTGAATAAAATATGGATTCAGGTATGAAGTACAACAGTTCAATTGAAAACAATGGGACTCACCCAAAAAGAATATAATTGTATAAATGCCCAATATATTCTCTCCCTTGGCAGAGCAAAAAAGTGATGGTTTTAGTCTAGGTAAAAAGTCTAGAATTTATTTAGAATGATATGATACAAGTAAATTATAATGATATAATATAAAGTAGAAGGGAAACAGAGAAAAAAGGGTATCATAGAGAGAAACAGAAAAAAGAGAAAAGAAAAAAAGAAGGGAGAGAAAAAAAGAGAAAAGAAAAAAAAAGAAGGGAGAGGAAATAGAAAACAAGATGTGCCTAAAAGACTCACTTAAATCTGTTGTCTTTGGCCAATGTGGCCACAGCAGTTGCGCCTCCAAACGAATGACCAGCAATGCAAACCTGAGATATATTCAACCGGTTCTGCAAACACAAATATATTGCAATACAGAAAAAGAAATAGCCTTAAAAAATTTAGAAAATTAATTAATGAAACATTCTGCCTTGAAACGTCAAAAATGAAATATATTTTTATTTATATCTTTTATTTAATGCAATGGAAATTTTGGGGGAATCTGATTGAAATCATAATTACATTTTTTTCTAGTTGAATTTCTATTTTTGGACCAATTCAGAAATGATGATAAAAACATTTGTTGGGAACTACCTGATGAAATATTAAAGAGAATTTGAGCCGTATATTCATATTATATCTTGTGAGATTGTAAATAATATAAGTTAATAAATTATCTAAAATTATACAATT